>VZSZ01012179.1:707471-991574 GCA_013398815.1 Ibidorhyncha struthersii | reverse complement strand
TTTTTTTCACTGAAAGGGTTATCCATCATTGGAATAGGCTGCCCAGGGAGGTGGTGGATTCGCCATCCCTGGAGGTTTTTAAAAAAAGGGTAGACGTGGTACTTGGGGATATGGTTTAGAAGTGGTTTTGTCAGGTTAGGTTAATGGTTGGACTTGATGATCTTAAAGGTCCCTTCCAACATTAACGATTTTATGATTCTATGAAGGGAGAGTCTTCCTTTCTCCAGACTTTTTCTCTTACCTCCAGGGTCTGGGATTCCTGGAGGCCAGTCTTAGCAGTAAGGACTGAAGCAAAGAAGGCATTTAGTAACTCCGCCTTCTCTGTATCCTCCATCACCAGGTCACTCACCTCATTCAGCAGTGGGTCCACATTTTCCCTAGTCTTCCTTTTACTACTGATGTACTTGAAGAAGCCCTTCCTTTTTTGACATCTCTTGCCAGGTTTAATTCCAAGTGGGTCTTAGCCTTCATCGTTGCATCCCTGCATACTCTGACAACATTCCTGTATTCCTTCCAAGTGGCCAGTCCCTTTTTCCACATTCTGTAAACTTCCTTCTTCCATTTGAGTTTTTCCAGAAGCTCCTAGCTCGTCCATGCATGCTTATCCTTTGCTTGGTTTCTTACTCATAGGGACGCACCGATCTTGAGCTTGGAGGAAGGGGTGCTGGAATATTAACCAGCTCTTTTGGACCCCCCTACCTTATAGAGCCCTAACCTAAGGGATTCCTCCAAGTAGGTCTTTGAAGAGGCCTAAGTCAGCTCTCCTGAAGTCCAGGGCTGTAATCCTACTTATTGCCCTGCTGCTTCCACGCAGGATCCTGAACTCCACCATCTTATGGTCACTGCAGCCAAGGCTGCCCCCAACCTTCACATGCCCAACCAGTTCTTCTTTGTTTGTTAGTACAAGGTCCAACAGCACACCTCTCCTTGTTGGCTTCTCCACCACCTGCGTCAAAAAGTTATCATCAATGTGCTGCAGAAACCTCCTGGACTGTGCACACCTGGCTGTGTTGCTTTTCCAGCAAATATCAGGGTGGTTGAGGTCCCCCATGAGAACCAGGGCCTATGATCATGAGGCTATTTCCAGCTGTCTGTAGAAGGTCTCATTGACCTCCTCTTCCTGATCTGGTGGCCTGCAGTAAATAACCACAACAGTGTCACCCTTATTAGCCTGCCCCTTAATAAACCATAAGCTTATTAAGCTCTTGACTCAACCCATAAGCTCTTGACTCGTTCTTCATCCACCCCTAGTCAGAGCTTGATACATTCCAGTTGCTCTCTCACATAGAGGGCCACTCCACCACCTCACCTTGCTGGCCTGTCTCTGCTAAAGCCATCCATGACAGCATTCCAGTCATGCAAGCTATCCTACCATGTCTCTGTAATTGCAATGAGATCATGGCCCTGCGACCGATTTTTGTGTATTAAATATGAATAAGGCTGCCATAACCTGAATTTGTAACAGAATAAGTGGAAGACAGAAGATGGTGGTTGAAAATGGAACATTAAAACTTTTAGGTCTAATACTTTGGTGGTCAATAGTTTGGGCTCTCTTCTGTCATAGATTAAATAAAGACTGATATCACAACTGAATAGTAGCATTTTATACTTATTTTCTAAGCTTTTATAGTGATACAGCCCTAATTTACAGTGGAGTGAGAATATTTCATGAATATAGCTTTAATTTCTACAATCATCATCAAATTTATTTTAAAAAACACAACAACCCTTTTTTAAAAATGCTTTAAATATTGGGGGAAAACGTTTATACTAAATGGGTGATTTTAAATTTGGGGTTTTTTTTACATGCTCTGGCAAAACATAAGAAAAAAAGTGAATCGCCCAGGGCTTCTGTCGTGCATGTGAGCACGATGAGCTTTGTAGTATTACTAAGATAAGAAAAAAGTATTCATATTATAAAGTAACATTTCCCAACATTTTCTAATTTAAAAATTACCTCAGATTGCTGAAATCATTGCCAGGAACTTGTTGGCAATTATATTGGTATTGGCAATTATGTATAGACTATTGGTAAACATTTGAACAAAAAAAAAGNGTGCAGCTGGGGGTATGTGTAAAAGAGTATCTGTAGTAAAACATAGGATGCGTCAGGTATATGCTACTGCTTTTCCCCATTCGTGCCACAGGGGAGAGTCAGGCCGGACCCGAGCCTAGACTTTTAGTAAAATTGTGTAATTCTCTTCTTCCAGGAATTCATTATTGCGTTTAAGGTGTTTCAGTTCACAACAAAGACAAGCAGGCATTTTAGGCATGGTTATCACAGTAATACTTTAAAACACAGAATGACATCTGAGTTTTTTTGCATATTCCTTTCATCTTCTGTAAAATGGGGTATATCCTATATTACTGTGAGTAACCTATTGCAATTCCACATCTTTCTCTTTGATTTCCTAAGATCATAAGAGTATGCCGAGAATGTTTTATATAATGGTTGGTTTAATGAGTATGGTGTCATCAAAGATGGAGCATCAATTTCAATTTCTCTGCAACTACTAATGTTTCACTCTTATGAGGTGGAGCATTAAATATATATATACACACATATTCAGTTTCCCCATTTTTCTTTCTTTTTTTGTGTTTATATCATTATTTTCACATGTGCCCCAAATAGAATGGAAGCTTGTAAAAAGAAATTAAATCATTTCAATAAAAGTAGTCTAACTAGTTTGTAGTAGATTGCATCCAGTGAAGGACTGCAGAATATGTGACAATATGAGCATACACGTATACGTATGTAGGGACCTCTCCTCTCTCCACATTGTCCTTTCCTTGAGAACAGGATTCATAAATAGAGTGTCTTCCTTCCTTTCTGGAAAAAAGGTGAGTTTCTTACTCCAACCAAGGCAAATCTGGAATCTCATTTTGTTAGGCTCACAGCCGCAGGCTCGCAGACATGTGCAGGCTTCGAACACGGGTTCAGCTGACCCGAAGGAACCAGTGCTGCTGCTGGTGCTTTGAGAACTCTTTTGCTGCTGTGCCACAGGCTGTCAGCTGTCCTGCTCCTCTTCAGTAAGAGTTTCCTAGATTTGTACTCAGAAATGGCAGAACTGTTTTTCTTGAAACCTTCAGTAACAAGGAAAAGCAAATCCGGTGCATTTTAGTGGAAAGCCCCTGTACATCAATGAAAATACTAATGTTCCAGCTCTGCCAGTCCTAAGCATGTAAAGCAATGTTTCAAGACATACCAGCAAACTGTAACTGCAGGCAGATATTATATAAAGCAACTCCTACACCCTTGTAAAATATTTAAGTGTGTTTGAAATGAAGTTGTTTCTCATAAAGAAGTATAAGTGGTCAACATACCTGCTTTACTTTACTTTTTTAAGTCTGAAGGGTATTTTAATTTGAAATCAGGTGCAGATTGTTTCTTGTCTCAGTGTAAAATTAAAAAAAAAAACAAAAAAAAACCAAAAACAAATATGGGCAAACCCATAGACCTTATCCTGTTCTTAGAGTATTTTTTCCATTTCACTTTCAGCTCTTTGTACAAAACTTCACACTTCGAGTGGATTTAATTCTGTAAAGTTATCAACTTTATTGCGTAACTATGGGAGATGTTTTTTGAAATGTCAGGTATTATCAGAGCACAGCACATTTAGAAGAACTCAAACTGTATAACCCGAAGGTTAGATGTATTTAAATCTGACTTCATTACATTTTATACAAGACAGAATGTCTCTATCTAAAAAGCCCTGTGATCTTTTTTTTTTCTCCCATTAGTTGCCATACTTTAAAATCAGCAGAAGAAGCCTCAAAAGCAGAGCCATGAGGGCCAGAGCTGCACAAAGCACATATTGAGGTTGTATGTGTTTACTTAGCAGTGAGATACAATACTGTGTTATACATTATGCAAAAACATACCTCTTCAAGAACAGACTAATTTCTTCTCTGGTAAGGACTGACAAAGCAACATTTAGTTATTTATTAATATAAATTCTTCCCATTTAGTATTGTAAGTTGCCTGGCTTGAAAATAAATTTGCACAGAAATATGTCCCTATGAGCCCAGCGTAGAATTACTTGGATCTTTGAAATGTCCCCAGAGTGACTCAGGAAACTCTCCTGAGGTTGGCTTTGAACGCAGGGAGAGCTAAACTCAAAACAGGCTGGAGGAGGCATATCTGAACCACATCCCTTGTGCCCAGACTAATCATTGCATGAGCTGCCTCTTCCCATGGTCTCCAGCTGAGGACCCTGCTGTATGCTCTCTCTTGAAGCAGTTGGTTGTGAAGCACAGCAGGAGCCGTTGGAGTCCTTGTCCCATTGGGTGTATGAGCAGTGGTCTCTGGGGTGGGCAGGTCTCTGGGTCAGCGCATCTTCAGATCTCAGTGGGCAGGGAGAGAGTGTCTGCTGGAGGCAGGGAGAAAACACCCCTTCCTGGACACCCCGGTGCCTGTGGCAGCCAGTGGATATGGCACCACAGTTGCCACCTTCTTGAACAGTCTTTGAAAGGGCAGCAGTGATTGCTGGGGCACGGCATGTGAAGGTGCAGTGAACAGTGGTCTGAGGATGTTCAAAACAGAAGAGCAAAGAGTTCAACTGTTGGGGATATTGGCTGTATTTTATATGTGATAGTAGAGCAATTTAGCTTCTGTTTCGAAACTGTGGTTGTTTTTTGGTTCTTTTTTTTTCCCCCCCTGTGTGTGTGAAGAATGTTAATGTAAAAAGGATACCTCTAGGAGCAGTCAATAACCGAGTTTCTTCCAGTGATTCTTTTCCCCCCAGGGCTGTAATATTGGGTTGCATTTTGCCTATGATCCACTTTACAGACCTGAGTTCTATTTTACATCTGGCTCTTAAATGATACTGAAAAATGCATCCTGTGTTCACATAGGATTCCAGCTGAAAATAATAAAAAACTTGACCACATGATGCAATTAAATATTTAACTTCCATCTGAACGTTGGTGGACGGGTGCTTAGCTGAGACACAGCACGTGCAGCATAGTTGCTGTAAGCTGCCTGACTGGCCTAGAGTTGTAGAGCAACAGCTGATTCTTTTCCTCCCCTTGTTCTTTCCTTCGCATTTTTTTGGAGCAGTAGCTAGAAATCAGGCTGTTTCCTGTTTTCATACATCATCTCCTTTGTTTGTTCTTGCATGGGCCTTGCTGGAAGTCTGGAGAAAATGTATGACGCAAAGGAAAAAACAAATGCCTTATGCTTAACTTTATAGAGAAATACAATAATGGAAGCTAGTAGAGAAAATCAGTCAAGTAGCATAGCCAGGGATGTGAAACCTGTGTGTGAATTGCAGTGCAGATGGTGGTCCTCTGTGCAGAGTAGAGGATGCTTAGGAGACCATGTCTGGCTCTCCTGTCTGTCCTGCCATGCACGTGAAAGTACAAGAAAGGAGGACGAGGAACAACGAAATTGTCGTTCATTCAGGTTTTGTGTCAGCATGTGGTTATGGCATGGCCAGGACACACAGGACCTAGCAACTGGGAAGTCCCCCTGGGGTGGCTGAGTGAAAATGAAGAGTCATTAGAAAGTACTTCAACAATGATGGAAGGAAAAATGAAGGAAAAAATCAATTTGTATCTCAGAGAGAGAAAGAAGAGCTAATAACAGTGAAGTCTAAAGTGTTGATGGTCTGTTTTGCTCAGGTGTTCAGTAGCAAGGTTACCTGTGATTTGACAGTTAACACATCAGCAACAAATGGGTAAGAACTTAGCTTAAGATAATGAAACAAAAGGTCAGAATTGCTCTCCTGGCCATGATAAAAATTGCTGTTGGGAAGTAGTTGAGGTAATGGGTAATGTAAGTGTGATTATTTGTTATCTGTGAAGACATGGAAGATAGATAAGATCCACAAAACTGAAAAGAACAAACAGCTTTCTTCCCCCAAAAGAGACCAAACAGGAGATTCTGGGGCATTTTAGTGGAGAAAGGGATGATCGANGGGGGGGGGGGGGGAGGGGGGCACAAGTTAAAGTTGAACTGCTTGAAAGCTCCTAGAAGATAACAAGGCAGTAGATAACTGCCAATGTCCATCTGTAAAGTTCAATTGCATCAAATTTTTCTCTCTGTAATTATACAAAAAACCTGGTGAGTAGATAAGGAGTGGCAGTTGTGGTACCTCTTTCTTCCAGTGGAGCCTTACCTGCTGTTTGCCATGGAATTGCCAATAGGGAGCTGAGGAAACGTGGTCTGACTGGGACCACTGTAAGTAAAAGCAGATTGCAGTTCTGTGTGTAGAGTGGATGCTGGCAAATAAATTGTTCGTTGTCAGAAAAGATGGATTTATGGTTCATAGGGCTCTGGCCAGAGAGCAGTAATATTCAACATTTTCCTTAATGATTTATATAATAGGACAGGGAGTAAATTTATTTAAACTTGCAGATTATACCAAACTGAGCTACTGGCAGCCTCGTGGACGAGGTTAGAATTGAAAGCTATATGAACAAATTGAAGAAGTGATTTGAATATGCAGGTATTCAATAGCTACAAGGCTATGTAGCTATTCAATAGCTACCAAGGCAAGCTCTTACACTTTATTGGGAATAAATCTGGTGAACAAATACACAAGAGGCACTGTATTATAGACAGTAGTATTGTAGAAAAAAGATATGGGGATTACAGCAGGTCACAAATCGAACACACAAAAATAATGTCCTCCTGTTTAGGGAAATAAAAGGAAGTATCACACTTCAGTGTGTTTAAGCATGTTTTTTCTGTAGGACACATGAAGTCTTATTTAGGTTAAGAAAGAACTGGGTTTCCTTAGCCTCAAAAGGAGAAGGCTGGGAATGTAAGTCTTCAAATATGTAAAACATTCCTCAGAATAGTAAGATGATACACCTTTTTCTTCTATATGCTCTTGTGATAGGAGAAATAATAGGATTAACTTGTAGCCAAGGAGATTTAGGTTTGAATAAAGAGAAACCTTTCTAACTCTAAAGATAGTTAAAAACTAAAACAAATTTCTTAGGAAGCTTGTAGAGTTTCCACCCTTGGACACTCTTTGTAATCTGGTTAAACTAGTGTCTTCTGTATGCTTGAGGGGCAGCTCATTCTGTCTCAAGGTGAGACTATGGCTGGTTCTTAGTCAGATTTTTCTATCATTTTTGCAATTGATATTTTGGATACTTAATCTCATACTCCTTAGTATTACAGTCCCCTACTCACTCTGTTTCAATGCAGAGGGTGATCCAATAACAGAGAAAGTCTATTTACGCACATCTTCGAGATTTAACAAATTCCCTTTTCCTTATTGACTGCAAAACCTGTTTAAGTTGCATTAAGTATGATCAGAATGTTGATCAGCTCTTCTGCATCAGCAGACAGGGTTGTAAGATTCCAGTTTCTTTACTACACCGAGCTCTCCTCTTGCAATAGCATGTCAGAGAAATGCATATAAAGCCAAATCTGATACAGTGTGGAGCACAACCACATCATGATTGGGAAAATTAGGTAAATAGGAGGAATAAAAAAATTGCCCAAAGTAGTAATTCAGATGATCATGAAGTAAGCAGTCTTTGCCTTCAGATAAAAACGGAAAACTGAATTTAAAGCTAATATTCTGTAAGGACAGTTCTAAACTTTCTTGGTGTTTGTCCTACTGAAAAGTAACACAATTTGCTATATTGATAGAACATCTGTATTTGTGAATTATAAGTGGCTTTTAGTTGGCTCTTGTTTTTTTATTACTAGCAAATACTTAGCTAAAATAAAATGAAGTTGCATGTGAAAAGTCCACTGAATAATGTCAAGTTCCAGCCATTTTTATTTCTTTTTTTCCAAAAAAAAGGTGTTTTTATCAGTTTGCACACAGTAATTTAGTACTCAGAAGTAATTGCATGCCAATTTAATTAGACAAGGAATCATCTGTCAGTGTCAGAAAGTTAATGATAACTTGTAACTCATTGCTAAAATGCTGTGGACAGAGCAGTGTACGCTCAAACCGCTTTATTTCTTAAAATGGAATATAAGGCAACACTTTGCTGTGTGATAAAAATCTTTGTGAAGATGTTAAAGAAATAAATGTGGTGTTATTAGTATGGAATAAAATGGATAGCCTTGCTAGATACAGTCTTGCTGTACAAAGCATTACAATGTCTTTATCTCATCTTTGTAGTTCAGAGTTACAATCACCAGAAGGGTAATTGCTCGAGAAGCTCTGTGGTCAGATTAGCTGCAGTGGCCACAATGGGAAGACTAGAGAATTTTAGCGTTACATTTTACAGCTAATAGTGGTCTAATAGAGATTCGTTCAGGTAGGAGCTATGCCAGAAATGCAAATGGAAATTTAAAAGGGTCTTCTTGGGAATACTGGAAAATGTAGGTTCTCCTAGATAAGAATAGTGACAGGCTCCTGAGTGTTAGTCCTGTTAGATCAGCTCTACCAGAGTAATACATATGTAAAGAAAGCAGTCTTCTGTAGGAAGCCCCATCAGTTAATAACTGGAATGGATGATGAGAGAGTTAAAATTTCTTCTATGAAAGCAGATCATTAGCTACCTAACTTTACCTGCTTCCTAAGTACTGATAGAGAAGTGTCAGCGAACAGAGAGAACTCAGTAGCATTTAGTTATATATGTCTGAGCTGTCAGGGACCACTGACCTGATTTGGAAAAAAAAAAAAAAAAAAAACTTGAGAAAAAAGAAGACATATCTAGTAAAGTTCTTAATAGACACTTACAAATTCCTAACCCACTAAATGAACATGCAATTAGTCATATAGCTTGCACCCATGTATAAACCAGCAGTAGGCCACAAGAGATCTGTGTGTGTCTTGTATTACATTGGTAGTGCTGTACTTGTAGGGTGCACTGCTTTTGCTTATTTTTAAATTAGCAAGTGTTAATTCCTAGGGTCACGTTTAATCTCATTCCCAAAGCATTCACATGTAATCCATATATGTCTGTGCTCATTTAATATTAGCTGGGGTAGGAATGGTGTGTAGTAAGGTCACTCCCCAGACTCTTATGAAACATTTATTTGTTTAATGGCAAGCTGAGGTCTGCACGTGAAATAGATGCCTGAAATGGCTCTTTATGTTTTTGAGGATAACTGTGCTTTGTACCACTGAGGGCCATGAAATTTTTGTATTGAATTCAATCAGAGAAGATCCAGACTTCGAGGGAGTGCTGAACCAGTTCCACCACTCAGTCTCAGGCTACAGAACCAGCTGGAGAACAAACCTACACCCTGTGAGAGGGTGGATTTACTATGAATACTATCCTTCCTCTCACCGTGTATAAAGCTTTGCTGCTTGTTTTAGTCTGACACACGTTTATTATCTTTGAAAGAAGTCTGGATCATCATGTATGTTTCTGTATTTATTTTTTTTTTAATCCCAGCTTCCATATTGAATGTATAGATCTTATAAGTAAAATATAATTAAAGGCAGTTGAATAAGAGTCATTCAAACTGCTGCAACATTATTGGTAACAGAGATTCTGTAATAACTTTGCTAAATTGATGATAAATTTGGGGAAGAGAAGAGAAGCTTTCAGGGAATTTGATTGTCAAAATACAGACCAAACAGAGATGGCTGTTCTCCCTCTTGAGTATGCGGCCTAGTGTGTGTCTCTTATGAAAAATAATGTTTTAAAAAACAAAAGACAAAATCAAATATTTTAAAAGAGGATATAAATGTTCAAAATGGAGATAGCTCAATAGTCCACAGAGTCAGAAAACAGTACATCAAATGAGAAGTGGATTAGAATAAAATAGCCACTGCCTACTTGGAAATCTAAGAAGCTTAATTTGATTAAAGTCCCATTATTATTTTTAAAAGGACATAAATGTGCATTTTACTAGGTAGTTCCTCATATTAAAAGTGCTTAAACGTTTTTATAACCCCCACTACTGAAATTAAAAAAAGGATTGATCTGTTTTTACTCATTATGTACATAATCACTTCAGGTTTAATCATTTAATTCTGCCCACTGAATTACAGGGAAGATGAATTAAACATCAAGTAAGTGGTTATATTATGGAATTTGCTCCACTTGAGTATGTGATAGTAATATAAGCACTTTATATCAGGTATTTGATGTAAAATCACTTGGTTTTCTTTATGTTTTGATTATGATGGCTTTAGTGCATGTGGAAAGGCTAAGGGTAACAATTTCCAAGGGCTTACGTGTCAGATTTACAGAGGTATTTGAATGCCTAAAGGTGCAGATAAGCACCAAAGATGATCTTTACGAGTCATTTTGAAGGTATGCCTCTCATTGACCTCATCTGACACCTAAATGCATCCATCTTTAGAAAGTTTAGAATTCTATTCCCCACATATGTTTTATGCAGAAGCAGAACTGAAAACTGTGTCAAACACGGCCATGAGACAACCCTGGTACTATTTTTGTCCCTGCAAGAGAGCTACAACATAGAATAATCTGTTGAAGTTATAACCTATCCCCATGGGTTGCTGAGTACTTAGTTCATCTCCATGAACAAATAACTCTTCAGGGTTTCATTGTGCAAATTACTGAAAATCTCTATAGTCACTTCTTTTTTATATTTATGTATACATGAGTGAACTGCTGTGAGCATATATGTCAACTTAATAGTAGTACATATTTAAATTTACTACTTATTTGTTTCTGGATACAAATCACACATTCATGAACTAACCAAAGTTTACAGAGATCAATAAAAAGATTTTCATCGGAGAGAGAAGTTTCCTTAGCCATCTCTTTTCAGATACATTCACGTTACAGGTGGGAGTGGTTGACAGAATTAAGCAGTAAAGTATTTTTGTCAATACCTAGATTTGAAAGGCCTAAAGTGAGGATAGGCTTCCCTAACAGAGGATTTCTTCTGTCAAGAATCTTTTCCTTTCAACTTTTCTTTGTCAGGTGATCTGCCAAAATCTGAATCTAGATTAGTTGCTTCAAAATATAATCTGAAACATTTATGTTGGGTTTCACGAACATATTTGAATCCAGTCCTCACAGAGTGGCTGTTGAGCTTGTTGATCTTTGCTATAGCAAACCCCAACAGAACCTTTACTTGTTTCTTAAACTATGTTCCTTTTCTAATTATTACAGGGTTGGCATGGGGTTTAAGTACAATATAACAATTCTGTTTATATAAGTTTCATCCAAAAGTCACAGTTCCTACATGAAGTTCATAGGAGGAGCTTTTTAAATAACATAGTTTTGTTCATTAGCACAGAGGCTCACAAGAGAGAAAAGTCCATCTGAAGATCACATTCATAATCACATTCAACTCAGTATATACCATGATAAATACAGTTGAAATTAAGCACGCTTACCAGAAAAAGATCGTAAAAACAATGTTCTGTGTAATAAATCATAGAAAGATCTAGTTTGTTTATCAAACAATATTTTTTTATTTAGCTGAAATCACTTGCTTTCTCACAAACACAGAATAGAAGCCCAGAAAATGTGCAAGTGACCTGTCAGAAGGTTGAAAATTGACTTGTAGCCCATGCAGCAGTGTTAAAAGACTAGCTCCAGCTGAGTCCTTAACTTGCAGTGAAGCTGGATCATGGAAATGTTTAATCTATGTATGAGAAAATATGTAGTGTTATTGATACTTGCTTAGCTGATGACTGGCGTGAAATTTTTTAAGCGCACTTTACTCAGTGATTACTAGAAAAATATTTTTAAGGTGTAATCACTGATGGAGCTTTGTACTTGAGATTGCATCTTGTAGTAAAAGATATCCTACAACAGCTTGAAACCAGTACTGTTCGCATACCTAGCAACCACCATGAAATGAAATCAGTTCGTCAGCATGATGCACTACCTTGTAAATCTTGTTTGCACAGATTATCAGAACAGGGCTTTAATGAAATACTTGGAACTGTTGTCTCTGGATGGAAATAGGGAAACTAGTGAGTTGACAGATGGGGAAATCTATAAATATGATCAACAAAATTATAAAATGTTGAAAGACAGGGAGGAAAGGTCTACCGCCATGACAAAATTAATTCTCAGGGGAGCCATATTAATTCAAGCAATACCATCTGTACTACCAGTTATGCAGAAATGTCTGCAACCCATACTTTTGGTATGTTTGGTACCAACCAACATAGATTAATAAAATATAGACATTTTCCTATTCTGTGGAATTCATTCCTGAAGTTGAAGTTGCCTTCCTCTGCTTTGACAAGGTGAAGTAGGTGAAGATGATGAATGGCACGATTGCCAGTGCCCTTTTAAATGTCTTGGAAAAAGCACAGTGTCAAACAGGAAGCAAACTGTCCTGCATATTATCAGATGTGTTAACACAAGAGGAACCACAGCCTGTTACATGGAGGTGATGGAAGGAAGATGTGTGGCAGTAATGAAGAAATCTCGCTTCAGAGATTCTGGGAGAAACAGGCTTCTCACTAGCCGTTGCTATGTACGCCATTAATGATGAGCTCATGCAAGAGTACTAAAAAAAACAAAAAAAAAGCTGTTTTGCCATTCCTTAACAAGAGCTAATATCTGATGCAATTTAACAAGTGGTCTGATATGTTCTGTGACTGTACAATCAGAGCAGAAAATAGTTCTCTGGGAAACATTTAACATCGAGAACTAAAGAAGTTGTCAATTATTTTTAAAATAGGACAAAAGATGTGGTAAGAACATTCTACAAAGGAAAAGGATGAAAATAGATTTTAAACAAACAAAACAACAACAAAACCCCAAACCAAAGCAAAAAAGCCACCACCGTTCTACCACTCACTTCCCCAAAGAACAAAATAATCTAGAGAAATAAGGCAGTGAAGCATCAAGCTAGCTCCTTTGTCATTGGAATCTGGATGTTGTCCTTCTTCATTGAAGCAGGGACAAGTAACCTTCATGGAAAGCCTGTGTCTTTCTAGTAATATAGAATTAATTAGCCTGAAGGAAAAGGGTCAGCCTGACCCAGGTGATTGCTTGAAAACTGCTAAGGCTGACCTTCTTTTCGCTAGAAACACCATTGCAACAGCATAATTGAATCCACCATGCAAGTGGGATATAGATGGGGATGTTTGGCACTACTTTGATTTTTAAGAAGTGATACATAATTCTGTAATGGGAAATTTTATTCCAGAGCAAATGCCCAAAGACAAAAAGTTCTGTGTGTTTTCCAAACACTTTAACCATCCTGTCTTACAATTCTCTTCTTGTCGCTCACTGTATGTCAGGGGTATCTCCCGTCTACGTTATGCATGAGGAACCCATCCCATCTTTCTCAGAAGAGGCATTGGCTGTGTTCCTGGCTCCTTGATCAAAGGAAAATTGGCTGACTGTCTCTTCTCTGACTAGGCCAACAGTTCAGTCCGGAAAGCAGATAGATCTGCTGGCGTTTGCATCTCTCAACAGTGTTGAAAGGAGTGTGGAATAAGTGAATTCCTGCAAAACGAGAGTTAGCAGTTACTTTGGTACAGATAGAATGAAAGATCTTTTAGAATACATACACAGACAGAGTTGAAACACCTTGAAGTAGATGGCAAAGACTAGACCTTTATGTAACTGTCCCAGAGAAATGTTTTAAGCACATCTTTGCAAAGTTGTCTTTGTTGCACATCATGCATTAAACCAAGCTTTGGTCTCATGCTCTGAGGAGCACCGGTAGTGTGACAGACCTAAGAGATCAAATGGCTGGGTCCACTTTTTAGAGGAATATTAAGATGTGCCCCTTTATTATCCAATTTTTATCTTCTTTTTAAGTAAAGACAAGTCTTTTGGGGTATATGAGCATGAAAGGTTGTTAGCCTGGGGTCTTAGCCATTAAATTAATGTTTCAGTGAAGGCAGTCAACCACCTGCACAAATTTAACCTTTTAAGTTCTATTTATTGTCTGCAAATATAGCACCAGATTAGATGTTTCCTGGAGAGCTGAGTTTGGTGTGAGGTATTCAACACTTTGTTATAGCTTCTTTGAGATCACCGTGAAGTAGTCCCTTGTACTAAATGAATAGCTCTCTTATCATGACCTTTTAATCGCTTCATCATGAAGAGGTCTTTTATTTGCTACAAGAGTGTACTTCATGTTACCCCCGTCAAAGGAACTATAATGCTATAAAACGGCTGCAAGAGAGGCTTATACCGCAATATCGTACAATAAGAGAAAATTAGTCAAGGTAGGCCTAGTTGACTACAAGCAGCATCATGGCTTGCTAATGGGAAGTACTAGAGTGGATAACTAGCTGTGAGATCAATTGTTGGAAACTTCATATAGAGGTGATATTTTGCTCAGTTTTGTAATAAGGTAGTGGAACAGAGGGGAGCAATATAAGGCAGCTAGCAGGACCAGCAGCACCAAAGAAATCACAGAGATAAGGGAGATGAATAGGGCATAACCAAAAAGGAAGTTTAAAACTAAAGATGAAATTTAGCTGTAGTGATCCTTGTGGAACTTACTCGTATGGACAAGATTTTCTTTTCATGCTGTCTTAACATAGGTGTAGTTTATTGAAGATACAGGAGTTCCCAACCTGGTGCAGAACTGATGTAAGAAGGGGAGAGATCTAAATTGCAGTGTTTAAATCATTTGAAGAGTTTAAACAGGGTTTTTAGATAATGGTTTGGAGGGATGGAGTCCTGGCCATGTTGGCTGCCTGAGTCATAAAGGTTTGATTGCAGTACAAGAGCATTTAACCACATGGATTTCAAAAGTAGTTGGGAAACCTGTTCACAGCTCAATCTACAAGCAGATAAATACTCAAAGTCAAGATAGAGAGTTTCTCACAAGCACTCTATAAAAGACTAAATAAGGAATTGAATACTATTGAAAAAAAATCCCAGTAGCATACAAAAAAATTCCCTGGAGAGTCTAGCACCCAGAGATACCATTAAAGGTATCTTGGTATCACTCTGGGAGACTCCCAGAGAAGAGATGATGACTTGTCACATGTCAAACACTCACTGCATTCTTGCTTTTCTGTGTGGTATATCCACACAAAGCAATTAGCGATGATGGTAAGCAAGGCAGTGAAAGGGAAGAAGTTCATGTATTCAACAACTGAACTGTCAGATTCCTGAGAAAACTGTTCAACTTCTTCACCCAGTCTTTTATCCTCCAGAAGAGGAAGTCTTGGAATGCCAGTCTGCTCTGCATAAATTTCCTTCGTCCGTCCAAAGAGCCTGTGTTTTCCAGCCACTATGCCCGCACACTGCTTTCCATCCCTGCTGCCTGTTCTCTTTTGATCTGCTTCTCTTCGTTTTTTAGCCATTTAAGGGCCTCAGTTCTGTTTTTTTCTGAACTTGTTCTGTCTTCTTATTTTTTCTCTCTTTTCCTATCATGATATTTTTAGACCTATCTTTTTGTCTTCCTTTGTCCATCTTGCATACTTGCTGGCTTACCTATCTGTTTCCCCCAACCCAGTTTTCTTCTCCGTTTTCTCTTTAAATTTCTTCAGACCAACAGGCCATTTATCTCATTGCTTGTCCTTCCTCCAGCTCCACAGGGTCTGTTCATCTCCTCATGCCATTTGTAAGCAAACAGCAGAGAAGCATCCGGTATCTGCTTTCTTACTGCTGCTGTAGTGAGTCAGATTGTCTGAAGAAGAAAAAGAGATATTGAGACTATATTCTTTACTTCAGAATTGCCCCATTGTATGCCTTGATTTTATTCGTATCCTTATTTCAGGGCATCCTCAGGTCAGTTTTGTCCTCAGAGCCTGGACATTTAATGTGATTTTAGAAAATATCTCAAGTCAACTTTTTTTACCCATTTCTTTGCCTGTAATGTTTGACTTGAGTCAGCCGGTGCACATTTTTGTAAATATCACCACATGTAGAAGTGCGTCTCTTCAAAACAAGGTGACATTTTTTCTGCGTTTGCCAATTTTCTTTTTAGCAATCTGTTTGAATAAATACAATATGCGAGGAACTTACTACCTTGGAAAAACTGAGAAGAAAACCAAGTCTTGGCTCAATTTCTTCCACGGTATCCCAAAAAGCAAACTAAATTAAACCATCACAAAACACACTAAGGAGACTTGATGCAGCTCTGCCTTCAAGAATCAGTGATTTAAAACATATTTTGGTTTCAATTAACAATTCTCAATATATGTGGAGATACTCAATCCAAGTTTCCCATAAAGGATGCCTCTTGCACAGGATTCAGATTATACTGGAAGGACCCTGTGAGAGATCAGACTGTTTAAAGTATCAGGCAGTATTATAGTACTTAAATACATATTTTTCTAAGACATATTTAGTATCCTCAGCTGCAGTGACCAGAAACAACCACCATCACCAACCTCATATTTGTATGGAGATAAAGCTCTGGTTGTGTTGTCAGGATTGATATCTGTTGTTTCCCCTTACGCTAGTCCAGATCAAAATAGGTACGCACATTGTGCAGCTGCCTGCAAATCAATTCAGGAAAAGACAAGTTTCTATAAATCCCAAAATATTTGTAAAGTCAAAATTTTAATCATACTGAATAGGAATGTGAGCATACACTTGAGAATGATATGCATGTACATGTGTATCAATATAAAAAAAGCACACATTATGCTTGAGGCTTGAGACTTACCAGCTTCACCGTCACGTAACAATGATTTCAGTGAAGTCATACCTGGTTTTTAATGCTGAAGGTGAATAAGCCAGAAAAAAATCATACAAATTTTTGTTGTAAGTCATCTCATACAAGACTCAAGAAACATATTTTACGTGATAGTGTAACTAATAGAATTTCAAATGACAGTGATATATGAGGCTTTCAGAAGTAGCAATGCAGAACATTCTTTTTTGAATAATTCACTCATCTCAAGTTATTATATATTCAAAAATGATTGAATTGCATATCCAAATATAGGGTGGTCTATCTCAGCTCTTGATGTAGGAGAAGAAAAAGAAGTTTCTGCAGTTATTCTGAACTGTGGTTTGTATCACATTACTGTTGGTTAGATGAACTGAGTTTAATTGATTGTGAATTAATTAACATTCTGCTGTAGTGTCTTTTTCTTGAGATAATTAATCTTATTGAAAAATTATATGTGGAACAGTTGAAACTTTAGCAGATTTTTTAGAGGTGCCTTTTTGTTTAGACTTCCTTGACAGCCTTTTTTCTTATAGATAAAGTACATGTCTAGAAACGTCTCGCCTTTATATTTATTTTGGTTTGGCAGCATATAGTTATTATGGCTGGCAATATTTCATACCCCAAAGTATTAATGCTAACCATAAATTATTATCAATGGTATGCAGTGGTTCTTATCAATCATGACAAGTAATTGATGTTGATTGAAACAAATAAATACTATGCTTTGCAAAAGTTATAACCTTGTCATTTAACTTCAGTACTGCAAATGCATCAAGCTATCTTAGATTAACTATTTGCAATTAGATACTGAGCTTTCAGAAACAAGATATTCCACCTGTAAAAGCCAAAAATTATGCAAAATTATACAGAGATTTAGACACCAGTGTTGGCAAATTATACCTTTAGTTTTTTGCTTCCAGAATTGGGTAGAAACAAGAGGATTCAAAGATGCATGGAAATTCATCATCTCATTATTATAGACTCTTTGGTTGGTTGTTTCTCAAGGTTTACTCTGAAACACACTGAAGAACACATTGGAAACCTTTGTCTATGTGTCATGCTATTTATAATGAGAAGTCCCATAAACTTTGTTTCAGATGTAGGAGGTCAGGCATAAAGATCGTAGCAGTCCTTTCTAGCTGTATGAACTATGAATTAATGTATCATTAACTGCAGTTTAAGGTAAGCTGAAAAGATTTACTGGATTGTAGTGCAAATCCGCAATTCACGAAGGAGTTAAATTCTGTGCCTCTCTCTACCCCAGATATAATGCATATGAAATCAGTCATTAACTCAAGTGATTAAATTCTTGCTGAATTTAGGATCAGGAAAATCACAGCCAAACACTACACCTCCCAAGAACAAAAGGTACCACGTTACTGAAGCATGGTGTGAACCATTTCTGGTGTATAGCCCTAAAGGAGTTGAGGTTTCACTGTATTTGTTGCCATGGCGTGAAATCAACAGAATTCCAATCTTCAACTAATACTATTTTCATAAATAATCAGGGTCAGTCCCTTATTGATATAGTGCGTGTTTTATTCAAACTCTTCATTTGTAGTAGAAGTGTTATATAGTGGTTTCATGTGTCTGTGGCTCAGAAGTTAATGCTGCAGAGCGCTCTTCCCTTTTTACACACTCAAGCAGCCAATTAATTACATGAAACCCAAATGTGACCATGCCATATTTATTTGTTTAATCCTTTTTAGAAGTGGTTCCTATGCTGGAAAACACATGGAGTCAGACTGGACAGACAAATGGGGAACATTTGAAGTGAATAATAACGGAGTTTTAAAGGAGGGTGGATATCACCTGGTGATGTTATTGATAACATTAGTCTTATTAATTTATTTAGCACATAAATTGCAAAATGGATGGAGGGTTCATCCAGCAGCTGTACTTTGCCTTTGGCAGTAGTCATGCCACTACTAATTTCATCTTATTAACTTCCTCACAGGTTTTACTAACAGGGGTGTCACACATCTCGTAATACAAAGGGAATAAAAGAATATATCATTTGTATTGTTTTGTGAAAGTTCTGACTCAGCACATTAGATACAGATTCCACACTCTTTGCACTGCAGTCCTAGCAAAGTCACATGTCTTAAAGCTCATAAAAGGAAATGAGGAAGAGAAGTTTGTTACGTGAATGTTGATCCATATTTTTTTGAGAGCAGGAAGTTGCTGCTTGGAATCCTGATGGCATAACACAAAGACTAGCACCCCCATGCTGTAACTCATTTGCTTTCGGCAGGCTACCACAAAGGATGAAATCTGGCCACAAATGATTTGGTGTTCTCCAAATGCGTAGCAGAATAAAGAATTTGTATATGGCATTAATTACCTGCTTAAAGTCTATTCTCATTTTCATTGCTGGAAATCTGAATTACACCAATGTACACTGCGCAAAACTGAGAGTAAAATATTACTAGCTAGAAGAAAAATAATTTAGCTAATAATTTGCATAATTTATATAGCTAATATGTATAGACTTTGTATACTTTTGTATAATTTGTATAGGCTGTGATTTTTGTAAAGAGAGTGAATTTGAACATATAGTAATTCATCTTACAGAAAATACATAATACAGTAATTTATTTTGGCTGGCTCATTTCATGCTAGCTGAAAATTAAGTAACAAAAATCAGATCTCTACCATACAACAGAATATGTCACAGAGCCATACGAACCATAATTTGTATGTTGGCACACTGTGTGTAGATACTAATTGAGGTCTGAAAATGCTGTGGCTGGACCAGTGCAGCATCATGCTTGAGAAGGCATGCCAAAGCCCTATATCGCGAGCTCGTGCATGACTAGCTCAGCGTTGCACTTCATTGCACTCCCACTTAACTGGGGTTAAATTATGTGGAGTTAGATGGCTTGTGTGCATCTGTGGGATAGACTTCCCAAAGTCATTAACACAGTCTCATGTTGTCTGCTATATCACTTGCTTTTGATGCGACTGTCGCTGGCATAGTGCATTAATTTCAGTAATCCCTTCAAAAGGTCTTAGTAACCATCCTGTGTGTCTGTATTTCATTGCCTTCCCATCATATTCTTTCCACTCTGCATCAGGTACTTGCTTATTATTTGTAGTTCATGGCATGTTCTGTGTGCTCCATTTTTCTTCCAAGACACTTTTATCCCACAGGCAAAAGAGGAAGCAATATATGTTTGCATTTCCTTGTCTAAATTGAATTTTTGAGTCTTTAGTGAAGGTTTATTGAAGGTTTGATCTTGGAGCTGTGAATGAGGTTGTGTGTGTTGTCATGTGGGAGTACTTCCTTGCATGAATGACGGATGAATGATTGGTTGCCTTTTATCTTGGCCTTGTAATCGCTTTACCATGGCAAAGTGTTTTGGTTCAGTTTTGAGCATAAGTAGATTTTTCAGTAATTCTTCAAATGCTTAATGCAGTTGTAGAAAATAGGATGAAGGCAAAATCCTACTCATGTTGTTGTTCAAGCTGTGTACAACAGCCAGTAGTTCCTGTGTCTGGCACCCACAGAGGCAGTTTGAAAACCTGCAGAGCCATTTCACTAGTGTGTTACAAAATATCTTAAAAAGTAAGGAGGGCCATGGATGAATGAAGAAGTGAGTGTCCTTCTCAAGATGTATTCCTGTTTATTTCCCTGCTTCAGTGTGTCCTCTCCCTTGATTTCTCGGTTCACGTGCATTTTGTGAAATGTATTGTAACACGGGTTATTAATTAGGAAGGATCATTTTTAGTTTTAGGTAGTCCTTTACTTCAGCTGGGCTCACGAATGTTTGTTTCTCAGTAGCGTTGTTGTTATAGATGTGATGGCCTGAAGAGATAAATGAGATAAGATTTGTGGGAAGAGGTAATATCTTTTATTAGACCAACTGATGTAGCTGCAAAAAACAGAAAAGATTTCAGGCACGCAAAACCTTTTTGATGTTGTGTAGCTCGGAACTGCCAAATAACTGACTTGTGCCTGTGAAGCAATAAAAAGAGTTTCTTGCTCTTTCTCTTTTTATGAACAACGCTATTTGGGAGGCATCTGTATATTGCAGCAGTTAACACTTCCAGCAGCTACAGTTGATCCTTCTATTTTTAATTCTAATTAATTATTTTAATTCTTAGAATAACAATATAATCTTTTTTCATGCAGACTAGTAGTCCCTTAAAATACTAGATCATAGAATCATAGAATCGTCTACGTTGGAAGGGACCTTTAAGATCATCAAGTCCAACCGTTAACCTAGAACTGCCAAGTCCACCACTAAACCATGTCCCTAAGCACCATGTGACACCATTTCACACAGCATTCTCCGGGAGGAACTGGCTGCTCATGGCTTGGAAGGGCGTACGCTTTGCTAGGTCAAAAACGGGCTTTATGGCTGGGCCTGAAGAGTTGTGAATGGAATAAAGCAGTAGGCAGCCAAGTGGTGCTCCCCAGGGCTCAGTTTTGGGGACGGTTCTGTTTAATATCTTTATTAACAACCTGGACAAGGGGATTAAGTGCACCCTTATTAAGTTTCCAGACTACACCAAGTTGGGTGGGAGTGTTGATCTGCTTGAGGGTAGGGCTGGCTCTCCAGAGGGATCTGGACAGGCTGGATCGATGGGCCGAGGCCAATGGTATGAGGTTCAACAAGGCCAAGTGCCGGGTGCTGTACTTGGGTCACAGCAACCCCATGCAGTGCTACAGGCTTGGGGAAGAGTGGCTGGAAAGCTGCCCGGCAGCGAAGGACCTGGGGATGTTGGTGGACAGCCGGCTGAATATGAGCCAGCAGTGTGCCCAGGTGGCCAAGAAGGCCAACGGCATCCTGGCCTGTATCAGGAATAGTGTGGTGAGCAGGACTTGGGAAGTGATTGTCCCACTGTACTCGGCACTGGTGAGGCTGCACCGATTTTGTGTTAAAATCTGAAAGAAGAATTTACAGAGTCTAGCGGCACTGAGAACTGCAGAGACAAGTTCAGAGTATGGGTGTCTGCAAAAGTAAAAACGAAAATATAGGACAGTCTGTTCAGTACCTTGCAAAAAGCTGTGCTAGCAAGGAGGCATCGTTATTGCTCTAAATAAATAACATGTGAAAGAATATAATGGGTTTATAATACAGGAAATGGATAAAGAATGCATCAAGGTGTTTGGCATGCCCAAACATTTTGTGATTATAATGCTGTGAGGTTCTAATGTCAGCAGCTCTCCTCCATTTCCCTGGAGCTGAGGGCCCTCATCATCCTGTAGATATACTACTAGTGAGGTTTTCTTGACAGCTTCTTAGCACAAGCACTATTCTGCTGAGGGATGTTTTCCAAATTACCCAAGGACAGCAAACTGACTATTTCCTGGAGTGTATTACAAAATTAGTGGAGGGTATTTGGGTAAGTGTGTATTGCACATTATTTTCCTGCATCTTGCTGGGCTATGCATTGAGTGCCATGACAGTATTTCATTTTTAGAAACCTTAGAAAGACAAAGACATTCCTTGAAAGGTAGAAAATAAAGGACATCTGAAACCCAGAACAATACGTCATCTAAAAGTTCAGGCCATGATTGATAAGTGTGTTGTTTTTATTGTCGGCCGTTAGCTGAATAATAGATTGTAATTTCAATAAGTTTTGACTGGAGCAATTTGTCTTGAAATACTTTTTTCACCTTTTTGTTTTAGGTCCTTTGTAATATAGTTCTGTAATTTAATTTTTTTCATACACAAATGCAGCTAACTTTTTCAGTGTTGAGTAGTATCACACAAAAGCCTGTCTTCAGTTTATAAATTACTTAAAGACTGAATTCAAAGAAATATATGATATGCAACAGTAGTTACCTACTGCATTCTGTGGCAAAAGAAAAATTACACGAATTACATTGAGGGGGTGGTATGCTGTCTTTCTGCTCTAAAAAGCCCTTTTCACAGTTCTTAAATGAACATTGGGGGGAATATTTTCCAGCTTATCACAACAGAAACAGGCAAGTTATTTACTTGTCAGAAAGGCCTGAACCCTAGCACAGCATACATGTCACTCATGGAGGTAAGGCTCCTCACAGTGTGCCACCTTAACGTGTATAGGTATATTACTAAATTATACAAGGGCATTATCCTTTCTTCATTTTCCTTCTCCTCCGACAGTGCAGAAATTTCTGTAATGCATGTAATATTTTAAAAGGCTTTGCTCTCCTACATTGCTTCGTGTCTTAGAGACCTTCCCTGTGTCTATATTCATTGATTCTCCTCTTTGTACCTGGAAGATGAGTCATTTTTCACTACAACCTTTCTCCCTTTTCCTCAGTTTCACAGTAAAGTATGTAATACTTTTGTCAGCTGGAGTAATTTACTGTCCATGTTCAAATATTAGCCTTACTTTAGTCTTTTGATCCCACCCCAGTTAGAAGGCATGGAGTTCAAGAAATGTTTGAACACATTTTGGAATAGAAATGATGGTGCTTTGGATTTGAATGGTGACGATGACAACCAGCCTCCACTGCAAATACACTGTGAGAGGGGCCCGTGCAGCCCGAGCTTTACCTGTGTGAGCTCTCAGTCTGTATCTTTGCAAACTCAATCATAAATTACCAGATTTTTTTCTGATTAGTGCATATCCCACAAAATAAGAGTTGCAGGGTGGAGTCCCCTAAGCCTACTGTTGTGGTTTGGGCCGGACTGGCCACTGGGGTGAGCGACAGATGCTCTCGCCCACCTCTTTCTTCAAGGAAGGGAGAGGGAGAGAGAGAGACTTATGAGTTTAGAAGGAAATCAACTACTTTAATGAAATAGTAATAATAAAATCAAAAGAAAATAATGAAATATATACAAAACCGTATCAAGCTCCCAGGATGACGATCGCATCACCGGCTGGCGCTGGGGAAGTCCCAGGCTGGACTTGTGACGGACATGAACTGGATTCTGGATCTGGATTCGGGAGTGCACAGATTGGGATCAAAGGCAGACAAACAGACAGAGGCCTTCTCGGATGCCGGCCACCCAAGAAAGAGAGCTGACCCTTTGATCCCTCAGCTTTTATACTGAGCATGAGGCAGACGGGATGGAATACCCTGTTGGTCAGTTTTGGGTCACCTGTCCTGTCTGCTCCTCCCCGCAGGTGGGACCCCTCTACGCTTTTCTGCTTCTGACCCTCCAACGGGGCAAGTAACAAAGTGCGCTGCCCTTGGGTGTTGTAGCAATAAGTATAAGCAAGAGCCTCTCCGCATACCATGCCTGGGCATCAGCTATAAACATTGGTCTTACCACTCTGAGAGCGAACGTTGTCTGCACAATGTGCTGTTAATTTCAGTAGTTAGAAGAGGCCCAGCTAAAAAGTGAAGTTACTGAACAGAGAAGTGGTTCTGTTTTACCTCCAACTAAGACACCTATGTATGCCTCTTCTAGAAGAGACACGTCTGGTGGCAGCATTGAAGGTTTGATCCTGGTATTTTGAGAGTCCCTCGTACTCCCTACAGTTAGCGTCAGGCTCGGTGCTCTCAGCTGGGCTTCTCTTGTGTGATGCCAGTACATTAGGGATCAGGAGACATCTGGTCCCAGTGCTGACATGGCTCTCTGCAAGCTAAAGCTTTACCAAAATAGTGGAGATCCTAAAAATTAACTCCACAGGTAAGCCTTATACAAAACTGCGAGAGCTTCCTAGGAATATTACACTTACTATATAAGCCAGACTTGAAAAAGAAAGATTTTTCTATGTCCTCTTTTGTTTGTTTGTTTTAATTTTAATAGTGATGGTGTTTCAGTGTGTGGCTATTGCAAGCAGGATGAATTAGGAAACTTCCTACTTGTAATTAATTCATGGTGTTCCTATTAAGAAATAAAACTAATGTGAATAATCTGAGAAAAATGTCGGCACCCTGTCTGAAAGTGACTTCATTGCAATGTTGGTCTCCTCTGGTTGTGGAGTTCTTTCAAGGGTATTAATGTTTTTAACACAAAGATATTAATACTTTTACATGAACATTCAGATAGAAATTTTACCACAAGGCAAGAGGAGAGTTTCCACATGAAATATGAAGTGTTCTTCTTGTTGTTATAGCATATTTTCTGTTAAAGCAGTCATTGCTTCAGCATTTCTTGATGAAATATATTCTGTCTAATAATGTACTCTTAAAATATTTCTATTCTAAATACTTATCAGCCCTCCACGCATTGTCTGTGGTATACTTTTCCCTTTTCCTGGAGGGGCGAGAGACCCATTCTTCTTCCCTGTAACTGACTGTATGAGACTGTCCCCTGTAACAGCTGCTGGCAAGTGTCCCTCTGGGTAGCCTCTGGCAATGTACGCTCTGTGCAGAAACTACCGTGATTTAACCATTTATGTCCTTTTGATCTGCTATCTTTTACCTCTAGCAATATAAGATTTATAAAAGAAAGCAGGAGCTTTGAAGCCAATAGTTTGTCTCATTGTCTTACCAGCGGTACTTGAATAACTCTACCTTGATAGGTCCTCAATCATGTTATTACCAAGTTAATTTTTCCCAGAAAGCCCACGGAACTTTAAGTATTATGGTATGTAAGCAAATAGTTTGTCTGTATGTAATTAGATGTATATGTATATATAGTATAGAGACATGGTAGTAGATATGTTTATGATAGCTATTTAGAGAAAATCAAATTACTTAAAATATTCTTCTTGGTGTCTTTGTACCTCCTACAGCAATCACAATATTATTATAATTTCTCTCTATTTCTGTCACACTTAGCACTTCTGAGAAGACGCTGGTACTTTGCATGACCAAACACTTTAACATAAGATATAATATAAAAAAAAAAAAGAACAGTTTTGGGCATACTTATTAATATATGTGTGATTCTTCTCACTGAAGCAACAATTCCAATGTTAATCATGATAGACTTGGAAAGTCTATCATGGAAGTGATTCTCGTCTAAAAGGGAAATTTTATAGAAGGGAAATACAACTGTTGCACAAAATACAGTTACTAATCTTGCAGACCTTTGTGGGCTTCTTGCAGCACCAGCCAACAAATATTTAGGACATGCTAAATTCTTGGTGTGTGTTGACAGGGAACTAATAATGGAAACGGAGTCAGTGGAAGGATGTTTCAGATGGTTCTGTTACTGAATGACCTCCAGCCAAAATAACAACCTCTGAAATCCCTCTCGTGCGCGATAGCGGCAGATTCCGATGGCTGTGTTCATGTGTGATCCTCCTTTGTCTCTTCTCTTTGGAGGACATACTGAAAGATTCCTGGTGGAGATAATCTAAACCATAGAGTTCCCAACACATGTATCTATCTCAAGGTTTCAGTGTTCCAGCTGTATCTGTTTCCACCTAACTGGAACCAGCATGACACTGTCCAGAAATAAGTCCTTCATGTGCCAAGCAGAGATACTGTAACTCTGTAGCCATGAAGCTATGGTAAGTCTAGTGAATGTCACCCTATGTTTCTTTCTGACAGTAGTTTACATTAAAAAGAAGAGTTTCGCTCAGTACAGTAATAATTACTCACACATATATTTTTACATTCCAAGACCATGAAGTAATTTCAATTCATAATAAAACTAATTAATACGATGGAATTATGCTATTTTCATAGTGCGAGAAATAGTGGTAAAGCAATGAACTTGGTTAAAACCAATCACCTGGCCCTGGAAGACAGCAAAATGTCTGTTATTCACTATATGTATATGTACACAGACTAACGTTTGACTTTAGAGAAAACATGTAATAGTTTGCTTTGATTTTAACCCTTCGGTGTGGTGGTACCTCACTTTACACACTGTACCATGCTGTTCTCCACCATGGATCTTCTGGGCCCGCATATATCAGCCCTTGATATTTTGCACTTAAATGACAGTACTGTTGATTTCAGTCGAATTCAACAAATTTTTCAACAAGTAAAGACAGCAGCATAAGACTCTACATTAGATTTACTTTCCTCTGCCATCCAGAGAATCCCGGGGTTTCTGAGACCAGAAGTCACTGGAAACTTCCTGGTGAATTAGGAAGATTTATGGACAAACTGCTCTTTGTTTTACCCAAAATGTTGCATATGAGAAAATACAAATAAAGCAAACTCCCGCTGAATTTCAAAGAAAGTCAGTCAAAATTAGGCTGAAACACATTTAAGGAAAGCTACACCAAACACAGTCCCAATAAGCACTCAATTCTTCTATTCTATTCTGTGCGAAATAGCTCAGAATGCTATTCAGGCTGTATATGGCAGGTGGTCAGAAAAATATATGGCCCTCTATCTGGCTGCATTTCAAGGAGAGTAACTGTGACGCCTGTACAATGATTTTGACCATAACTTAATGAAGAAATACAGGAAAAAATATTTATTTTCTTAGTGTATGTTCTTGGGTTTGTTTTTTTTTTTTTTTGTTTTGGTTTAATTTGGTTTTTTTTTAATCCTTTTGTTAAACAGGAATGCTGATTTTTCTGATTGGAACCTGTTTTATGCAGTTATTGTACAGATCATGTGTCTGGCTAAGTTCATATATGAGTATGTGTGTCCATCATATGGCATTCAAACCCTTGCTCAAGTCTGTTGTTTATAATTAATACAGTAAAATTGTTCTTTCAGTAATAAAGATAGTGTTTGCAGGGATTGAAAGGCTGTGACTATCGTAATGGTAGTCTGTACTTAATCCAGTATTTGTTTTTGTAATTCTTGTGCTTTCTTTTTTTGTCGCAGGTTTTTCATTATTCTTACACAGCTTCATATGTGATTTATAACATACACACAAGGTAGGTCACATTGTTTTTTCAATATGATATCATTGTCAGTGGCTCTATACGTAAGGTGATGCCAGTGTGTTCAAGTGAAAATGTTTACGTTTTTTCAAGGGAAGTTTGGGAGTTAAACCCTCCAGAAGTAGAGGATTCAGTTTTACAGTATGCAGCCTGGGGCGTCCAAGGACAGCAACTGGTAAGCGCAGTTATTAAAAATGCCATGATGGAAGTAGTTTAATAATGTACTTACTCCAGACAGACTGAAGTAAAAAAAAAAATAAATTAAAAGCCTTAAGATAAGTTTTATTATATATTTCTGCCTGATGTTAGTACAGTCCTGTTATAGCTTTTAGCTGATTTACTTATTTATTTTTATTTAAAACCTGTAAACATGTTTTTCCATTCTAATCCCAATAAGCAAATTGTACAAATGTTGAATGAATCACATCTTCATCTAAATATGCACTCAAGTAATTTTCAGAATAACTATCTTTATCACTACTACTATGAGAGAAGGGAAGTTGAAGATGAAGAGAAGTTTTCAAGTGCAAGGACAATGGAAACTGTGGGCAAAAGCTTAACATCCAAAAGTGGATGTGGTGTGTTCAATGAAAAGTGGTGTTTTCATTTCAGTATGAAAATTATTGCCAAGGTCAGTTGTGATGCACTGAATTCATAATAATAAAACCAGAAATGCTATGTTTCATATATTTTTTTCTACCAAAGGCTTTACCATTTTTTATGAACATAAATCATCCATAATCATCATGACCAATCTCAATATGAAAAGAAAAAAATTGTGGTTTTAGTGATTTTAAACTGACCTGTGTTGGTAGTTGAAGGCAAGAGAAAGACTTATAAAAGCTTCAACTCTCTGAATAAGAAATTCAGATTATCCTTGTTACAGTGTTCTGATAAGCTCATTAGTGCCCGCAGGTGGGATCCTGAAGCCTCTTTGCACATCCGACTTGTTCGTGCAGAGCAGCTATATGTTGAATGTCTAGAGAATATACCCCGTTGCTTATGTCATTCATCAAGATGGTGGGAATGTAAAACATGTTTCTGGTTAGAATATATTGCGTTAAGCAGGTGGACGCAGGAAAAAGTAATTGGAACATGCTTGGTATCTTTTAATAATCAACCATATTAATTTATTAATAACGAGAGCATGGTGACAAGATTGATGGTAACGAATACGTAGGTTATTTACCAGGCAGTATTATGGAACGTGGCAATCTATGTAGGTTGTAGCAGAGAGGTGATGCCTTTGCAAAACTGAGCATAATTTAAAAATAGTTTAAATTAAATTGCAGTTCTTAAGAAGATTTGTCTGTGCTGTACCTCTGATTAGTAATCTAAAGTACAACTGAAATTACATGCAGTGATTACTGAGAAATGAATTTTTTGTTTTCCTGAGATATATCTTAAGAACAGGGGTAGACTTACCAATTGTAAACTTCAGAAAAATAATAAATCAAAATAAAGCTGTCTTTATCAGTTTTGCATAGATTGTCATTCTGGAAATATATATGAATACTTTCAGATATGGGCACAGGTGGACTCCTATTAAGTCTCAGAACTGCAAAAAAAAAAGTGGTCGTTTTAGGTACAACCTTAATTATCCAAATTGGAAAACGTTAGCATAATTTATACTTCAGTGAGGATAACATTACTCATCTTTGTTAATGCCCCTAGTAAAGTTAATGTCATGCTTTAAAAATATCTGCTCTACTGTGGGCTTTATGGAGCCATATGGTCTGCAGAATTAGGAAATAATAACTTTGATTAGAACACAAAATCTTCTGTGCACTCTGAATGATACCAAGTGTTGTCATATAGATGTAAACCTGCAATGACAGTGTAGTGAAGGTCAATTCCATTGAATTGCCAATAAGAAGGATGTCCTCTTGAAGCTGTTGATGTTTATGTGGTAAAAGGAGGTTTTTAAAATGACAGAAGTGCCTTGCCACATTACCCTCCCACTTCAGCAGCAAGCCAAAAATGCAGAAGTAGCATGAATGAATAAAGACTGTTGTGAATAATAGTTGTTGCAACAGTCTAAAGGAACAGCTGCCTCTAGCAGAAACAAGACGGTAGAGATCATTCCAGCAGAATAGGGTAAGCAGAGAAAAGAGGTGTGACTGAGGACACATTGCCATAATGGTTCTCAGTTATAAAACTTGTCGTTAGAACAAACACTTTATCAGTGAGTTTTGAATAAAGATAGTACAGGAAGCAATTGGCAGTGAAACTGGGTAAAGAGGAAGTCTTAAAGGGAAAGATCTAAGGCATGGTAATCCATCAGCAGTAGCTATCGGTAGCACGTATCTGGGTTCAAAGGTGTAGTCTTATGGATTCATGTGGCCAAACACACTGCGATTGGTTTACCAAAGTCCCTTCCTAAACAATACTTACATGTTTTTTTCCAGGTAATAAGGAAATTGTAATAATTCATAATAAGTAAAACAAGCATTGGAATACGTACTCTAAATAAATAATCATAGGTTAATATCTGAGTAATCTCCAAAAGCCATTCATTACAACCGGAGAACAAAGGGAAAACAAATTAACTTCATACACAAAAATTTCATCAAGAAAGACCAATGACACATGCCCCGTGGCCGTCACATAAACAAAGTATGTGTAGACCTCTAAAAAGGGGAGGAATAGCACCCTTTCAAGTGCAGTGCGTAAGAGAATAGCAATAATATAGCCGTGACTGGTCAGCAAAATTAGCTCGAGATGTGAAACACAATGCACAGGTATGCCTGACTGAGCCAAAGATCCTAATTTTATGCTATAACTATTTGGATGGTCCTGGATTAAATCCAAATTATGTGGGAAAACACATGGACTTGAGTCAACTATTTGCAATAAATTAGCTATAGTGTAAAATAAGATGTTTCCAATCCTTAATTCTGCAGAAGACCTAAGTAACAGTGTAACCTACACAGGAATCTTGATTTGAGTTCTTAAATGAGGGGGAATGGCCAAGAATTTCAGATAGATAATATAAGAAGATGAAGAGAAAAAAAAAAAGTTATGTTTTTGAGCAGGAAAATTTATATGAAGCCAGGAAGTGCTTATTGCACAGAGGAGGGAATATGACTGCAGTGAAATCAAGTACATGGTAATACTTTACATCCTTGTGAAAATCATGCATCAGACTGTTATCTACTGTCAGGAACAGTTTCTAGGGCTATCTAATGGTCAGCAGGCCACCTGTGGCTAGTGGAGCTAGCTTTAGAGCAGCTACCAGATGACTGGGCCATAATACCATTGTTTTGAAGCTACCATGGTTGCAAGTTATTTCAGTTTTTTGCTATTTACCTAGAGTAGAGGATTTTGTAAAGATTAAGAGAAAAGCTCAGAGAAACATCTGCTGTTTGAGTCATGACATTTTGGTGATGAAATTGAAAATGTTTGCCGTTGGGGAGAACAAACTTTTATCTAATGAATTAATGTGTTTTAAGGTCACAGAGCTGTTATTTTTGAGAACTGTTTTCAAGGTCACACTCTGTAAATTGCTATCTTTTAACTGTGTTAGACTATGCCAGATCTAAAATACCTTTTTCTGTATGTTTTAGTATGATAGGGAGCTGTTTATGTATTTGTTTAATATTTCTCGTATTTGATTAAAATTTTGAAAGAGATCAGTTGATTATCTCTTTACTTCTCATCTGTAGAATCCCTTACTACAGCATTAAGTATTTCCAGAGTGAAAAAACAGCACAACTAGGTACCTAATTGGTTTCATCAATGTTTTTCTGCCTCTTGTTTAATTGAGTAGAGACCTTGTTGCATGTGTCTGAGAATGAGATATCCCATAACTGGTAGGAAGGCTTTACTGAGGAGCAGAATGCTTTGGGGAATTTTAAAAAGCCTCTGGTCTTGAAATACCCAATTTCTATCCAATGTTCTCTCTTCTTTGGCCTTATCTTCTCCAATAGTTTGTAGCAAAGGTTTTCGTGTACAAGACGTGGCTTGTATCTGACACAGGGGAGACAGCCTTTTCTGTCTGGATCCATCTATGGAGATGTATCACAGTAGAAGCCTGAATATAAAACCTGACCTCTGGTCTCCAGTGTATGAAGAGTTTTCTATGAAAGATGTAGTGTTTCTCTGCAGTTCTTGCAGTACAGATAGTTCTTCCTATTAGTCATCGGACGGATTAGTTCAAGTAGCTCCAGTGAAGTGTGGTTAGAAGTTGTTCAGTTTGACGTAGCTTTTTCTTAAAAGTTTTAAATAAAGTTTCTTCTGCCTAGGTGGTAACGTTTTGTTTTGTATAAGGGACTTTATTTTCACTTTATTCTATGAACATATATCCATGTAAGTCATTCTGACTTTGTATTTATATTAGGGTTTTTTATGTTATTTATTGCATTGAGCTCATTTTTCTTTTGATATATTAAGTGTTTTTGAAGGGAGCTTGAGTTATATGTTTGAACGAATCAACGTAAATAGTGATCGATTGACTTATGTATGAATGTCTATGCATAAATAAATGCATATTTTAACAAACCAGAAGTCAAGAAAGTAGTAAAGCTATCCAGAATACTAAAAAGATCATTTGTTAGAAGCACAATGGCTTTCTTTGTCAAAATTTGATGCCATCAACAAAACACAGCATTATCAAATGGTAGGACTGAAGATGAGCTTTTACTATGCTTTAATGTAATTTAGGTCATAATTGTGTAGAATTACCTATTATCCTGTATACACAAAGAACAATTTGTTGACTGTAGCTGAATTGTGGATTCAGGATGCTCTCATCAGTTTTTAGAAAATATTTTAAATATTAGAAAACAAGAAAATTGCCCTTGTTCTAAAAAATGGAACAGGGCACTCACAGATAATAGGGCTTAGAAGCTGAAGCTTTTACAAAAAGAATGAAAAAAAAATGCAGTGAAAAAGGACCTCACCTTATATTAAAGCTACCTAAGAACAAGCATACAAACAGAAACCCAGAAACAAAACAGAGAAAAATCTGCTTTAATTGTTATTAATAAATATACCAGTTCAAGAAGTCCTGCCCCTCTGCTTTGTGATCAGTCACCTTTATCCTGGGTGTCTTGTTTGGCGGCTTGTGTTGCCTGTCCCCTGCATCAACACCTATTGCCCCACAAAAATGCAAACATGTATCAGACTGTTGAATTGCTGTATTAACACAACATTTCCTTACAATTGCCTTGTCTTCAAAATTTTAGCTTTTTTCTATGGCTTTCAAATACCATTTTAGAGAAGAGAAATACTGCAGCAGAAAAGTTCTTTGATGTTATGTTATTTGCCAGGTACCCAGATAAAGCACTGGACTACTTTTAGTAAATAAAAATTAGCAGGACTACGCTAGACACATACCTTGCTTAACAGATGCTTTAACAGACATTAGTTGCTGAAGCTTCAGTTACTATTTGCTCTATTAAGGTTCAAAGTCCAACTACTATAAAAATTGGTAACTTAACTTTCTGTAAAATATTTGCCATGTGTTTTATTTTTGCATAATTAATGCCGTGGATACTTGGCACCCCCTCCTGGCAAAACCACTTCCATTTACAATGAAGAAGAAAAGATCTCTCAGGGTTCATGAGCCAAGTAGAAGCTTAATTAATGCTAATGAAGTCCTAAATAAATATATTTAATCTGCTGTTTTTATTTTCAAAGTCTTTTGCTCTTTTGACTTGCTATATTTTTATATGAATAACTTAAAATCACATATGGAAATGTCAAGGCTTTATTCATCTTTGCTTTTAATCATGATGCTAATGAGGCAAATGGCAGTAAAACAGAGAGGAAAATGTCTGCTTGAATTTATTCTGAAAACCAGAAATAAACAAGAACGTTTTAATCTGGCATTAACCTCAGATATGTGTTCTTATTTAAAATGTATGAGGGGTTCCTTACAGAACTTCTGTACTTCAAAGCGTAGTTGGAGATCCTTTGTCTTGCTGAGGACTTGTTTCGGTGAAAAAAGGGAAACTGTATGGTTAAGCACTGCCCACCGAGTTGAGTCTTTAAGGGATTTGACCATAATTCTAGCAAATGCTGAAGTCGTGTCATTCTGAAGGCAATGAGAAATTAAGGAGGCTACTAAAGCTTTTTTTATTTTCTCTTCCAAATGTTTTTATTAGATTTCTAGATTCCAACTGGGAAACTTACTGTGTCAGGCTGAGGATTTGAACCAAAAAGTGAAAATATTTACAGAAAAAAGTAACACAAAAAGACTGTTTTAATAGCAACTTTTGAACAGCAGCTAAAGCTTGATTGTGTATTATTTTGCAAGACTGGGCATTCTGGTACTTTGTGTTAGGTGAAATGTGCTAAATGATCAAATCCTGTTACAAAATTATATGAAAGCCACTTACTGGCATACTTGCAAAAACTTTCTGCTGCTTTATTTTTGATACAAGAACTGCTTTTTATTGAGGTCATGGTGAGTATGGGAAATATAATAATTTTCTTCACATAAGAATTAGAGTTACCTAGAAGTCTTAGATAAAACCGTATTCCTCCTAAGCTGCTGCTACACATTGCATTTCCTCTTGGATTTCTCAAACTAGCATTGTAAAATGTAATTGTGTTTTGCCTTTCCATCTCAATAACTGAATTGGAACTATTCTTAAAAAAAAAGTATCAAGTTATTAGTTTCTCTGAAGGTATTCTACTGAACTAATTTCCATTTTCAATTACTAATTTCTAGGTGCCCACTCCACTTAAATATAGATGGAGTTGGAGAAGAAGATAAGCATTAAATGCATGTTCTCTAGTATTGAAAATGATAATCAATACAAAAGTTTTCTCTGTCTTAGAAAAGGGGAATGGAGAATGCAGCTGGAAAACACAGGCAGTTTTGGAAAACAGGAAAAAATACATTTTTATATATTAAGATTTGACATATTCAATAAAAGTTTTGCGAGCTCTGGAAAGCAGGAACATTTCTAAATGGAAGCGAGGCTAAGTTGAGCATAGAAGTTGCTTTATCATTTTGCTTAGTGAAATGCAATGAACATGTCCTGCTATCAAAGGTAACAAAAATATTAACTATTAAGGATTAGCTATTGCTAGCCCTTTGTGAAAATAGCTACTTGTCTGTATCTGAAAGATGTGAAGAAATAATGAGAAAATCATGTGTTTTATAGGAGCATTATTCCTCTACTACTGTTTTTCATGTGGAACAATAAAAGGCCCAGCAGCTTTATAGTGAATAAATTGAGAGCGGAGATAAAAGATTTTTCCTTTCCCTTTTCCCTTATTCTTATTCTATTATCACTGCTCTAGCACGCAGCTAATATTTGAATCAGTATGTAAACCGTGCACACAGGTAATGCACTTTTCTACCCAGTCTCATATCAATAACTCTTTTGTATTGGAAATTTGACATATCTTTGTGCTAGAAAGTGAATTATTTTTTCACATAGATATTTTGTGTGTGTATATATTTACACACAGTCTCACAAAGACCCATGCAAACAAGCATAGACACACATGTTTGATAGGAGCAATCATCAGGATTTTTCTGTGCAGCAGCCTGCTGGGAGCAATAAAAATAGAAATACGCCCCTCTCATCTAGACTATCATGTTGTTTGACATGTGTGTGTGTAACAAAGCATATCTGAATATTCACACTTCCGACTGTTAGCTAATATTAACTGCAAGTCCAATGGCTCATAAAATAGGACTGCTGTGCTTCTTGTGTGAAGTTGCATAGCTTTATGTAATGCAGAAACAAGAAAAATATACTTCGGAAATCTAGAATTCTTTAGAAATAGCCACCCATAAAAACTAAATACACAGTCAGTGAGAAAAGAGGTCCAAATCTGATTGAACCTTTTGCTAAGTCAGAGTTGGGAAAGATTAGGTAACACATTTTATTATGGACTGTATTTTCATATAACTCCAAAATCCTGCACAAAAACATTGCAGGCTTACCTATGCCCGTGGATCATATATTCACTTAGTCACTTCATATTTGATATTAATTAAAAGATATGATATTACCACAGAAGGGGGTGGAAATTTGCCTGTATTCATCTTTCGGTAAAGTAATCTAATGTAGAAGTCAGTTTTATCTGTGAGATAAGAAAACCAGGTATATTCCATTCTCTGTTACCTCCTTACCACCTAGGGAAAAGGAAGGGGAAAACTCACTATGGTAAGGCGCCAAAATGTCAAAACAGAAGAGTTTGAAGAACTGAAATTTCTAATGCCTTTGTGGTTCAGGTTCTAAGCCAGAGGTTGTTTTAGCCAATGGTAAACACAAAATTTATTTATATGTTGTAAAATTTTTGCAGAAGACTTGCAAAAGACTTCTGAGTCTCTGTGGTGGTACCGGTGCCTACAGAGTTCAGCTAGGAAGAAGCTAAAGGGATAAAACTAACTTGGCGCAAAACCCTCCGAACTCTTGCTATGTGGCAAGGTTCCTCTGGCTCTTTCATTGATAGGTTCTGTTTGCGGTATGATAACATTTATCTTCTCATTTGCCACGTAGTGTCCAGCAAAAATATAGACAGGTGTCTGTCAGTGGAAGTGACAGTGATTCCTCTCTTCAGTGGGGCTGAACGTCCTTTGCCCCTGTGATATGTGTCCTTGAAAGTTAGTTCAGTTCTGCCAGTGGTCAAGATATGACATCCTGGCCCAGTTTAGATCAATGGCCTCTTTATATCAGTCAGCCAGGATTTTGCCCATTGCATATGGGTAAAGATGGAGTAGATGGTCCTTGTTATTACAAAAAATAAGAAATAATTTAAAAAAATTAAAATCTGTATGTACCTCATAGGTGATGATGTCATGACTCCCCGTTGAATCTCTATCAGCAAGACAGCCATGATGAGGAGAAAAAAAAAACAGGTTATGACCACATAGCTTTGGGCACGTTCAACACTCTTGTAGGTTCTTTCTCTCTATTTTAGCAAAGTCCTTCGTGAAAAAGACACATTAAATTCCATCATCACCAACCCGTAACTGTCCTTGCATGGATTGTTTTTTTTTTCCCTACAATGGGGTTATGACTTCCCCACTGTGTTTGCTCTGAAGGATCAGAGCAGATTAAACTCCTGCGGCACTGTGTTAAAGTGACTTAGACTTTCATGCTGACTCAGCCTGAGCCAGAGAGTGAAATGCAGAGGACTGCTTGCAGATGTGTACTTGTGGTGAGTTCACTCACCAGTGACAGCTTCAAGGCCAGGACAGCTCTGGAGAACGAGGATTAAAAAGTCAGGTGTACTGTTGATTTGTAAGAGAAAATAAAGCATTCATTGGCAGGGAGGAAAGAAGGCTGAAGGACCCGACAATCAGCCAACACTTAAAACTCTTACTTCTGTGGAAACAAACTAGTATTAGAGTGGTCTGGTTTAAGCTGGTGGAAATGGCATTAATGAGGAAAACAGAACCCTGTGCAGATCAAATTATTTATCACTTTAGTTGTGGGCTAGGGTGCCGTGAAGAAATAACGGACTAATAGTATTCATGTGCTCATATAAATGTCTTATATATGTGAGCAGGGCTTAATCAGTAGTGACTAAGAGGTATTACTTGGTCATATAGATAGTATTGCAGAACGCTGCATGTTTTTATTTCACCATTTGTGGCAGGTGCCAGTGCATTTACAGAACTAGAAGAGAGAAGTTTTGTGTCGAAGAAAGCAAACAGTTCAAGTGTTGCTTCACAGACTCTGAACTGTCCCAAACAGAAATGCTATTTTAAGAGTTAGTCAGAATTTTCTCATTCCGATTTGTTTCATTCCTAATGAGATATTTTAAGACAAACTGGCTTTCTCACATTGAATGCCCTGCCTGTGTGAAGTGGTAGATGGCTGTGGAGTCTGTACAGATAGATGTCATCCGCTAAAACGTTGACCCACCACAAATACAACTGACAACTTGACCAGTGTGGGCAGTGGGGAGACCAAGGCATGCATACCGTATGACAAGATAGGCTGGGTCAGCGATAGTAGTTGAAAGGACAAAGGTTTATGTTAAACCCAGCCTGGGTTTCTCACGTAGAAGATGTTCAGAGGCATCCTGGTATTCTTCATGTTTGAATAATGTACAAAGTTCTCAGGGATTGTCTACCACTGTAGAAATAGTAGAAAACATAAATATGACTTTATGGCACAACATTTTCAATTCTGTCTTTTTTGACTTTTGTGCTTGCTGTTAGGATGCTACTTTCTTACATTTTGTCAAAGGAAACAGAGAAATTTCTTCCTTTGGCTCCAAGTCCAGACAGTAATCTTAGATACTGTCTCTTCTCCCAACATTGCCTTTTTTCTTCCAGAGTAACTAGGTTGAAAATTTTTCATTTTAGCTTCTGTTACGGATTGATCAATCTGGGCATAATTGAAGGCTTGATATCAGTGTGAGATGAGCCTTTGAAATACCAGAGATCATTTAAAAAGACTTTATGGTAAGGGCAGATTTTATTATAAGTCTGTAGGAGCAACCCAGGCATGTAAGAGTGACATTTCTGTCCACGCTCTCCCATGCTGGTTCATTAGTCAGAAGCTATCAGTAAATGCAAGGAATAAGGAGTGTGAGTTCCTGAGCATACACTGTTCATAGATAAGTCTGTTATACACATCACTTATAAAGATGAAGACCAAAGGGCTGAGCAGTCCAGTCCCTCAAAGACGTTTTTTACAGTGCTGCAGCCAGTGTGGTTTTTCAGGCAGCTCCATGTGGAGGAAGCAGGATCCAGACTACCGGCTTGGGGGTGAGGCAGTCTTACTGTAACCTTTTGTGCAATCACAAAGATTTATAAAGTAGCTTTTTTGCACAGGTCGTAGTTCAGATATTATGTGTGATTTTGTTTATATAACATATAGCACAATGTTTGCACTCAGGAGTAAGTTATCATGGGATTAGGCAGGGTGTGAATTTAGTGAACATCGTGATCCAGTGTCATGGGAAAGGCAATATAATTAATGTGTGTCTAAACAAGAGGGCAGTGCTTCCTCACTTTTATTAGAAATCAAGGACAAAAACAGCAGAGTTATCATGGAGTTGCTGATAGTCTGTGAGTTCATGACCTGGTTTATTCCATGACATTACTAACTAATCTTGTAGTTGCATTATGAGTTCATCCTCACTATTGTTTACAGTAGATTTATAAACTATCTAAATAGCAATTAAATATAATAGCCTTGTAGATTGTTTGCACTTGCTCAGAAACAATTGTGCTAACACATTACTATGATGCAGTGGCATTAATCTAGACCGCAGAAAAGTGGTGCTCCAGTGTTCTGGTCTGTTGTTCATGCTATGTCTGGCAGCTTGATGACTGCAAGAATAAAATTAACATATTGTAACTGACAAAAAATAAAAAGGCAGTATATGACATTGGGATGTATGTGTTTTGAGGTCTCCATGTTTCATACTGATCAACAGCTACTTCCCCTCTGCTTTAGTTAGAATATAATCAAAAGGTTTGAAAGCTTCCCCTGAGAAAATTCCCATCTAGGTCAATCACAATCTTTAGAAAATTGGTACCTTTAAGAGTGACTGTAGTTATTATTGCTTACAATTATAATAATTTTGTTAGTATCTATTATTTTTTCTGCCTCATTTGAAATGTGTCTGATGATTTTGAAACATAGATCACATAAGGGTAGATTTTTGTCTACTGCCATGCTTTGCTTAGGTAGCTGGTGGTACCTGCTGTGTCCAGTATCTGCATAATTTAGTAGTCTGTGGAGCACATGGATCTATGGGGTAAGAGCTGGAGCAAGTCAGAGCTGAACACCTCTGAAAATTTTATGCCAGTATAGATTGACCTACAAAAGAAAAGAATCTGCACAGAGGAGATCAGAGCCATTCTGCACTACTGGAGACTTGTAAAGCAGCTTTATTGCAGACTCTGTGAGACGCTTTAGCCTGCAATCCCTGTCCGTGGGAGCTCACACTCTAAACAGACTACAGATATAATGTAGGGGAAAGGGATATAACATAAAGCTGCATTGCAATACAGTTCCATAAAACTTTCCTTGAAATTGTCATCCTGTGACATGTGATCTGGATAGAAAATTTATAAGATGTGGGGGGAAAAAAGAGGATTTTGGAAAAAGTCTGAGTAATTTTAACTGACAAAGTCACTAATGAGTACTCTAAACATCCAAAACTCACACTTATAAAAGCTTTATAAGCCACTTTCTTGTGTTTTGTATTATCCAAAATATAGTCATTATCTTTGGTTCTGGAGATTGATGCAGAACCTGTAAGAAAAACATCAGCAGAATAATCAGTTGCACCAGTGAAATGCATTGTAAATGTTTTGGGTAATAGTTTGCCACCTCACATTTCACTTGCCTCTCAATATGTGAGCGTCCCAGTTCATTGCCATGGAGCTTCTTCCACAGCTTATTATCATGGGCAAGAACGGCAGATACTGACCCTTTATCTCGCTACTTTTTCAACATGTGCAAAGTACCCCCAAGAAATCTGGTTTGTCCATGTGATTTTATATATAACAGATCTCACTTTCACATGTATGGAACAGTAAATCGACACCTAACTTGGAAACACCCACGTCTAGAGCATTGTCGCAGGAAGATTGGTGGTGCACCCATCATCCTTATCATGCGTGCAGCCCATGAGCAGTTTGAGTGACACCTGTGCCAGCACTTTGTTCAGTGGAGTTATGTTGAAGACGGGTGTTGAGTCTCAAGCTGTAGGCAGAAACAAGCCAAATGGCATGACAACACCGGTTCATCACAGAACACAGGAAAAGCCACCTCATTCCTGTAATGAAATGGAGACCTGAAGGGTTTCTGTGGCTCACTGTAGCATGTGCCCTGTGGCTCTTGGCCATAGAGGAGCTTTGATACGGACCAGGAGGTTTGGATCGCCATCATGGAACTTCTAACTGGGTCTAATAGACAACTGTTCCTATATAATGCTGTATGCCCAGTTCTTTTGGGTGGTGTTGGAAAGTGTTTTCCTCCCCAAATGAGCATTTTTTTTTTTTCTGTGAGAGGAAAAAAGAAAATAGCAGTTGTACTGTTGGTGCATTGACACACAAAACATGTAATCTTAAGTACACCTTGTTCTTCAGTGGGAAGCTCCTTCAACTAGATGAGATTTTGGCAAGGGAAGAGGGCAGAAAGGGGTACTCATCTTCTGTAGCAGTGGGTATAATAATGGTCTGGCAATCTCAATTTAAATCTGTAAGTCACAGGGGTGTAGTAAGGGAAATCACAGATGACAAGAAAACGTTTGTTCAGTTTGGGCCTGAAGAGGAGAAAGGACTTTACACTATGACTACGAATGACATAATCAGTGGCTCTGCTGGAAAAAATGTGTCTATCTGGGCTTTGGAGGATGTTGAACAGTGGTAGAGAAGATGCCAAGCCAGGTCTTTATTTGCAATGGTAATTCACAGACAGATACTGTGGCTGATTTGCAATATTTTTTACATTGGTGAAATTGTAAGTTTCTGAAGTGAAGCTATTTGTATAATTTTTCAGATCTGGGAGCCACAAAGTGGTAACGAATATGTTAAGTACTTAAATGAAAACCAAACTTGTTATCTTGATGGCAAGTGTTGAAAAACCACAACCAAATGGTTCTCATGTGGGTGCAGGGGTTTGATTTTAATTTCTTCCTGTAATCCAAAGTTAGTTCCATTATTATTTACAAATCAAAAACAGTGCATAGATACTTGCATTTTACATAATTATGTCGAAAACAGCAGTAGGAATTGAAACCACTTTTTTTTTTTAAATCATTTGAAAATAATTTTAAAATTAATTATTTTAAAATACCACTTATTTATTTGTTTATTTAAGATCACTTGTTTGTGCTGAGCTTTGCATATGGAGCACAGCATGTTGTTCAAGAAACGATGAATGTCAGCTCTTTGGATATATATCTATATAAAATCTGTATGTATGCATACATATTATCATGCAGTATAAACACCAGCAAGCAAGTTTTGATCAATCTATTTAGCTTCAAGCTAATTTTCTCTCATAACATTTATGTGTGAGGGCTCTGTGCCAGTATGTTTGACTCTGGGTTTTAACTGCTAGTTAAACTGGCTATACGAAAGCTATTTAAGCTGTACTTACATATTGCACTCCTTCAGCTGTGACGAGGTACCATAACAAGTTATTCTCACTCTTAGGAACATGGTTTAGTGGTGGACTTGGCAGTGTTAGGGTAATGGTGGGACTCTATGATCTTAAGGGTCTTTTCCAACTGGAGTGATTCTATGGTTCTAGTCTATGATTCCCCCATTGCTGTGTGTTTTGTTCCACTGCGTGCTCCAACATGAACTCAGGACTAGGAGAAATACAGCTGCTGCGTGTGTCATGGGATGATCTTTCTCTTCCCAGTAGGAGGTTCAACTGCAAAATAGTGCTGTGCCAACTTAGTATTGTACCTGAAACTGGAGAAGTCATGGTTTGATCTCTGAAGAGCAAAGTACAAAATTTGCTGAGCAACTAAGAAAGTATTCTTTATTTGACTTTCTTCTGTCTAATGAATAGCTGATATTATTTGTATTAATAGTTGTTAGCAAGAGAACATATTTCATCTGGAAATTTTATTGACTGATCTAACTAAGGGCAGTTGGATTTGGCCCTGGTTAATGTATGGTAAGACAGGAGACAGAACAAATGGTAAGAGGCGAGCCCAGATGGAAAAACATCTTGAAGCTTTTGAAGAATTAATTATCCAACTAATTAGCTGGCAGTCTCACAAGAAGGGATGGATTTTTGCTGTGTGCTTAGGAAATGAAGAAGTCTGATAGATCCTATGCTGAGATGTAGCTATCACCCATGATGATGGTGGAGTCGGTTAGCCAGACTGTCTGTGTGGGTGCACAGGATGACACTTATTTCTGTGTCAGTAAAAATACTTACCCCTCTGCATAGAGCAAAAAATGCGGTTGAGCGGTCTGTTACGTAGAACGTTGTGCTCTGAAGACACCTATGCTAGTCCAAAGAGTGGTGAACTGTGTGACCTTGCCAAGGTCACACATGAATATAGCCAGAGATTGTCTGCCTGAACATGCTTTAGGTCAACATCTTTAGCACTGTCGTTAGCAACTGCCAGAGTTCTGCAGCAGCATTTCTTCAATGCCTGAAGGTCTCCTTCTGGGCATAATCAGAAATTCCGTAGTCTTGTCGTAGCTCATATTCCCTCTGTGAAGGGTAATGAAGATTGTCATGTTCTTGGGGGTGTTAAGTGGGAGTGCTAAAATTGTTCCAAGTTGGAATAGTTATTGATATATTTGTTGGTCAGAGAGTCTGTGGGTGAATCTGATGATTTCCTCAGTTCACAGGTAGGACACTCACCTGCACAGGAAGACACCAGTGCTTGTTGTACGGCTATTTTTTTTAACCAAAGTTGCATTGATACAGAATGCCTTCTTTGTTTCTTTTCCAGCTGTATCTGCTCAGTAGCTTCAGAGTTTATGCGGCACCTTCTTTAAACTAGGTGTTTGTCCTGATGAACCCACATAATGACGAACCATGCCGTTAGTCGTGCTCCACCATTTCTTTCCTTCAAGACAAGATGCTGGGTTCTGGGTATTTTCTTTTTATCTTGAAAAGTTGATTTCAGGACATCTTAAGACTTATGTAGGGGTAAATCATGGCTGCAAAGCCCACTGACACTTGGGTTTGCGTTACCTATTGCTATTATTATTGATGGCAAAATGTATTTGTGCTGATGGTATCGATCAGGAAGTTGAACAGATCTGCCAAGCTCAAACTCTGTGGAGGATTAATTAGAAAGATTCACTCATTAAGTTAGGAAAATAAGTCCCTGATATATTAACCATTATGGGATAGGTGTCTAAGTTTTCCCTATGATAAATATCAAGACAATTTTAAAGGCTATGCTAACTAATTTTCTTCTGTTTTATTTGTTAGTTGTGAGTGACTTCTGCTGTCATTTCACATCAGGATATGTGGAAATATTAGACTAGGGATCTGCGAACTTGGGCCTTATAGGACAGCTGTGCCACGCTACACTAAGAAGTGTGACACAGGCCAACAAGTACCTGGTTGTGGTATAGAGTAGTGAGACATACCCTCAGCTTGGGCAAAGCATGACATGAGTGAGTACTGTTGTTTCTAGACCCAAGGTGGTTCCCTCTCGTATTGGGGAACAGCAGTGGCAATACATTATATCTATATGGTTAGTGTTTGTATATTCTATTTTAAGAACTAGTTGCATGGTAAGTTACCTTATCATATCCATATAAAAATAAGTTTATCCACACGTAAGTTAGAGAAAGAACTAATGCTAGATTAAGTCTACCTCCTTAACATCAGGTTTGAGAGAAATTTGCCGCTCTCAGCTTGGTAGCTTTTCTCTGCAAGTGAGACTGATAGCTGGTTCCTGGGAAGGAGATAGAGCTGCAGCCATTGCTGAATAAACCTGTTTCTCTTCTACCTGAAGAAAACTGGGCTTTTGGATATAAGTACAAGTCTGAACTTCAGTGTGTGCATGAGTTTCTAGGACACGTGCAAATATCTGGTAGTGACTGTCTCGACTGCCAGGGCTAAGTGGCTGCTGGCAGCCTCTGCTAGAGAAGCTGCCCTTGCTTTGGTAGAGAGCTCAAAGCCCCGCTTCGCACACACTCGCTGCTTCTGTGCAGGGTAAGCCGTCGCATGATGACCTCCACGCAGCTCCAGGCAAACTGCTGCCGCTGCCCAACTGGTGAGTAAAAAGCTTGAACTGTTGCCGATACGCTACCCTGCAATCAGAGGAGTGATTGAGTGTGGATATGCCCATGCAGAGGGCGTCCGTGGAGCACCTAAAGGGAAAAAGTGGAGTATTTTTCTGTAATTTAGCGGCTTTTCTCTGCCTGTAGTGTTTGAAATGATTAAAGACACACAGGGGGCCTCTCCAGCTATTGGCACTGGGTTCGCCGTTCAGCTGTGGGATTAGATGTCTCTGCGTTTTCACAGCTGTCTGCCATCTGGAACTAACTGCTCAGACTGGGTGCTCTGCTGAAGACCTTAGCCTGAAATAAAATCATTTAATTGTGAAACATGTTGCAAACAATAAATAAGTGTTTTGGAAGGAATTAATTTAGAAGAAGGTTTATGAAAAAATAGTTTAGAGGCTGACAGATGTGGAAGAAGGAGAAGGATTAGTGCTGTAGGTAGGACATTAGAGCAAGCAGAGCCTCAAATTCTTCACAGTCAGTTGAATTAAATGGGATCATTATCAAGACTTAATCTCTCACTAATCCAAAGCATTCTTGCAGATGTTTTTCATTAATTGGAAAAAAAATATTAAAATAATTAAAGAAATACTGTGGTTTTTTCTTCATTTGATTTAAGGCTTGATGTGATTAGCTGTGCAAAATCTCTGAGAAAACAGAAAGTCAGCTAATTTTGAAGGGCATACATTTTGATATTTATCCCCATTTACAGCATTATTAGGTAAGGGTCTTAGCTAAAAAATAATTCGAAATACTTTAAATATACTTGGGAAATTAGGAAATAGCTGGTGAAGAGAAGAGGTTAAAAAAAGCTTAATAATAATTTTCATATAAGATAGCATAGCCTGGTTCCACTTTGTGCCTTTTTCAATTTATTTTCTTATCGTCATGCCTGAAAGCTGTGAAAGCATTTTGGGCACAAAGCCACTGATGTATTCATGAGAATACCTGTCTGATACACAGTTAGCAACTCCTCTTTTAGCAGTTTTGGGAGATTCAGTAGTTACAGTCAACATTTTAGTACTCATGATGTAGTAATTAGACCCAAGTGTATATTAAGAAAGCCCTCTTACTTTTACTTGCTCCCAAATGCCTGAGTGGAGATAGACTAGCAAGGGAAATTTTTGGTTTATGTGACATTGCCCAAAACACAATAGACAAAGTGATGAAGTATGTGAAGTCCCCACCCTGGAAACCTTTGGGCACATTTAGTTTTCCTTACTGGAGTCAGGATTTTAGGCACATGTATTTGCAAATTGTGCTCCAAGAATAACTTTTTTGTTTTGGTCAATAATTCCTATCCCAGTGTCATGATTTGCTTCCTGCCTTGCAGTCTTTGAGAGTTTAAGTCTGTTGTAGGAAAAGTAGTAGGTTGAGTTCTCTCCCAGCCACTTGCTCTCTCTTTCACTCAATTTTAAAGTCCAAATTGTGGCTCATAAATTCAGCTTCTATGTATTGCTGTACTGCAATTAAGCAGAAACCTCCACCTAAAAAATAAAAATTTCCATCTGGCCTTTGTGTTTTTGAAATAAAAGCTTGGAAATATATTTTAGTGCAGCATAAAGTAGAACCGTTAGGAGTTTTCTACAGTAGTTTTTTCACCGGGAGCATTGGTGGCAATGTTTAAATAGAGCAAGAAAGCTAAAAAAATGTATGAACCGAAGAAAAGGAACCTTAGATGCTTGGCAGGGAGAAGCAGCCCACTTCGCTGCTCTGTGATAAAACCATAGCTGTTGTGCATATGCTTGCTCTATTTGCGGCTATTTCAGGGGGACACGAAGCCAAGACGCTTAGCTGCTGGTCAGTGTTGTATGTGCAAACACTAGACAAAAGCGAGCAAGATCTATTCACAATCTTGTGAACAAAATTAATTTCAAGTGGTGATCTATTACAATTTTTAGAGTTACACATAGGATACATTTGCACCATATAAATACTATACTGGGAAGAAGAATTTGCAATGACCATGCCTTTTAGAAATGCCTTTCTTGGCTGCATTGCTCTGGCAGTAATGTAAGATGGGAGATTGGTTTTCGTGGCTACACGAAGTACTTAATTGAATCCACAGCTTGGATTTACAGAGAGCGAAGCAAAGAGCCTCTCGGGCCACGACTAGTAGCCTTCACAATAATGTCGTCACTCCTGTTACAGCTCTGCTGCCTGTTTTGCTGCAGAAATCATCATTTTCACTCCAAGTCCTTATTTCCAAGAGGTGAAGGAGTTAATTACAGATGAGCATTTTGCCATGGTCAGGAATGGAGGGGAATGCAGTCCTGACTGCAGGGATTAGGCAGCATCATTGTAGGAAATGCGCCCAAAGCCATTCCTGTCGGTACAAACAGCAGTTTGTGGGCTTTATGTGGAAAATGGCACCTCCTGAAATATAACAAATATTCAAAAATATAGATGAGATTAAATGACTAACCATAATGGTGAATCTTTCTAAGATGTTTTTACAGCCTCAAGCACGAGGATATTGATCTTTCGTAATCTGCAGGCAGCGCAGAGCGATACTCGCTACTGTGCTGACCCTAAATCATCCATGTGCATTTCCATGCTGTGTAGTTATGTGGAGGAACATGAACAGTTGTATTTCATAAATGTTTGCAAAGGAACATAAATTCATCATTTTTAATGTTAAATTCAAGTAAGCAATGAGCTGGAGGCTTGCTAGGGCGAGAGCCGCTGGGTGGCTTCGAAGCTTTTCAAGAATTTCAACATTTTCTAATCCATATGTTCAAGAAAAACTTGTTCTGTGGGGTAGCTTTCAAAGTTGAAAGAACATGTGTCACAAGTGATGAGGAAAGAAGGGAAACTTTGGATGACAGAACAGACTAAGAGGATTGCAGGGATGTTCAGAGGGTGGCTGAGAACTGGTTAAGGAGGGAAGACAAAGCCGCTTTAGGAAATGAATGGGGGATAAAGCCGAGGAAGCTGGCCGTCAGTGGCACAACAGTGAGTATTCCTTCTGAGATATTTACTTATCTGAAATGTGTCAAATGGAATTAGTGATGCCTGCTAACTAGTAATAACAGGATTAAAGGCCTTTTCTTGGTTCAGTCATAAAACAAGTAGTTGTTAATCCTGTACTTTGACTGGCAATGATGGCTTTAAGTGAAAGTTCTTCATTGCAGACACTAGACACTATGGGTATCTTCACCGTTAAAAATACAAACGGCCTGAAAAAGGGGGGAGAGGAGCAAAAATGATACTTCTGATCTTCAAAACTGAATTAGCTTGAGCTCATTTAATTAAGGAAGCTTAAATAAAATAGAATCATTTGATCAAGTAGGCTTTTTTTTGTAATCTCCTGAAAGCAGTTGTTTATATAAGAAGAGATTGTCAACTGTAAGAAATCGCTCCTTACTAAGCAGTAGTCAATAGAGTGCTTCCCTCTACTTACGCTATCTGTAATTTAGTCTGAGGAATATTTTTAGTTCACTTAAATAGCAAGTACTTGGCTAAATTACTTTCGTTCTCTTGGTGAAGCAATTAACCGTGCCTTGTTATTACTTGTGTTTGTTTCTTTTACCTTAGGAAAAAAATGTACATTTTTATTGTGGAAATATACATTGACAAGGAGTGTTTGTTGATATTATTTCAAAAGCATGATATGTCCATCTTTCTCTCATCCTTGTTTTCTCTTGGTGTTAATGCTGGGTCATACATCAGCTTCCCATAAATTCTCAACTGTACCAAATATTATTTATAACACTATAAATGTAATTACTGGTCAGTACATTTTGGATTATTCAAACTGGATCAACTATTTTTAATTCAGTTTTGAATGTACTGATGTATTTTTAATTTCCGAACAGAAAGAACTTTGTTCCAACTCACCCTTGATTCCAAGTAACGGTTAAAATCATTACATTGCTCATGGTATGAAAAGACCTCAGCTTTATTGCTTTATGCAGCAGAAATCATGAAGTGGCTACAGTTAAAAATCAAGAAATGTCATTAGTTTGGGGACTCACGGGGAAATCTATTTCAGATGGTAATTTAGAAGCAAAGAGAACAGCAGTAATAGTGATAATAATACTTTGCTCTCTGGTTAGTATTTTCCCATATGTCGTTTATCGTAGAAGTATGAGAGAATGATAAATGACTAGGCTTTTAAAATGGGCTTTGGTGGAAATATATTTACTTCATGTTAGCAGTCTCTGAGACTCCATATATCACTGTACATTGATGAAATCATGCAACAAAAATTTCTGTGTGTAACTTCTGTAGTGCTGTTAGCTGCATTTTCTTAGTGTGCGTCAGGTTTGGTGCATAATAGCGATATTAGTCTGATTCCTTTGTTAAACTGTACAAGCACATGTGGCCATTGTAATTTAGCAAGAAAGTAAAGAAAAAGGCTAGAACTTTGAGATTATTATAGCTGAAATAAGAGTCTAGTCACAGGCATTGACAACTCAGGAAAATGAGGTATGGAGGAACACAGGCAAAAAGGATTAAGAGCGTTATTGCCAGAAATGCTAGTAGCTGTGGTTCTGCTTTTTATACCCATCTGTAGCTTTTTGGCTTGTTAGTATCTCTGAAGTTTGTTTATTATTAACCCGGACTGGGAAGGATAGGGCCAATGAAGAAGTTTGGGAAAATGCATACCTAAGTTGTGTTGCAGTGAAATACTGAAAGCTCTCCTGGCGGACAGGTGAAAGGCAGACATATAGCCCATTCTGGCGTGTGTCTGAGTACAGAAGAATTCCCATGTCATAAAACTTTCTCATCATCACTGTATTTGTCTCCTGCCCTTTTTGCTATCCCCATGCTCCTCCAAAGTCTTTTATTCTTTTTTAAATTTTCTTTCTTCTCATTTCTTTTTTCCTTTTTCTTTCTTTTTCATTTTCCTCCTTTCCTCTTCTCCTCTTTCCTCTTTCCTTTTTTACCTTTTCCTGTTTCCTTTCTTTCTTTTTTCCTGTTTTCCCTTTTCATTTTTCTCTTTTCATTTTTTCCTTTTCCTCTTCCCTCTTTCCTTTTCCCTTTTTTCCTGTTCCCTTTTTTTCCTTTTTTTTCCCTCTTGTTTCTTTTTTCTTCTCTCTTTAGTTTGCTTTGGTTTGGTTGGGTTGTGGGTTTTTTTGGCCTTTATCTTTCTTTCATTGCACTTTATCATAGAGCCTGGAGGTCAGTCTCACAAAATGAGTGAACCTGAAATCTTTTGCAAGAAAGTGAGCAGGGAAAGAAAAGCGGAGAGGGCTGAGAAGTGGCAGTGAAGGAGGAAAGGACTGTCTGTCTAATCTGTTAGTTGCAGGAAAAGGAGGAGGAGCCTAGACATGAAAATAAAGGGCATTTATATAGCACACCTGAAGTAAACTGTTTGTGTGTCAGACTCAGAAATAGTGTCAGCAAGCTGAGAAAAGTTAACGGTAGTCTGCTATTTATTTTTTGCTTTTCCGGTAAGTTCTCACACCACAATATAAAGCTGTAACTTATATTTATGATGTGTACTGTGCTGTATGTACTTGCAGAAGGGTGTCTGATTTCACAGCTAGAAAAACAGATGATTGTACAAGATAGAATGGAATTAATGGAAAACTTCTTTGTCTATTCAACTGTTATAAAACTTGTCTCCTGTATGATTCTGAGGAATGTAATAATATTTCTTAAAGTGAATAGAAACATTTCAACTGGGAAGACAATTTCAAAGGAAGAATTTGGCTTGGCATAACTATTAAAAGTTTGCTTAGTTTGTCCAAATTGATAATAAAAGGAAATATGAAGCCAATGTTGGTGAAAACTCATGCTGAATTACAGAATACCGTATACTGTTCTGAGCCTGAGGAAATTACATATTCATTGCTGAACATTCATTTATATCTACCAAAATGTTCTTTTTTCTCTCCATCCCTTTTACCTTACCCAGATTTATATTTTTGAAAATAACATCTACTATCAGCCTGATGTAAAGAGTAGTTCATTGCGCCTGACATCTTCGGGAAAAGAAGGAATTATTTTTAATGGAATTGCAGACTGGTTATATGAAGGTAAGCTGGACAAATATATCTGTTTATTAAAACAGATGAGAGGTTCTTGTACAGACCCAACAGCACAAATCTATTCATTTCAGAAAATGCTATCTAGGGTTGTTTTTTCTTCTTTGCCTTCTCATTTTCTTGCAAGATTGCCTTTGTATCTATTCATACTTTGTATTGACTGCTGTTTTGCATATAACAATATTTTCTGAGAAAGAGAAATTTATTTTCAACCAGAATGTATCAAACGTATTATGAACACTAGGTAGTATGTAAAAAAATGCTATAGCAGTGAAATCTTGATGTGGGATTTTACTACTAACTTCAGTGGGGGTGCCATTTCAAATAAAACTAAACACTCTGTATGATTTGCTTATCTAGAATAACTCATTTCATACCTTTGGAGCTATTCTGGGTTTACAGCACAAGTGAGGAGGGAAACGACTCAAGTTTGTTGCTTGTCTGAACAACAGTGTGGATATGTTTACAGTTAACACATCCCAATAGAAGGCGGCACAGAAGAATTGTAGTGTAGAAGCAGAATTGGCTACATTTTCTTTTTTACTGCTGGATACACAGTGAAAGGTGATCAGAGATGCTACTGCCTGGTGCCTCAATTTATTTATTTTTTTTTATCAGTGTCTCTCTTTCAGCCTCAGTGGTGGTTGGTGTGCTGTGTCTTAGCGTGACTCACGAGAGACTCCAGCCCCTCAAACCAGGCAGTAACATTGTGCTTGACTTTAAGAACACGCTTGAATCCAATTTGAGTATTTTGACAGGATCTAAAAGTGTCATACTGTTACCTCAGCAATGGCTGCTACTTTTGCTTAGATCAACCTGGGCTAGACTCTTGGAAAACTTGCTGTTGATGGCAAGCAGTGCCAAAACGGAGTGGAGGACAGCTCAGTCTGTGATACCCTCTGGCTTCTGAAGCCATCTGATGTGTAGCACCACAGAATGTTTCCCTCTGCACCCAAAATGCTTTTAATATAATGATAAATTAATTAAAAAAAAAAAAAAAAGGAGCAGACTATCCATCTTGGTACAAGAGCTTAAAATTAATACACAATTCAGTTATTTTTCCTATGGGACTCATGAATTTTATAGACAAATACCTCAGTGTTAAATGCTCAGTTCCCTGAAATATATAACTTCTCCTAGGTAGAGTTTTGCAGGGCAGAGGTTTTTTAGGAATTGTGTTATGCCATACAGCAAGGAACTTCAGTGGGGCCCTTAGAAATGGTCGATCCATACCTCATGGCATTTCAGTAGTTCTGAGCAGACAGCACAGGGGGATTTTTTAAAAATCTCTGCCCAAGTAAACTCTGAGATTAGAATGGTAGTTTGCATCCCTTAGCCGCGTGAATGTCTGTGTCTGATAATTACCCACTTCCAAGGTTTCGATTAATGTCTTGAAATGTTTTAATGCAGCAGCATATTTCAAAACTTAAAGACAAAGGACATCTTTGGAGTGGCATATAGTTTTATATGCATTTCATATTCTTTAAATCTAACGTGACTGCATGCAAACTGAAGAATTTAAGCAGATATAGCTCACTGAAGTTGATATAGTATATCAAGTTTTTGCTAAAACAAAGTGAAGTTAGTGAGAGTCATAGTCATGGATGCAACAAAGCAATTCTGGCTCCAATCCCACAAGCATTTTGAGGACACCTGTTCAGAAGAGGGCAGCCTGTGTTTCCCTTCTCTTTGGGGTGCAGCTGGGTGCAGCATGGAGCTGCATTGAACGGCATATAATGAAGGATCGTTATACAGCTCTGTTCCACAGAACAAGATGTAATATGAGATTCTTTAAAAAATAGTTCTTCCTAGCCTGCAAAGGGTAGGATAATTCTGGCTGGAAGGGACCATAAAAGAGTACCTCATGCAACTGATCGGTTCTGGTATTTGCCAGGCATTTTATTTGAGCTGTCTGCAAGGGATGGAGTAGATCCCAGCTAAGAATTACACAGATGGAAGACAGATTTTTAACAGAAAAAATGTCAGGGGGTTTATATGATTTCAGCTCCTGAATTGATGCGATCTACATTTAGGAACTAAAGAGAAACAAAATTAATCTCTTTTATTTGAAACTTGCCAATATGCTAACTTTTTTTATATTTCAGCTTACCTATATATCTCAGAAACAGTATCTGAAGTTGATGTGGATTTGTTGTAACTTCATTTGTTTTAAAGATCAATAACGCTGTTGATAATGCAAATGGCTGTTCCTTTAAGCTTCAAATATTTCATGAGAAAGAAAATGGGGTAACTTGGAAAGAACAGGAGCAGCTAGCACAATAATGGCAGTGATGCTTGTCCAAGTTTATGCTCCTGCCTCTCTGTGTGTGTCCATCATTCCTACAGACGCATTTTATTAATTAATATTTGGGGACCGAAAGGCTTTAAAGCTTCATAGAACTTCGTTAGCTGACAACAAAACACAACTCTTCGTATGTGCTGTGGGTGATTTTTGCCTGTTAACTCATGGATATATGGGGCTCATACAGGGCTGATTTTCAAAAGGGCCATGAGCCTGCTTCTCCTTTTTTGAAAAGGAAGCCAGGCGTATTCATCTAAATATCTTATATTTCCCTATCAGTTACCACCTCAGTTTGTTCTTCTTACTCCCTGTCTCTACAGCTATACATGTATCTTTGTCATGAGAAGGAAAAGCCAAAAGAGTCCAGTCTGGGACTAGAATGTTTCTGAAATGGTGTGAGAGATGATACTTATCCCAAAGCCTTCATCCTGATGCATGTCCTAAAGCCTTCCTTAAGTGACTTTGCCCATTCTTTTCAAAGTTTTTTAATCCCTGGCTGAAATAGCTGTTGCATTTCCTGACTTATTTCTTGACTTGGGTTCCCAGGGATGCAGGCAGACAGGCAGTGGGCTCTTCTCCACAATATACATAATTAAAGCCAAGGTAAAAAGGAATTCTGTCTGTACAGGTTGGAGGACAACAGTCAGTGACTGTTGGCATAGGTGAATATACTGCTTCTTTGCCATTAACCATCATTTAAGTTAGAGCAGTCCTCTACTTTCATTAGTGTTTTTAATAGCATCAGAAGCTGAGCAGTCTGAATATTGTCCAGATGAAGTTAAGAGATTTTCAGTTGAATTGAGAACTGTTCCTCCTTTTGACCTCATTTGTTTTCTTTTATTATTTGCATTAGTTTGTTATTAGCATTTTACCTTACAGAAGCATTTGGGAATAGCTTTTCTTTGTGTGAATAACCTTGTTTGAATGCAAACGGTAATATTTTAAAACAAACACAGTTGTGATTTTTGCTATCTGATATTCACCGTTCATTCTCTGCTGTTCTCCTGTGTAAAAGGTTTTAGTTATCCAGCCAGGGAGAGAAGCATGACACAGAATATATGACTTTGAATATAGGTCCCAGCTTCATTGCACCTAACCTTAGATAATTCAACCCATTAAGCCGTTTCAAAACTTACAGAATCTGATCAGCATCTTGGAGAGTCTCCATTGACAATGTAAGTAGTTTTCTAGGTAGGCTCTTAAATTAGGTATGCAGTCAGGCCTTTGTTCCCATTAGTATATTATTCTCAATTAGGTTTCTGGCCAAATTCTTCAATTTAAATACAAAATACTTACCAAACAAGCCAACATATCAAATATGTAATGCAAAAATCCAAGTCTTTTCACAAGTGGAAGCCAGAAGACCTGTACACGGTGAGTTTCTGGTTTGTTTCTTTCTAATATAAAATATAATGACAATAAATGTAAGAAAACATTGCATGACATTTTGGAGAACTACTTTCATTTGGAAATCAAATAAAATTTGGATAAAAATAAAAAGTTTTATTTGGATTTTCAAGAAGTTACATTGCAGAAAAACTGAACTGTCTAAGAATTAAAGCTGCCCATTAAGCTGAGACAAGAAAGCCAAAATACTGCACTCCAAAAACGATTACATAAATTTCACTGTGTGGGGATCTGCATGTCACCAGGTGCCACAGCTCAGAGAAATCGGGTATACTGAAGTTTTATATTAAAAGAAAAAAATAAAGATTGAAAATCCTAAAAAAAAAATGGTCCAAGTAATTTAAAAATTAATTAAACACATCTAATGGAATGCAATAGAAGTAAACATATGGAAGTTACAATCATCTTTCACGTTTAAATGATTTATTGACGTCAATGAAAGTATTCATTTGAGGAAAATAGTTAAAGTTTGGTCTTTTGATATGCCTTGTTATCCAAACATTCAACCCAGGATAACGTGAAATTACTGAAATTACGACAAATGCATTTCAAGTAGGCAGAGAAAGAACAAATCAGTGCCAGCTGAATGAACTGGAAACTATGTGATAGTTATTTTTATGGACCCTAAGGAGATCTGGTTTTGCAGAGGAACTTCTTCATTCTCACGTTGCCCACTGGTGGTCTCCAGATGGTGAAAGACTGGCATTCCTGACCATAAATGACACTCTGGTACCGAACATGGTTATTCCCAGGTTTACTGGAGGCCTATATCCAAAAGGAAAACAGTATCCATATCCTAAGGTAAGATGAGTGTGAGTGCAGCCCCCACCTCCTATTCCTTGTTCAGTGACAGTATCCAGGAGTGTTTCTAGACAGTAACAGATGCTGATTTTGTTCATGTTGCTTTTCAGGAAATAGTAATTACATTTTTTTTTCAGCAGACTGTGACACCTTTGGCTGGAAAGAAACTATTGGGTGAGGGAAGAGCAGACAGACTGTTTCATAGTAATTTCATCGTTGATATATGGCTGGTAAATCAATCCGCCACTCCTGAGAGAAGGGTAATAGGTTTGAAGGACTGCACAGAAAAAAAGATACTGTCACAACTGCACTGGAGTCATACACACTGCGTGCAGAGTGCAGGGAGTTGTATAGATCTCAGTAAATTATACTGTTATTAATAAATGTGAAAGACTGGCCTTGAATAAGATAAGGCACAGTAAAATCTTTTCCTGGCCATCAAAACGAGAAAAAAAAAAATATAAGAAAATAGAGCTATCACTGAGTTTCAGAAGATTTAGAGAAGGGTGTTTAGATTCCTGTTGGAAAGTGACAGAGCAGCCCAGCCAGATAATGTCTGAAATCACTCCTCATTTTCTGGGGATTTCCTGATTAGGTGCCTCCCTTGCTGTCAGTTTTGTGCTGAGCTCCAGCGCTGGTATTATCTTCCAAGTTATCGGTTTATCCATCCCTTGTGTGCAGTTTCAAAAAGCCTGAGTTCCTTTCTGATGGGATATGTAGGTCCACGTACATGGCACTCCTTTGACATTTCGAAGGAAGTTCTTTGAGGGCTTTACTGTTACCATATTCTTGCTACTGTTTTTTGGAGATGACCCTTTATTCTTAATGGGGATGGACAGTTAGACAGTACCAGGTACTAAGAAACAATAATATGCATGCTATAAATATGTGTTTGTGCTATGAATGAATACTCTGAAATAATGAATTAACAGCATTTTTAGAGGTAGTTTACATACTTGCACTGCCAAAGACCTTGAGTGACAAAGCAAAGAAAAAAATAAGGAGTATTTTTAAAGTCAGCTTTGTAAACAAGAAATGAAAAATTCCATTTCATTAGCAATTCAGCATAAAAGTGATACACAATACAACTTCAGTAATTTCATTAAAGAAAAAACACTATCTTTACTTAATGTCTCCTTTTAATGCCAATTTAGCTACATGTTAGACATCAGTAATTGGTAATGAAGCTTGTGGTATAGCAACAGAGATGAAAAAAAAAGGTTTGGTCTTTACTATAGAATGAAACTATTGGAGAAAATTATATCCAGGATTAAAAAATAAAATGAAACCCACATGTGGCTGTGAGTACTGGAACATGCATATCTGTGTGCATGTCATATATGGAGACTGTATTCTTAAAAAGAAAAACATGAAAAAGGAAGTTTAAATTTTTTTAAATACATGGAGAACAAAGTAAGATTTCAATGTAAAAGGTGCACTACTGTACAAATGTTTGAGGTATTGTACAACATGTATGCTGTTTAGCTTGCCGTCAGGACCCTGAGTGATGAAGGAGTTGAGGCTGTTCGCTGTTGAGGGAGAGGTGTGGATGTGAGAGTTTTCTACTCGGGTAGGAAAACAACCTTCAGCTGCCCGAGTCCACTGCAGGCTGGGGGAGCGTTCGGTGTTCGCCCCGCTGACCGCGGCACCTCCCCAGCCACAGGACAGACCTTGTATTGAGCTAGAAGCCACTGCTGTAGAGCTCCAGCTCAGACCTATCCGTGCAGCAGAGTAGGACACACCGTGAATATTCATAGCAGAGACAGGTGGGGACAGTACAGCCCTGAATGGAGACCAGCTCAGGCTGTGAAGGCATGCTTTGGACTGTCTCTCTGCATCTCATGCTCGTGCTGGATAGTAATTACTCATGGCAGCCCTCCCAGGGAGAGTACTTGGATACCACTATGCAGTCAATGTAAGGTCCAAAGGATATAAAGAGACTCCACTTGTGTCCTAAGGACTTGATCTTTCAGTGGTTTTCTTCCAGTTTTGCATTTGCATAAGCTGTGTTCATGCAAAGGGTTCTTTTGAAAGACCACATTGCTTTTGAGGCAAATGTAAAAGTTTGTATATAAAAAAAAAAATAATTCCAGGAGTCTAATTAAATCAATTTTCAAAACTTTTTTTTTTAGCACTAGTAAAAATACATAAATGTCACTTTCTTGTCCCCCATACTACTCAGAAATGAGTGGATGCAGCATTCAGACTACGTTTTGAGATATTTCCAATTTCTAAAGGGAATTTGTGGGTGTATTTCAGCCAAGCTATTTTGCATTTCTAAATACCCTTGTGAAGAGCCGGATACACAACTTTGTAGTTTATTATGATTAAATCTGTAGAATCAGTGACGTTGCTTTATCCTTCCAATATTAAACAGGAGTCAGTCCTCTTGAGAGACACGTTTTTCAGCCCCCGTATCCCAAGGCTGCTGTATAGTGTTGTGTGACTCCTGTGACTTACATGAAAAAGAAGCTTGAATATAGCATGGCTGGGACAGGGATGTGGGACCAGTCGCCAGCCCTGCAAAGCCTCACCGTCTATCTTCGGTCCTTTTTCTTCATCTCAGGAACCTCCCTTAGTGATGAGTCGTGTTAGTGGGAGGACAAACCCCAGCTTCCTGTAGATCCTTAGGATTTATCAGACCCTTCCCAGTGGATATATATCACACTGCAATTTTATTCCCCTTTAGCAACATGAATAATTTTGTTTCTCCTAGAGCTGGCCTGCCAAAGCAGCTGGGTCCTGAACAGGGCCAAAAATAGAGGTTTCCATCTCAGCAAGCCAGGGAAGGAAGCCTGGGGGAAAACAGTAAAGAAAGAGGAGGAAGAGGAGGAATGTTATCCCAGATAGAGGACAGCTTTTTGGAAGAAGGAACAATAGTGTCTGGAAAAGACTTTGCTGGAGGGGTTTAACAGCTGTTTTAGGAACTGGCCGTGTTTTTGCAGCTGACACTACTGAACTGGGCCAAACCACTTCTAGTGTTGGTCTCTTGCTCTGTACAGGAAGGTCTGCCGTCGGTAAAGGGCAGTGAGAGAATTACTCAATTAATACTTAATTTTTTAAACTATGTAATTCATACAGCTGTGAAAAATTTAAAATTTAAGATTTTTACACTGTAATAAATTATCATTATTATAGATATACTGAATTATGTTAATGAGTGATTCTATTTAGCCGTCATTGATTTGTGCCTCTAAAGCTCCTATTTTCTTTTTTTCAAAGGCAGGTCAAACAAACCCAACAGTAAAGCTGTTTGTCGTTAATCTGTATGGACCAGCACATACACTGGAACTGATGCCACCTGACAGCTTTAAATCAAGGTATATAATTTCATTGTTGTGAAACTCATGTTTAATTTAACCTGGCTGTCTCTCAGGCTAGTGTTTGCCTTTTTACATCAGCAAAACACTTATCTTTGACTGGAATGCACTTGGTCTCTGTAACCGTGGCTGAACATAATGATGATAAAATAAAATACAGCTGTATTGGATTGATGCTTCTCTTAAAAATCACAGGGATCTGATATTTGTTTATGTCTGATGACCTGAGTAGCTCACATTTGCTTGAAATATATGAAATTAAGAATCCTAAGCTATGGTCCAAGGGGCTGAACGTTGCCCTGGTTCTGAGGTCGCTACTGCTTTCACTCCCAGCCTTTCCTTGCTGTCTGCCAACTTGTTGCTTTCAGTTTCTGAAATAAGATTGCAGAATACAGAAGTGCATTACAAATGCACAGAACACGTAATCAGGATGTTCCCTCGTTTAGAGAGAAATATTCTGAACTTTTCAAATCCAGTGGGTTATGGGAAGTTTCATTTCTCGTCATGGCTGATGGATGCAGTGAGGTGACAGAAGGTGAGATGCGATGCCACCAGGTCACATAGACTAAGAAGGGCTCTGCTGCGTTTTCGAGGAGAAACTGCTTCAGAACTGCTGAGCTAATTTAACAGTCCCTTTGACTTTGGGGATGAAGAACTGAGATCTGGCTGCAACTGGTGACCCACCTGCTAAAGTTACTACCTTAAGCTGAGCTGCTTCTTACCTGTCCTCACTTGAGATGCATTGAAAATTTTGTTTAAGGGCAAGACAATTTTCATCCCTTCCCATATGCGTATTCCAGTTTGTAGAATTGCGTTGTATTGATTAGATCCCCATTGTGGTTTCAGTGCACATGCTAATGATCTACTAACCCTAAGTTATTATATAATATAGGTAATAATAACAATAAAAGAGTCTGGCTACTGTCTAAGGGCCAGGGACATGCAAATTCCTCTCTTCACTCAAGGCATTTTCAGATGGGGAAGGACGTGGAAAGGATTGCCAAGCATAAAGCTACCTCTAGCTAAAAAAACTCCCTGAATATAGTTATTGGGTTTGCAGTTCCTACAAAACCTGAAAGATCTTTTTGTAATTGTTGCCAAAACAATCAAGATGTTAACATGGGCACTGTTTCACAATCATTGCAACTGATTTTAAACTGGCGTAGGTCTCTTCTACGCAAATTGAGGTAACCTAATTTATTGCAGGAATAACTTAATAGTGAATTATGCCTTGCAATTATTTATGTCAGCTGGAATGCATACTGATTGTTAGTGAAAGGAGTGATTTTGAATGATTTGTGCCTTTTGAGGTATTTTCTTTCTGTTGATGGGCCACCACTGGAAAACATAATAAAATCTCCTGCTGCTTACTAACCCTTCATTAATTTAAGTGATAGTGTTAAGATCTGAAAGAGATTCCTTGCCATTGAGATTAGCATCTTAACTCTCTTAAACAAAATTAAAATTGTCCTTTAAATGTCAGAAGTTGTAAAGAAGTGAAATGAGAAAGCAATGTGTAAGTCCCCAAGAAAAAAAAAAATTGAAAATGTTCAGATGTTATGGTTTCACCCTAGATTTTTCAGATTCATTGTTCCTTCCCAGCAGATTGAAAATAAAAGTGAATCAAATCAATAAATTTTGGTATCTTAAAACCTTTTCTGCATCTTAAACCTGAAGGCTAGAAATAGCTCAATTTGTGAAATTTCTTTTGTGAGCCTTAAGGTCCATCCTCACCAGATTTTTGAGTCCTTGATAAAGATACTGTTGCTGCTTAATTGAAATAATAGTCATGTTTAAAATTCTGTTTTGCTGCCGTGTCAGAAGACTGAGTAAAACTATTTAAACCTGGAAAAAACTTAGTTTCATCTTAATTTTACCTATTAAGGTATAATGTCCGTGCCGTAAAATTCAGGAAAATTGTATAGTTGTGAGCCAAGTATACTGTAAATCTTACATTCTGAGTCTGGATGTGAGTAGCAGTCAGTCATCATACTGGTCATCAATCCACACGTACTTCTCTCCATATATCTATATATATACAGGTATGAAGAATTACCTTTGAACAGGCCTTTCTAGAGTGGAAATATTTGAAGTTTGTAATGGTTGGGAAGGTTTTTTTTAAAGTATTAGCTCTTTGAATAAAAGTAGTAGCTACTTTTAGCGGTCAATTTTTTTCAGCGCCTTTCTAATCAGTTCCTTAATGGAGTCATCAGTACATAGGTCATGGGAGTCTTTCAGAATTAGATTGAATGGGACACTATCATATATAGTTTTATGGATCTCTTTCAAGGCAGAAACATTTTGGAAATACATATTGTACAGGTCATAACCAACTGCTATTACAGGAGAGATTCACTCCTACGCAGAGAAATCACAGAAATGGGTAGAAAATGGGGTTTCTGTTATTTATAACCATAAAAAGTAACATTCAGATTCTCAGCTCTCCCCAAATTGCATGCGGTGCAGGACCTCTGAAGACAGAAAACTGTTTCTCTCATATTTAGGGCACCGGGGAACTTGATGTAAGATTGAGTAAATTCAATGTTCTGCCTTCATTTACTTCTTGTAGTGATTCTATAAAGGTGCTTGGTAATACTTCCTAAGTTTTCTTCAGGTTATTCTGATACAAAGATAGCAGCAACAGTTGTAAATTTACTCCTGAAATTGTTCTTCTGTGGGAAAATTTACCATCTACTGTGCACGGTTAATGCCACAAAAAGACTGACAGCCTTCCTCGAAACACGTGGTTGTATTCTGTGCAATTACTGCTTCCCCCGTGGTGTTTCTACTGCATGTGTACAATTATATTATGTTTTCTTCAGTGGCAAACATGATTTTGTACTGCAGGGTGTTTTCTCATTAGTCCTAGAAAGCCATTACATATGTATGATGACATATGTGTGCATTCTGCTCTACAGAGGGATCTGGACAGGCTGGATCGATGGGCCGAGGCCAATGGTATGAGGTTCAACAAGGCCAAGTGCCGGGTGCTGCACTTGGGTCACAACAACCCCATGCAGCGCTACAGGCTTGGGGCGGAGTAGCTCGAAAGCTGCCTGGCGGAGAAGGACCTGGGCATGTTGGTGGGCAGCCGGCTGAGTATGAGCCAGCAGTGTGCCCAGGTGGCCAAGAAGGCCAACGGCATCCTGGCCTGTATCAGGAACAGTGTGGTGAGCAGGACTTGGGAAGTGATCATCCCCCTGTACTCGGCACTGGTGAGACTCCACCTCGAGTACTGTGTTCAGGTCTGGGCCCCTCACTACAAGAAAGACATTGAGGTGCTGGAGCGTGTCCAGAGAAGGGCAAGGAAGCTGGTGAGGGGTCTGGGGGACAAGTCATATGAGGAACAGGTGAGGGAACAGGGGCAGTTTAGCCTGGAGAAGAGGAGGCTGAGGGGAGACCTTATCACTCTCTACAAGTACCTGAAAGGAGGCTGTAGAGAGATGGGGATGGGTCTCTTCTCCAAGTAACAGGTGATAGGACAAGAGGAAATGGCCTCAAGTTACCCCAGAGGAGGCTTAGATTTAATATTAGGAAAAATTTCTTCACAGAATGGGTTATCAAGCAGGCTGCCCAGGGAAGTGGTAGAATTGCCATCCCTGGATGTATTTAAAAGACAGGTAGATGTGGTGCTGAGGGACGTGGTTTCGTGGTGGTTTTGGCAGTGTTAAGTTAATGGTTGGACTCGATGATCTTAAAGGTCCCTTCTAACCTAGACAATTGTACAGTTCTATGATTCATACACTGCTGGCTCCTGAAGTTCCAACTGGAAAGCTAATAACCATCTGCTGCAAATCTTGAAAAAGTGATATGGTGTGCACGCGATCAGTTCAAAGCACTCTAACTTAAGACACCTGAAGAATCTTATAACTGGTCATATTAAGACATAAGATAGTAATATGATATTAAGAAATTACGTAGGCTGATTTTTCAAAACCCATGCTTGAATTTAGACCTGTCAGGCAGAAAAATTTCATTTATTTTCCAATGTGGAAATGGCTAAGACAGAGAAAAAGTGAAATAACAGATGAAAGAAGTCACAGTTCAGTTATTAGAGTAGAGCTGTTCTTCCATACATGATGAAAAGATTTTTCTGCTACAACTGTGTATTGGCTCTTGAACTCTCAGAGTGGGGGTCATCCACTGCTTTCCCCATTCTCAGCCACAGTGAGCAGGCTGTGTTGGCTCTGCATGCTTCCCAGCCACTACTGATCCGGTAGTTTTAAAATGCACTATAAGAAGTTAAGTCAGTCCTTTTTCTTACTTTTTCCAATAGTATTTAAATGCCTGAAAAAATGCTAGATGTCCACATTCTGATTTCATTTATACCTGCTTTTAAAGAGACTGGAACATACAGTCAGACCCTTTTGACTTTGTATGACAAATTTAAATATTTTTTACTGATTTTAATGAATCTTTTGTAATGGAACTGAAAACACTTAAGAAATTGAGTTTGCATAAATTCAAATAATGCTCTTACAAGTGTCATCAATGTTTTTCTTGTCCACGCATTTCCAAATCAACAAAATCATTTGGATATTTCTGTACTTCACCTTTTGAATCTAGAAAGGTTGGTTTTATACTTCTGGCAGCCAGTTTATCTAAGTCTTGCTTTGGAATAGAAAGCTTATTTGATTATTTGATATGACTGGAAATTGGAAAGATTGAGGGTATGTGCAATTGATATTAAGCAAACTGGGGTTTACTTTCAGCTTTTCTTAGATATGCTATGCTTAGTCACTTCTTTCACACTTCTGCCCCTCCCCTCTTCTGTAGCTTGGCAATATCAATACCTGTCTCACAAGGTGAATGTAAAGGATTAATTCATACCTTATAGCAAATGGCTGGAATCAGCTATTCAGCCAAAGCCTACAGGATAAAAATATGTTTGCAGACTTTATTTTATTGAAGCTTTCCCACACAGAGCCAAGGTATTTATTGATTATTCCCTTCCCCGTTCAGTGGGAAGAAATGCAGGTTCTGCACATGGGCCAGGACAAGCCCCTGGGTCAGTAGGGACTGGGACCCACCTGCCTGCCCAGCTGTCCTGCTGAGGGGTTTGTGCTTGGGGCTGAAAGGGGGGCAACAGCACATGTTTATGGTCACCAAGGCTGGACCGCTCTAGGAGGAGTGCGGCCAGCAGACTGAGGGAGATTGCTCTGTCCATCTTTCGTAAAGGCGGAGCATCACCCACACCAGTTTGGGGATTCAAGGGGGATAATGAGAGTCTGTCAGTGGGCTACTGAGATGGTCTCTTCATATGGCTGCGAGGGAATGAGGAGCAGAGCTTGTTAGCCTGACTAGAATGGTGGCCACCAGCACCCATGGAAAGGGGAGCTAGAAAAGCTCCTTCTGACCAAATACCTGTGGCTTAGTCTCAGAAGAAAACCGCAGTACATCCATCAGTGTATGCATAGATAAAGTCATGTATAGTATACCAAAATACTAACAAACTGTAGTTTTCTTATCTACCTTGCAGGTTGTGTCTTGATTTGTGTTGTTTTCCATGTGTGTTTCTGAGAATGATGTTTTCTATTAGTATCTGTAAATTCTCATATGCTTTTCAATACACAATATAAATAATTTAAGAATATAGTAAATATTCTAAAGCACTGTGCGTGGGGCCAGTTTCTGTTGTTTACCTTCTTCGATAACAACCTGCCAGCAAGATAGTAGAGCATAATAGGTTGGCTTTCTTCAGGTGAACCCTGTTGTACTTGTAATTGAAATCCAAATCTATTAAAAGCATCAACAAAAGTAAGGTTCCTTTTTCCATTCCCATAAATGTTAAATGTCTTCCAGCTATTCTTATGAGCAGATTTCTTTCAAATCAGTTCATTGGCTTAAAATCAGAGAAGACTTCTTCATTATGAAGTTGCAACATTTGACTCTCTTTCTTGACCAGTTTCTTATTTTTAAGTTTAATACTGTGGGTTATTTTCCTGTGCTGTTAGTCTGCCAATTTCAAATCTAAGTATCTAATTTTCAAATTTAATTACGAATGTAACTATGCTTCCAGTGTAATGCAGTGCAAATCCCTTCCCTTTGTTCAGCTTATTGTCTCTGTTGACTTTGCTAAGCACTTACAATAACAGCCAGCAAGATACACACATATATCTTTCTAGTCATAAGCATCCCAAAATTACAAGTGAACCAAGACGTGCTGAACATTCTTGAGTGATGATAAATGTATTAGCAAACTGTTCAACTACCTCCATAGAACTGTGTATCAACTGAGATAATCAAAATAAAGGAAAACATTCTGTAAGAAAGAAAGATTTAAAAAAAATGGTCTTCAAGCTTGGCAAGGGGTGATAAACACCTTTGATATTTAACATGTGTTTTATCAGCAGTGAAAAATGAATCCAGATTTGATCAAGTTACAAGTCTTTGGAAAAAAGTTAATTGCCATATGCTCAGGAAGGACATTTGCTTTCTCAAGACCTACAGTTGGAATTTTTTTCTTACTGAATGTCCTCCATCGCCCTCAGGCCTCAAGTCCTGACCTTTCTCAGTGTATAGCACCCCCTCGGCACACATGAGATGTTCCAGCTCCTACTGTTGAGCTGATTGTATACGTGCCCTGTTCCTGGTTCACAGGCCTAAGGGAAAGCTGTGCTTTCTTTATATTGATTATCGTATATAATTGCCTTAGGCCAATTTGAAACAAAGCAACAAATTTAAATAGTGAGTGTGGAATCAGAAGTAGCTCTCTGTCTGGTCAAGGAGCTTGAAGCTTTTTTTTTTTTTTTTATGCATTGCCTGGTTCAATCCAACATAGAATAAAGTGAGTGATGTACTTGCTTCTTCAATATTGACTGATCATGGGATGCTGTGGAAGGAGACTGCCTCCTCTGTGTTTTCAGTGTGTTGTGTCTGCTTTTATACAGAGTAAAGAGGAGAGCTATCTCTTTGGAATCCAGAAAGGAAAACATCCCAGGGCAGATGAGAGGGAAAAGACTCTAAAAAAGAACTTGATTAGACCATGAAATGGAGACTGGCTAAAAAATAAAAAGGCAGGTCTATGAAGCTGGGATTGAATGAAGCTTTCTTGACAATCAGGGATTTTAGTGGGAACCCTGAGAGCTGGTGAGATGGTGGGGATAGAGAAGATGGGTATCAACAAAGCGGTTTTATGGTTCCCATGATCATCTTATAATGGCCCTGCTATGAGAAAAGGGATCAATAAGGAAAAACCTGAAACTAGCTACACAAAGCGTAGGAAAAAGAAGTTAGGAGTGGGGTGAGGAGACACAGCTTGAGTAAAACAACTCGCAGCAAGAGAGAAAAGTCTGCTGTTATTGGGCTGATTGAATGCTACAACTGGATCCTGTCTCTGCCACACAGCCCCTGTGTGATACAGTGAGTTTAAACTAACATGGACATGCAGTAAATTAATCTGCAGTCTGATTTAAGAAATATTCCCAAACAAGGATGAAAGTTGTGCTCTGAACATGCAAAGTGCTGTGGCGCACCTAATTAAATGGGTATCAAATTGAGGATTTAAAATTAGTGTAATTTTTTATTTAATATCTTGCTTCAGTCCGATCGTAGTCTTTCCCCTTTAAAGTGATGTTGTGAGGAAACTTAATGTATGTACAGATGCAGAGGGTCTAGTAAACCCAGTACATTTGGATATTTGGATCTGGAGGGAAAGAGAGAGTGCTTATTTTCATGACTGGAACAATAGATTTGTTGCAAAAAGAGCCTGATAAGTTTGAAGACACAAACTGATAACAGCTTCCTCAGAACTAAAACAGTTTTTGCCCTGCAGGCTTCTCTGCTTTTATTCAACTGTATCAGCCAATCTAATAAAACATACGATTTTCTTCTACAAATTTTGACTTTGTTTTATCTGTTGACCTGCGACAACAGTACTTGGTATGTGTGTATGTACACTGCATATATGAAACAATAGATTAACTGCAAAACTGTGAATTGCAAAGGAACATTACCTGGAAACAGTATTTCATTTCAGAAGGGTATGTGTTTCTACATTTATATATACACACACTATACTACAGTCCTGATAAACAAGTCATAATGTAGTGAAATTTGAACATATTTTTATGCATAGTTGAAAGAAGGGGGGAAAAAAGGAATTTAAAAACGATCTTTTGCTTTCACTTCAGTGATCAAGGTGTTTATGTTAGTGAGGGAAGATGATGTTATGGTTTGATTTGGACTATTAATTACTATAACAGCTGGATTCTGAGTGATTAAATCTCCTGTTTCCATCCCTCACTGAAGATTTTTTCAAATGGAACAGCTCAGGCACTACTTTGTAGAATTTGGCTCTGGGATAATTTTGGCTTTGTTGTCAGTGGATGCTGTCTTACCATGGTGTCTAAGTACTGGTAGTGGGAGGCAATCCTTATATACGCATTTTGAACATTTCCTTTTGACTATCTTTGAGCTGCTGTATCCACTGTTGCAATGGTTTTGGACAGCCTTATGAAGACACAACTGCAGGGGAAGAAGTTTTCAATTCTTGTTTCTTGAGTTCTGCTATGGGGAGTCAGTTACCTGAGGTTTGGTGTTTCACTCTTTGGTTTGTTTGTTGGGTCATTGCTTTGTTGGCTGTGTCATCTGGTCTAGTGTTAGATCTTGTGTTACTTTTGGCATACAGTTTTGCTCCTGAGTAAGTTAAAAAGCTTTTAGCACCAAAAATTGTCACTATTAGAATATACCTGAAGTCACCATTTCCAGTCATCATTCTGGTATCCACATGTGAAAATATCTGTCTTACTAAAAGCCAGAGCTAAAAGCCAAAGGAAAGTTGTACGTATTGGGTTGTTCAGCTGTGTTCCTCAAATATAGCACCAGACCAAGGCTGGGTGAAGCTGCAGTGAATTGCTGTCTCCTGCATCTCCTGTGTGCAGCAACAGTTGTACACAACTTTGCTGTTGGCGCTGCTTAGCATCTTTGATCTAGCAAACAGTCTTCCAAATGTATAATTAAATATGTGTTGTCAAAGAGTAATGAGATTTCCATCAGTATTAGATTAAAAGCCTAATTATATGCAAGCTAAGACCCTTGTTTTAAAGGAGGGCTGAGTTTCCAGACAAGTTCGCTCCGCTGTTGCACATAACTCAGCTGGACTGTGAAAGCTGCCAGCTGCCATAAGTAGAGAAGTGAAGCAAATAGCCTGGCTGGGATGACAAGCTGCAACACGTCTTCCTCTGTAACATCCCCACTCTGACAGCCTGGCAGGATTTTGGGAGGAGGGAGGCAGGTACTCCATTCCATGAGTCTGCACCTAGGAAGCTTCCCTTGCTCAGCCCTCAGCCAGGGTCATCGAGGGACAGACAATTTGTCCGATAATACTTGTTAAAATGGTAGCTGACACACACCGATACTGAGTGTGAAGTCACACTCAGTGACTTTATGCAGAAGTCCAACTATAAAATACTTGTTATCTTATAACAAGTGACATTTTAAAGTGGTCTTGCCTGCCCCCTAAGATTACAGACCTTTTTTTTTGTTTGGCAGTAGGGCTGGATTTTTCAGCAAAGGTGTGTGTCTTCTGAAGATATTTGGTATGGGAAAATACTGGCTTCTGTTGGAATCTAGTGTTCATTTTTAAACTGGCCAACAAGTACATGGTTCACGTGTATTTGCAAACATATGTTTCATAAGTATGTGTTTCGCAGATGGTAAAGTTTATATATTACAAGTGGCTGAGAAGGAGGTGCTAACAGAGTATGAATTTCCCAGGGGAACAGTGCACTAGGAATGAGCTTTCCCACTTGGAGGAACAGAAATGCTGGGTGTTTGAGGTTATTTTCTCCATCCCTCAGTACTGATACTGTCATGCAGTATAAATCCAGCATTTGATGGAATGTATATAATTTTTTTTTTAAAAGAGTCTAATCTGAAATAGGAATGATCTGAATATTGTGTTTTCAAATGTTTACTTAGGGAATATTACATCACCATGGTGAAATGGGTAAGCAACACCAAGGCTGTGGTGAGATGGTTAAACAGACCTCAGAATATCTCCATCCTTACGGTTTGTGAAACCACAACTGGGGCTTGCAGCAGGGTAAGTTGGATTTTTTCCTAAGGTCTCTTTTCAAAATTTCTTCCTGCACTTTGCTTTCATATTCTGAAAAAGATTTTCAGAAATCAGTTTGCAGATGCAGTAGCTGCAAGCTGAATATAATTAGTCAACAGGGAGGAAATGGATGTGAGAAAATTCCAAATCTGGTGAAATGATTTCATGCAATTAGCGACTTTGAGTGACATTTTCAGAATTACTAAGCTTTGTTCATTCATTAACTTCAGTGGAAACTGCAGTTGCTGAACATGGTGTACTTTGGATATAGCTAATGCAGTGACAAGCTTGTCTTCCCTCAGATATTTTCAGCTGTCTGGTTTCTCCTCTCTCCCCCTACAGTTTCAGATCTTTCTGTCTCTCACAGCTTATATATGTTTAAGGAAAAGGTGTAAAATTCTGATAATTCCTGCAAATTCAATAGCAGAATTAAATAACTTCAGAAAAAAAAAAAATTGAAAGGCAACAGGGATATTTCATTTTGAATATAAGCCAAGCTGAAATACATTTTTCTATTTGAATCCAGCCACATCCCGTGCCTTGACCCGGACTTTGACTTCTGACACTGCTGCATTACATCTCTCCATTTTCACAGCCAGTCTTGCATCTTGAATGCAGTTGGCCACTTTCCCATTCTGAGTCACAGTCTCTTCCCAGAACTTGCTAAAAGTATAAATATTTTCTAAACATGCTAATATCAGTACCAACAGATGCTACAAAGTAGAGGGTGTAATTTGGCACTGTAAATGGTTATGAGTGATTAATGTAGGTCTAAGTTTGCCCTCTGAGTCAAAAGGCTCCCATCAGTGTCTGCTACTGAAGTCACTCATGTTAAAGTATTAGGGATTATTTCTCAGGGTTTTTTTGCTTCTTAACATGGGTTGCTTTTTCTGGCTCAGAAACTGTGAATAAGTCCCCAAAACTATGGATTAAGATTGTGAACATGGAGATTTGTGGATCGGGTTGTTTTTTACCTGGTTCCTGCAAGCTTTGTGCCCTTTTGTTAAGGTCAGGAACCAGCATGAGCAGTCACTTCTGAAAGGAAACCCTTGTGTGCTCCAAGGTCAATTGGACTTCTCTGAAGTAGGTATCCAGGGAGCTGTAATCCAGGGCATAATATAAGAGAGAGAGATTGAGAAGTCCCACTCCAGAAGAAATAAAGTGCAGCGAAGGACCTTGTAGGTGGGTGAGAAAGGATAGTGATGCAGCGTCACCGTGCTGAGCACAGCTCAGACCGAGCTGATGCTTGTAAGCCTGGACAGATCCTCAGCTGCGTCTGCTGGGATAAAGTGATGCTCTTGAATTCAGTAATGGATGAAGAAAGGCTGCATTGTGAGAATTTAACGTTGTATCCCACCAATTGATTTCTTTTTTTTTTTTTTTTTAGTATTTTGCACATATTCTTAATTCCAAAAAGTACTGTAAAATAGCAGCTGCTATAATAGCTACAGATTTTTCATTTTTCAGGCCGTATATGTACAGATGCTTCTAAAGCTAATAAATTTTCATTACCTCAGTGTGACCGTGACAATTTACAACAGTTGATGTATATTCTTTATTTTTTCCCCACAATGTGTGCATGGTATTTGGTTGGGTTTTTTTAAATGGCATGATATGAAATATGAGTGTGACCAATAAAAAATAATAATTTGCTTTTTTTTTTTCTCTTCACTAATGCCACGCTACAACCCATTAAAGCGAGGGATTGTGATTTGAAAAGGTCTCACACTTTGAGCTTGATGCTGGCTGTTAGCCCAGCGTTGATGAAGGACCTAAAATACCCAGTTGTCAGATGATGCCTAGAGGTAAAAAACAAATAGCACTGCCTGTGTAAAGCTTCTTGATAGCTAATCAGAAAGGACTGAAAAGGCATTCTTAGGTCCCCTGTGGTGTTCTACCAAAAACTCTGAATAAAGCAGCTGACTTTATAATTAAATTATCGTTTCTTTCAATGTAAGTGCCAAGGAAGAGATGTGAAGATTGTAACAAAGTAGAAAAAAAACATGAAATATCTAGAGACCTTTTGCTGAACGTGGAAAATATTTTTGATCTATAGCTATTCCATAAAAGCAATTTTTTCTTTTTTAGAAATATGAAATGCAGTCAGACCTGTGGCTTCCTAAACAGGTATAGTATAAATGCTATTTCTGTATGTATAATGTGTTGTTGCTTCATTTTCATTTTTATTTAATTATATGTTATTTTGTAAGCTATTAAAAAACATTTCTTTTAAAGCTGAATACTTTTTAGGATCCTAAATTAATTTAATGGCTGAGGATTATAGCAGTGTCTGTAAACATTCAACTGGCAGCTTGTTTCTCTGGTAGTGGGAATCCTGTCACTTAGCATGACACAGAGGACGTTTCACTGTCTAGCTGACCGTGTCAGTGGTGGAAAGAGGTATGCACTTCCAGGGAGCTATTCAGCCCTTCCACCTGAGACACCTGTCTGGGTTCCAGAGACAGTATTCAGTTTCCAATCTCTCTGGAGTCAGTTAAGTAAGAACTTAGATGACCAGCTGATTAACTACCTAACTCTTGGATGGTTAAAGACACATTAGATGAGTCCCATTCCAAGCATGTCCTATATACTCTGCTGACTTTTTTCTGATTAAAAGATAACCTCAGCAAATTAAACCCAGAGTTCAAAGATTAGAGTTCATATAGGCTATAATTGGAATGCATAAGAATATTTCTAAATTCATACCCAGAACAATATGTTGAACTAATATGTCAGCAAATTATTCCATTTTCATAGCTTCAGAAGAGCTATCCAATAAATGGATGAAACACATTCTATTTAAAATACATTTCAGGCTTCATTTTGCAATGTGCAAATGAGAAATCATTTTTAAAAATCTATGCTTTTATAGCAAGCCGTTTTCCTTTAATATTTCTGTGTAAATTTAGACATGGAGAGATGGTATCACATCAGGCTACAATTTATGGTAAGACCATGATTCAGAATATCACTTCAATGTGCTTATTTTTTCCATACAACTTTATCAAAATCAGTGAGTGTTAAGCGTGTGCTTACTAGTGTTTTGCTGAGTCCAGACCATGGAAACATTTGTCCTTCTCATCACTAGTAGGACTTATCTCTGTCATTAATTGTATGTCTGTAAAGGAATGTATCCTGGAAAGTCCCGCTGCCTTAGGGATCAGACTACCAGACCTTTCATTGTGAGGGAGAGTTTTGCAAGGGCTGTAACCCGTGCTTTAGGACAAGATTGCACAATGGTAACTACTAGTGTGAGCTACAGTTACCTTTAGCCACCACATTTTTGTTAATCTTAGATTAATATGTTTAAAATCTAAGGATTTTTCTCCAGTTGTCTTATGAGCACAGCAACTACCAAAACCAAAGAGGCAAGAAAACAGAAGCTGATGTTTTGTTACGAAGTTTAATGGAAAGTGGGACAAACTAACACAATCTTACATTTGTAGAATGAAGAACCAGTTTTCTCCAAGGATGGCAGTAAGTTCTTCATGACTGTCCCGGTGAAGCAGGGAGGACGGGGTGAATTTCACCACATAGCCATGTTTATTGTTCAGGTAAGCTTTTGGTTCAGGCTATTTTTAATATCCCAGTGGTCATCTAGGACTTTTACTGAGGACACATGACCCAAGCAAAGGCTTGCACTTCAGTAGAGTCTGAACACTTGTGTCGTGGTCGTTTGTCCTGTCCAGGTTGCCGCTTGGTGCAGAGGGACATATTTATAACTTCTTGCAGAGTAAGTGAAGCGCTCTCTCTTTTCTTAGACCTCTGCTGTGGTGGCACGTAAGGTCTGTAAATGAAAAGTACTTCCAAAGTACTCTCTCTGAAAGATTTCATGTTTTCTTTGCACCTCTATAGACAAGCAGAGATGTTTTCTTGTTAAACCCTTCTGTCAATAATAATGTTTTATAGGCAAAGAAATTCAGGAGACCTACAGAAACACACATTTTACTCTCTTTATACACACTATGTATGCATAATTTTAAATGTAAATTCAGAATATTCATAATTCTGGTCTTACACACAACGGTAAAGGGAGGCAATACCCAAAACTTCAAATTTTGTGAAAATTAGGACTCTTTTGTTACCCTTTGCAACATTTTCCAGTGGCTTTCATTTCCCAGGGTCATTGCTTTTGCCAAAGAAGAATTTGAAAGAGGATAAATTTGCACTATGACTTTGAAGGTCACCAATATGAAGATGTGATGAACTAATAAAGGAAATTATGGCCTGGAACTGAACACTCCAAGGCATCTATTTAAATCAGCAGAGCATTAATCCAGATACTTTAGCAGAGCCATATGACACAGGAGGGATTATCCAGGTACCCAAAACATCAAAATAGCAGACTTGGCACCAGGCAAGTCTATTATCTCCCTTTATGACAGTGTTCTGGTATGAACATTATTAAGTCTGAAATACGTTCACAGTGACTTCAGATAGAAAAAGAGCAAAAGAACTTTAATGAAAATTTAACCTGAAGAAGCAAGAACAAGATACTCATTCACTAGCGTAAATATATCAAGAAAGAATCAGACAAGAAAAAAAGGATCAAAGACATGTCAGATTCTGTCTTCTAAAGAAAAAAGTAACTCAGATGACAGTCTGGTAAAGGTGTATTAATATAGTAACCACACAAAAATTCACACCAGAACAAAACCATTTAGTCAATCAAGTCTTATTTTGGTTTCTTTCCCAATATGAATAAGTATCTTTAAAATGCATAAAATAATAATGATGTAGATCTGAAAATTAACTTGGAGCATTCCCAAGGATGTTACAGATACAATTGAATTTGCCTTAAACCTGTAGGCTCTAACATTTTTCACTACTAAAGAGCACAGGAAACTTGATCCTAATTCAGGAAAATGTTTAAGCAAAAGATTAAGCCCACTCCTATTCAATAAGATAATTAAATATATACCTGATGTTAAATACATGTTTTAATCCCACCAGAATAATGTTTAGAGTTTAGTATTCTAACCCTTTTAGGCAGAATTAGAGCCCTGGGTACTGTACAGCTCCAAAAATCAAAAATGCCTCTATTTTGACCACCATCACCATGAATATAAACAAGTCTGAATGGTATCACCAATAACAAATTTGGCTTTAAGTACATAGCTGCTTCTGAGAAGAAATGTGATATCCCATGTATTAACCATTATTCATCAATAAGCAACATTCTGTGTGGTAATGGGGCAGATATAGAGCAGTAAAGGACAGGAAATGTGTTTATATGATGTGTTTTACACACTGCATTAATCTGATTGTACATTATTTCTAAAGCAAACATGGAGGCATAAAAATTATATTACCCGTTGCACATATACTCTCTTGTCACATCAGATGTTTGTCACACCTTGTGAGACCCACAGCAGCATAACAGGTGCCCTGCAGAATTTAAAGCAGTCGGCAGGATGCCGGTACCCTGATGATCACAGTTTTTTCATGATGGAACTTGGATAACGTTGGAATTTGGCATTCAGATTCTCATTACTTCTCTGTACTACTCAGTACAGCTTATTAATGGAAATCAGCCTCCAAGTGCAGGAAGTTTAAAACACAGAACCAATGTGAACATACAGTGACAAAGAAGTAAATTTAAATGGCTCACTTTAGATTCATTTAATCCCTGAGGCTTATTTGTCAGTCTTTAAACAAGTGCTGACACATGATGGTCTTTCTTGGGCCGCATTTCTTTGACTGTACTTTAGAAAGGCATGTGTCAACGATATAATCAAAGCAGGTTAGCAGAAGCATCTAATTAAATCTTCTTGCAAGGGGAGGTTACTGTTTAAAAGGGTACTGTCTATCATATATTATTTACTGTCTGAATGTAGATGTCTGGATGTGTGTTTTATTGTTTTGAAATGCTTTTAGTAACTTATGAAATATTTAAAAGAAACTAATCTCAAAATGGGATTGGATCATGTTATGTATCTAGAAATTTCTTACTTGGGCTTTTGCAACTCTAGAAAGTCTTTTTTTTTCCAACCACAAAATAAGAATTATAAAGTAACTTTAATGGATCAAGGCTAGAACTTCCTGCAAGCTTCATAAATTATGTATTATGGCTGTAACCTTGAAAAATAACCATGTTTATTAACGCTTGGCTGGGCTTTTTATTGCTGTTTCTTGTTAGATTCTGTGATCTCAGTATTTAAATATCTTTTTCAATAGCTGCAACTTCTCTCTCTCTAGAGAAGAAACAGTCACTTATAATAAATCACTAATTTGTATTTTAATCATTCGTGGAGTGAGCACTGAACATGAGAACCTTCCTGAACAAGGGAGCCGTCATCATAAACATATGTACAGCACCTAGTACAACGTCCTGAATTCAGCTGGTACTTGCAAGACTTGTCATAATTGCTACATCAGTCTTTTTTTGGTGGATCTGTTAGAAAGCAGATCCGTTCTAAGGGACTTGTTTCTGCCTTTCCATTTCCAGATGTCTCATAGGTGTCCTTGAGCATTTTCTGCTTTCTAGTTATTGCTGCTACTGATGTAGGGCTCAGAGTTTACAAGGTATGGTTCAGAAATACAGGGATTAAAAAAACTCTCTTTGCCTTCATGACTTTTTGTAGGCCACAGAACCACTGAGGTGACTGTGATTAGGTATGGACTGGTGGTCCAGATTCACAGGGTGCAAGGCCAGAAAGCACCATTAAATCCTCCCTCTGACCTCCTTTGTAACTCCAGCTCCTCAAGTTTCACCCACTAAAGCTGATATATAAGCTGAAGTATCGCTTCTTTTCTTTGCAACATTTGTCTTGAATTTGAAAACTAGGATTTTTTATATCCAGGCCAAGCATCATAGCCCTAGTACAGAAAAAACACTCTTCGAGTACGTTCATGGTTGAAGTTTTAATCTTCAGAAGCCTAAGCAAGAAATTTATCTTTTGTGCTAGGAAGCACTCTCAAATGAGCTTCTCACTCTTCAAGTTTCATTGGTTTTAACCTGTGCCTCATGAGGAGTCTTCTGCAGCTTCTAGACAAAGAGTTTGATTTTACCTCAAGGTAGATAAGCATTGCATCCTGAGGCTTCCTGACTCATTTCCTGGTGCATTGGCTGAGAAAACTGCCATCACTTTCTTTGAGAGAGGTTTTGAATTTCCCCTTGTAGCAGTTATTTTCCTACGCTCACACTGGGATAGAAAGAATTCATGCTAGGGAGCAAGAGGTGCTCCCCAACTTGTAAGCATTTGGTACGGTTGCCAAAATTTGGAGGCCACTCTTAGACTCTCCTTACAGACCCTGGATAAAGAGAGGCTTCTTCAGAGTGCATGGTGGAGCAGGGGCTTTAACTAAGAAGATCCTGTGAACTTCTGTGTCTGAGTTTGCGCGGTGCATTTCTCAGAGGTTTGCCTGCCTCCTCAGATGAGGGTGGTGGTGTCCTGTCTTGGCACACCATCTTTGCAGTGATCTTGGCTCAGTACAAGCATGTGATAAACGTGAAAGCTTGGTGAGCACACTCTGGTGCAAAGTTTTTGTTACAAGGGTCTGAGTTAGATTCCCCTGCTATGCTTCTATAAAGGAAAAACACAAAGAAAGAAAACTGGAAGTGTGTGGCTTGTATTGTCTGGTGGCATGTGGGCAACTGAAAGAAAAATTAAGAAAACTGAGATTATTTTAATGACTTTTATATTATATATGAGAGGGAAAGGATTCTGGAAGTTCAGGCCTGTCAAAATGTGAGGCTTGTGATTTAAAGATGTTATGTTGCACATTAAAGTTTTAAAAGATGCAATCAGTAATGACATGCAGACAATCCTGCTAGGCGAATTAAAACAAGTAAGGTTAAAGTTAATATTTTCCATCTCTCTCCAGGCTAAAAGCGAACAAATCAGTGTGAGACACCTGACATCAGGAAACTGGGAAGTTATCAAAATCCTGGCATATGATGAATATACTCAAAAGATGTAAGAACTATTCTCTTTGTCTATTTATGAAAATATCGGAGTTAATAAAGAAGAATCTATTTAACTGGAAATAGTGTAGCTAAAATTAACTAACATTATTTCTTTCATTTTTGAGCACTACCATAAATTTTACGCTCCCAAGTACATAAAATGTGTTTGTCAGACAATTTATCTGTCAATGTATTACTGCGTGTGTTTTTATGCAGAGGGAAAAGGAGCATACCGTGACATCAGTTGACTCTCTGTAGTTTTTAATTAAAGAAATGAACATACAATGCAGCCCTTTTCTGGATTCCAGGAAAGAAATCATAGTAAATTTTTACTTGATAAAATCCCTGACTCTTCAGTTTTCATGCTTGCTTGGTTATTCCATGAGATCTCTGGACTTTGTTTGGGGATCTGATTCAACCTCATAAATCCAAATTATATGGAAGTATTATCCAAACCCCCGATTTTCACCCAATCACTCAGAAAGAAATCTTTCCAAAGCCCATCTTAGTACTATAGGGGGAAGGAAATGCAGCACATACTTGGTGATTTTTGGGAGCAGTAAAGAATGGACATAAAACGTCTAAAGGCTCCACGTAACTTCAGTGGATCTTGGTTAGTCTTCAGGTATATCTGCGCTCGGCAAAAAATAAACAGGTGTGTCTAATTCTGATTTTCTTTAAAATAAATGATATTTCAGCAAGGACATTTTTGAGGCTGCAACGATGTCTATTATCTCCCCTGGTACTGGAGAAACACCCTTTCTGATCAGTCCTTCCATGGGCTTTGAAAATATATCCGTGGAGAATTTCTTGATGCTTCTCCAAGGTTCAGATGAAAAAATGAGATCTGGATGCACTCAGCCTGCAGAGAGGTGGCAGACTGCATGTGGGCTGTCTCAGCCACTTGAGAGGACTTCCTTACCCTCCTTCTGCCTCTCAAGCAGAAATTTTGTGGGGATCTCATCTGAGACACACCAAGGACGTGTCTTGCAGCAGGTCTACTAAGCCTTTTTCCACCCATGCAGCCTTGTCTGTAAACTATTGCCTAGGGTGCTAGGTTCTATCTCTAGACGGAAGAAGTCGTCATTCTACAGGTCAAAAAGGCTTTTGGGTATCATAAGGCCTATTCTAATTTATGATATAATTTCATCGTGACCTTTTTCTCCTCCTTGGATTTATATTGCAAACTCTTGGACTGAAGGAGGAACTTTCTCTTCTGTATTTGTAATATGCAGAAAGGGGTCCTGATTGCTACTGGAGCTCCTGGGCATTTACAGGCATTAAACAGAAACAATGAACTACTATGTTCATCACTGTTTTAATATGAAATCATATAACATCTGAAATAAGTACTCTCTATACTGGGTCTAAGTTTAATCGTGGAGCTTAGGTTTATAGACAAGTATTTGATCTTCATGTATTTTGGGGAATTTTCACTTTTAAACTTTAATTTTAAAAAATTTTCTTTATGATGTCTCTCACTTCTCTAAAAACCAGCCAAATCATACAGTTTACCAAACTGAGTTTAACTTTGTTCATCTTTTGGGCACAGTTATTTCTTAAGCACTGAAGAATCCCCGAGAGGACGACAGCTACATAGGTAAGAAGCCCATGGGGGTGTGAAAACAGCTTCTTCATCCCAAGCCATAAGGGCTATGATGACGTTCTGTGAGCTTAATTGCTACTTTGGGGCTTGGCAATCTTTATATTATGTAAAAATCAGTATGCTTGAGATGTAACAAGAAAAGAATCACAGTTTTTCAAAACTAAAAATGCTGATGATATTTTACATTTTTTTGAAAAATGGAAAAGATTTTAACACAAAATGCTTTTACCACTTATGTCTTCACTAGTACTTTATAAGTGTCTAAAAAGCTAAACCTAAATGAAAGCATGTAATATGACTGTGTTTTTTAAAGTAGTGAAAATATTCTAAATAAAAATAATATTTATGGGGTCTAATCATGCAATTTAAAGTATTTGGGCAAAGCACCTCCTCCTTATGCAAAGCTCGGTGCTTAAATCTGAAGTTAATGAAGCTTTTCATGGTTTCCTACTAACATTGTTACCCTGCAGCACTGCTAGTTATTGGAACTCCAGTCCTGCTTTGGGCAGGTTTTGGATCCTGTCCACATTGCCCAGTTTACAGAACAGTAGTTCACTGAGTCATCCAAAAACAGTTTGCATCAGGCACAAAATAAGACAGTGATATTTTGACAAGTTTAGGGACTGAAACAAATGTTATCACTCTGATGACCTAATTCTTGGTTTACTGTATTTTATTCTAATGGAAAATGTTTCTGACCAACTTTTTCCGCAGTGTATCAACAGTGGGATCATTGAATCGTCAGTGTCTCTCATGCAACTTCTTGAAAGACCAGTGCACATACTTCAGTGCAAAGTTTAGCCCCATGAATAGGCATTTTTTACTACACTGTAAAGGTAAGGCAAATGCACAGTGTGTAATAGTACTGTGTTTGCTTCTGAATTAAAGTATTCCCTTGAGAAGTACATTAGGCTGGAGTCTAACATTTAGCTGAGTAGTGGATTACTCAAAGTTCTGTACAGAGCTTATTGCAAGACTGTAAGTAAAGACGTTCTGTGGAAAAGCTAAATGACGAGTGATATCAGAAAGCTGCTTCAATCCTAACCCTTTAGTCCTAGTAAAGGACATTGACTTTTAAATTTACCCTGAATAAAAATCCTTCACCAAAAATTGTAGAATTTATAGTGATGGTACCGTGGTTCATAACTGCTTCATTATAGTATGTGATGGGATTGATCTTGTGCAACTATACCTAGTTAAAAAAATAAGGGCCTGCTTTCTCTAACACTATGTCTCCATGTACGTACAAATGTATGAGTGTAGTATATCTACACACAGTCATCCACACATGTATACATATGTGTGTATGTGAGTATCTACCAAAACCCAGGTATGGTTTAATCCACATAGACAGATCCCCTTTATCAGTAGAATTGCAATAAATAACTTGTTGTTAGCTGCATTCCAGTAGCACCGAATGGCACCAATTGGGTTCAGAGCTGGTATGTATAAAGAGAAAACTAGAACCGTCCCACAGTGAGAAATTTATAACCTACACCCAGGAAATAAACGTTGATAAATAAGTAAGATTATAAAAACAGGTTCAGAAAAGCATGAGACAATCAGTAATAAAGTGTATAGCTAGACCTGTTGACCTTGAAACTTTCAGTATTTTACAATGTTCTTCCAGTATTTTTGCTCAACTAGCATCAGATTGCAAACAGTAGAGCACAATTCATCTGAAATACTCGTGAATAGCCCATTCTATTTGCATGCATTTTTTCTATTTCTTTTGCAACTGTACATTTTTTTTTTGCACAAAAATAAAGTATCTGCCTGCTTGAGAATTGAATCAAGTCAAACAAACAAACTATGAATATATATTGGCTAAAATAAGGTTGTGGTTGGTAGGGTTTTTTGGTGTTTTTTTTTTTGTTTTGTGGAAGTGCACCTATAATACACAGCTGATTAGAAAAAAAAAAATGTATGTATGGTTTATACATGGTTAAAGCTGCGGCAGAAGTTATGGAGCAAATCCTGAGACCCTTATCTGAGTAAAGACTGCACTAGTAATGAGCCTCTCGTGGTTTAAGCAGAGTTTTCCCTGGTGCTTGACAGTCCCTATGGGGAAAGTCTGAGAGTCCTGCAAGAGGGAGGGTTGGTAAATTGGGAAGAGTTTTTTTTCCCCGAATCAGCAATGTGCTAGGGCCCCAAAACATAGCTTCTTGTTATTATTTTAGCAAAGTATATTCAGCCTGTAATTTTTAATGAGTTCCTTTGATATAAAAATGCGGATGCCCGTAGGAGATTGCACATGAAATTGCTCATGAGCTCATGACTTTCAGTGACTCTGGGGATGGCAGTTCTCTGAGCTGGTAAGACTGTAGATCATCCTCCCAGGATTAAACTGACACTCCACTGAGTTGCAACCAGTAGACTGCCCTGAGCTGCAGGTGCTGGGCAGGGATGATAAAACACCATCATTAAGTTTTGCTGTCTCAAACATTAATGTGTAGTTGTCACCTTGGTGGTGACAGAGGTCTTCTCTTGTGTTTCATTAGAGCTTGGCAATTATGGCAGCAGTGTGGCCCCCACGTACAGCCAGAGCTCTGCAAAATCCCCGTGGTGGGGCGGGTACTTCACAGTATCAAAGTTGATGGCAACATCACCATAGAGCAGGTATTAAAACCCTTCTGCAGGGAGTTCCTTGTTAAGAGTACGAGGTAAACTGCTTCAAGGAGGCAGATGACACCACACCTACGTGTGTACACACTCGTTTTCCAACACAAAAAGCCTGACTGAATTGTTACAAGAGCAATTTGCCCAGAAAAAAAAATCCTTGGGGGACTCTGGACTGGTTTGATCTATACAAGTTTCAATTCTTCCACCTCCTGTTTACCCGTGAGCACCTTCATTAAGATAGTTTTTCCTTCTTAGTTACCCTCAGCCAGGAGATCTGTCTCAGTATACAAGCTGTATCCATCTCCAGAGACTCTCCTGAGCGAGGAGCTATTTCTAGCCTGGTAGACGGAGGACCGGCTCTACAGTCTCTCAGTTTTGGCAAGCTCATCCTTTACACTTACTTTCCACACTGCTTGTGGATTTTTCCTTTAGCACTTCATAAACACTAACAGATGTTAATCTCTCCACTCAAATAAGATACTTCACAAAGGGAGTAATTGTTTTTCCCATTTTATACAGCAGGAAATAAGTCGTGGATTTAGTGTTAGTTGTAGGAGGTCAATGGGCAATCCAAGTGCTGTGCTTAATTCTGATGAGCTGTAATACAATGCCTGTAACACAGGTCTATCTTTCTCTTTTCCGATCGGCTTCTTAGTCTGCTGTGATCTCCCTTTTTCAAAATCTATCATCATCCTTCCATCTTTTAGTATGACAAATAGGGCTGGCCTGGAAAATGCCAATGCTTTCCCTTCCCAAAATCATATTTCTCAAATCGGCATTCAGAGCAAAAGGACAAACTCAGAAGTAGAGAGAGCTGGAAAAAGAAAACAAAAGAAAAACAGACAGCTGAAGATATTATCTTTTGAAGAGCTAAGGCAGAAAGCTTTGATTTGTCAGCAATCTACCTGTAAGATTTTTGTCAATAGCCTCCCTTGAGGCAGAGCATGAAACTGATAAAAACCTTCAGTGGAGGCTGTCAGAGGCGGTGAATGGCATCATGCTATTTATTTCAGGTATTTAAGTTTCCCTAGGCTCATGCCATAATTAATTGAGAGAGACAACCTCCCCAGGATGACTCAAAACACATAAATTAAGCTCTGTCTCTGAACTGCTCTCGAAGGGAATCTTTTTTTTTCCCCAAAAAAAGAGGAGTCTTAACTCCTAATTTCAGAGGGTCCGTGCCTTCATCTGCCACGGGGTCCTCAGGGACTTCAGCTTTTCTACATCGTCCTTCCTAGCCCAATAACGACTGCCTGCGTGTAATTCAAACTCTTGTTTCACTGAGATAAAACTAAGTTTCCCGTGCACAAATTCCATGCTGGGGGTGGGGACGCAATGTTTTCTTTTGCAAGTTTACACAAGGGGTGTGTGTGTGGGGGTGTCTTCAGAGCAGGGATGGCAATCTCAGCTATCCTTCTGAGGATGCTGAATGTTTGGTCACCCCGTTTTCACATGCCATCTTGTGCATTTGCACAGTACCTATTGACATGGAGAATTATTCCTGGTGCTTTTAGTTTCTTAGTGATACAGTAAAAAGATAGTGTCTGACATTACCAAGAAATAAGATTAGATTACCTTACACCTAGATTTAACCGTGATGCTCTTGGTCTTGCAGAGCTGGAATACCAAAGGACCTTCTTAAACAGATAATTAAGTGAAATATGTGATAATTTTTCAATGCCTCTGTAGCATTTCCATGGAAAATATAGGTGAATATTATCATTAATTCACTCCTCAGTCAGCCTGCAGTTACTGTTTCTGAATGTCAAACTGCTATATTTTAGACAGTGCCGTTAAGTGCCTCCATAATTTTTTTATTCTTCACTTATAGCTAAAACATGAAGTTTTGGGGAAAAAAAAAAATGTTCCTTCTAGGTGCAGGGTTCTCGACTACTTACTGAACAGGCAGAAGGCAGTCTCCGTTTCACGCTTTGTTGGTAGCATAGCATGTCTTTCTGAAGAGACACCAGTGGAGTTACTGCTGTGTTTGAAGGGAAGTGCATGTACAGGGCTTCCAGGATATGGCCTTATGTCATCACTGGTGTTCTCACTCTTTGTTATTGACCGAAATACTGAGTACTAACTACCCTACACCTCCTCTGTTTTTCTTCTCTCCTCAAAACAGGGCCAGGCGTTCCAGTTGTTAGCGTGCACAGTACAAGTAACACTGCAAGTGAGTATTCCTTATGGAACAGGTGTATTTTATTATCGTCCTTGATTGGTTTTGAGAGCGCGGGGGAGGGGAAAGGCAGTTACAAGTAAACGGAAAGGCTCATTCATATAAAGTTCTATTAATTACCTTTTAGCAACATTCACATCTGCAAATATAAGGAAAGGTTAATCAAATGACTAAAACATTCCCGGGCTTTTTGGATATGTTTTATGCTAAGTGCGTATCATTGAGCTTCTATTTACACTTGAGTTAATTAGATGGCAGGTTGGTCTTCATCCATTTCACTTTCTATGTAAATTGTGCTGCCATTACCATACACCTTCTGTATTTTGAGAGATGTTTATAAAGTTACAATCCAATTACCCTGAAGTAAGGTACAGTCTTTGGACAATTGATCATAAAATCTGACCTACATATGATGAACTTAGTTCTTCCCTTACCTTTCAGAGCAACTCCATTGACATTTTCAATGATAGCAAATCCAAGAATAAAGGCTTTTTAGGAGGGTATTCAATACCTCTAATTTTCGAGTTTTACTCATTGCTTTCTGCATATTGACACCAAACCCGTTGCTGTTTGCTGGCTGCCTGAGGTGCTTTGTAATGGAAGCCTGTCCTTCAGCAGCAGAATTTTTCTCACTTAGGTGTTTCTCTGGTGCAGTAGAGGTAACAACTTTGCTACCTCCAACTCCAATGTGGCTCCACGTAGCATGAAGGTGTGGATTAGAGAAAAGGGGACATCTTTCCATTTAAAACCACTAAATCAATCCTTACCTATTTTAATTTCATTCAACAGATTATCCACAGAATTTTTCCCAGAATCCAGAAGTCCTGAACTGTACTTGTCTGCATCCCTTTTGTCCTGGGCCAGCCACTATTCAGCCATAACAGTGGACCTAACATTGCATGTTGAAGTAACTTACTGATCAATAGCATCATGCTATCAAGTCTTAATTAATGCCTGCACTTTGGCTTCCTGTTTGGTGTTTTTGGATGTTTTTTTTTTAATGTTGCTGTTGCTAGTTTTGCAAAGCTGAGAGCCACAGCACACCAAGGGGAGGGAGTTCTATCCAATTCAGTAAGGGCTAGCTGTTACTGCTCAAAGTAAATTCATTTAATTCTGTAGAGCTACTCGGTTCTGTGAAGGTAGACTTTTGCTCTTTATTACTTGCATCTAAAATACTGTTGATAGTGAATTATTATAAAAGAGATTTATGTACAGAATCTTAGAGCAAAACAAAGCAAGTCAGGATAGAGGGACATTGTTTGTTGTAACAACAAGAAACCAAATAATAAAAGAGATAATTTAACATTAATGTTTCAGTGCAAGATTAGATTATCCTCTTAAATTCATAAAAGAATGATTAAGGATTACTTCAATTATTCCACCCTCAGACTATAATTATACCATTTTGGTTGACTGCCCAGAACAAACATTCTTTTTAGATTACCCGTTTTGGCCCTACGTGGAGGGTTTATTGTTTAATAAAAAAAAAATAAATCTACATTTTGGAAGCAAGATCAGTAATTTGAGTAAAAAAGAAAAGAAAAAAATCCAAAAAACTAATTAATCATTCTTTCCTGTGCAAAGGGATTGCTTCAAAACTGCCTGCAGCTTTAAAACAAACTGAAGTCTTGCTCTTGGTTGAAGTGTAGAAGACAGAGGACATGCAATGATCAAGTAGAGCTGTGCTGGCTAAATATTGACTTGAAAAGGATGCCTGCTTGAGGCTTCAGATATTGCCCAGCAGACGAGCCTTTCCCTGTGACAGCTGCTGTGTTTGTCACGGATACTAGTATTCATGTTGTTCATCAGCAATTTCATTGTTAGTGCTAACGAAAACAAAGCCTATTGCAGCCAGAAAATGGAATAGATGTATATGTTTTGAATTAAGCTGATTGCTCAGTTCCTGAATTGCAAAGCAGATTCATTATAAAGAAGTATTTACAGAAGGAATTAATTTACAAGATTTACCATCGCACATTTGTCTCTTTTTCTTTAACTTTTTTTCAATCTTGATTTATCTCTGATGTGATGATTCTCTGTACCTTTCAACTTGCTTTTTCTTCCTGTTTTCTACAGAGTTTTATATTTTGGAAAATAATGCTGTGTTGAAAGAAGCTGTTTTTAAGAAAAAGAATTCCAGGACTGAAATTAAAATGCTTCACATTGAGGATTACGGTAAATTTAGCAAAATGTTACTTTAACAAACGAAAAGCTTTCTTACAATGTTACTGTTTTTCATCTGTGTAACTACCAGCCTTTAATGTTTTGCTCTTTTCTTAAAAGAACTCCCTTTACAGTTGTCACTGCCAAAAGATTTTACGGATCGAAACCAGTATGCCCTTCTATTAATAATGTAAGTATCTGTGTAGAATCACTCAAAATAATAAAAAATGTACTTCATAGAAAACATTTAACTCTGTATTAGGAAAACGGTTTTACCTTATGGATTTGAGCTGATAAATCAAAAGGCTTGTTTTCGGGAAAATTTTGTTATTGGCGCTATCTGGTAGAGATGCCTGGGGTTTTTTGAGCTTGTCGAACGTAGCTCTGCTTTGTAGTACTTTTGTGTACATGAGGCACTGGTCCTTCTGATGGTGTAGCTGTGAGTAGTTCTGTAGTCTTTCCTGGACCCATGCTGATCTCTGCCCACAGAGGATCTCATTCAGAGCATGTGCTCCTTTTTTTTTTTTTTCCTGTTTTATCCCTGATAAAAAGTTAAGATGCATAAAGCAAAACTGCTTTTTGGAGCACTGGAAAGAAGAAAAAATTATTTTTGTGCATCAATGGCTGATACATTATAGGCATGATCCAAAGTCTGTTGATGTTTGTAGAAACCTCTGTGGGAGGAAGGAGGTACTCCCTAGAAACCTGAACTGTTTTTTTAAAAAGAAATAGCGTGTGTATGTCTTTCAGAGACCGTCAGCTTTTAAGCTGCATGTCTACAGAATGTATAGCAGTGAAAGAGAGTAGTCATCACTGTACCTACATCCTACCTAGGAAAACCAGTGACGGCCAGTTCAGGGCATCACTTGTTGCTCTCCACCTGAGCTCAGCATGGGTCTGCCATGGGTGTAGAGGGGCTTTCCTGTACCCGTAGATCTTCTTCCAGTCCCGTTTGGAAGGCATTGATGTGAATTTCACTAACACAGAAGTAGGAGTGCACTGCTAAATTCATGAAAATACCACATTAGTGGACCTGTATCACCTGGAGTAGACCTCTCCTTAGTGACAGCAGAGATACTTATCATTGCATGTGAGGTCAAATTTACAAGCTTGAGCTGCTGAGTGATCCCAAATTCCTCTACTCAGATCAGATCTTAGATAATAGAACGGGGAGGCATAAAAAAGCTTATTTCTAAGTTCCGTTGGTGTTTAAAACTCAGGTTTTTCAGTTGTAATTATCTGCAGGTGTGGAGGCTCTTTGCTTTTTAAGTGGCTTGTGAACATGTTTTTCTTTTCTTGTGGAGAAACAGGACACATGGGTTATTTTATCTTTGCAGTATGTGCTAGCGTAGTCTTGAAGCATGATTATATTTTAAGCAGCTCTTTTAAGTGTGACAAAGGCAAACCAACTTTCTGAATTGACACCAGCAGCATTCCAGGGAGTTGCAAACCCTTGTGCTGATGTTTTTTTTCTGAGAGTAAGGAAACACTAAGGTATTAGCAGTGTGACGCTTTCTCTTTTAAGTATCCTAGTAAATACATAATCTGCTATAAACAGTTATGGTAGAATACGAGGTCATGTGCTCATGTAGAACCTAGAGAAGACAGGAGGGAAAGATCAAAAACCTGGAGAAGGCCAAGGCCAAAAATGACAGGAAAAGGAAAAAAGATCTAAGGAAATACTATTATGAAATGTTTTTAGATATTGAGAGTTGAAATAACTGAGAACAGTATTGAGGCAAGTTCTGAATTTAAACTTACCAAAGTTGTCAGTACCCAGTGAGCGAGTAATGTGGCCAAGTCATAATGTATGGATAAGTTTTATAATTATTTGGGGTTTTTATGATGTGTATGTGGGATAAAATGGAAGTTCATCCACTTACGAATACAGATTGTGGTACCTACGTTCATAATATGGAGACTTTACTTCTTTTTAGTCCAATCCTTACCTTTGCACTACTGAATTCTCAATGTTAGCTTTAACGGGAGTTATTTTTAGAAAACCCTATACACTAATGAAAGTATGAAACTGAAAATTTGGAATCTATTCTGGCTCATGTAATGTTGCCTGTGTTGTGTCCCCCTCTTCCCTAGAAAAGAAAAAAAGAAGTTATATTTCTTCAGCAGCTTTTTACAGACTTTAAACTAAGGTTGCCAGCAATCCTTTTTTTGAGTTAAAGATGTCCCCAAATGAGATATAAAACTGAAAACTGTCACGAAGTTATGGGAGGATCCCTTGTGGGATAATTATTTGAGCCTAATAAATTCTGCCTAGCTCTTGAGAAAGAACAACTGGAAATCTGTGTGCGTGCAGAGAGTAATTTGTTGACCTACACAACTCCAAATTGACATCTTATCAGAAGTACTACCTTCAAAAAAAAAAAAGTATTCAGGTCCAAGAAGAACACGTAGCTTTTACAGGAAACACTGATGAGTTGTATATGCGGTATTGTTTCCCAGATATTTGACTTTCCTGAGTCCCAGAGTGGTACTATTGGGACTGACTGAGAAACACCCTGTTCCTACTGCTAGAAGTGTTAGAGGGGAATTGTATTAGTGGGTGATAACAAGCGCTGCCTTTCATATTGTTCACCTGCATCTACTTTCTTGCTTACATTCTCAGCCACGATACAGTTATCATTATATTCTAGCTATTGAAGGTTTGAAAAAGAATGCTTACCCATGTCCCTGGTAAGTAAGAATGTTGGTTTAATTGTATATCCATTTTTTGGAAAGGAGATTCTATATAACATATTGATCCAGGCAACGTACCCTTAGATGTATATAAAGAGAAGAGATATATCTGCAAAGGTGAAGTATTAGCAGATATGAAGTAGCTTGTGCTTTCCATCTCGGTAACACTGCAATTTGACAAGGACTTAAGAAAAAGAGAGGGAGGGAAGGAAGGAAGGAAGATAGGTAAGGAAAAAATGTGATTTTAAACCTGAAATTCACCTAATATGCAGTCTCTGCAGTGCAAATTAAATGCCTAGTTAAGTGCATATAAGCTCCTAAGCGCATATAGATACTTACTCCCTATTTGGAGAGTAGATAAAGCATATAAGATCTAACAGGCTCTGACTGTTTGGGATGCAGTGATTGCTTCAGGCACACTCCAAGCCTCTGGTGAAGACCGATCTCCCGTGTGTCATAGATTTTGCCAGGATTTGGTTTGCATGTGTGGTGTCGGCCCTGTCTATAGGATTTTTGTACTGGTGACTAGTTTCACTGGCTCAGAATAAAGTGGCTTTCGGTGGCTGAGGTTCATTATTTTACTGTAAATTTTCAGCAGCATCTTCTGTGTGGTGTTAATGTGCTCTCTGGATCAATAGAGTTACAATCACGATTACAGAGGTTGGAAATGGATAAAGAGGAGAAAGTTTGGTATTATTTGCTATTTTTCTTTCAAATCACTGAAAGCTAGTAGACATATCAAAGGTGCATGACTATAATAAGGCTCCTGTATTCATGCAAGGATGCCTACAGATAAATTTGAACTCCCAGCACATGGCACCCAGGTGTCTGAGTGTTAAGGCTGAATCCTGGAAGGGAACTTTTTCCAGTGGATTCTGGTCCTGGTGTGTAACCCAGGTGTGAACTCAGTACAGCTCCATGTAAACACAAGCTCAACTTAAGGACCAGGCCCTGAATATCCTGTAACCTTTATCATCAGGATGTTGTGAAGATTCATCCATTAGCAGTTGCAAAGCGTGCTCCAAGCTTAAATCATTGTATTGCTATGTTAAAATTTATGTCCATCTGTGTGGCTGGACTGTCTAACAGATAGGTTTCATGTAGAAACCAGTTATGTCAGCTAACACTATTTTTCTTTCCAGAATTGTGTTGCATAGGCCATAAAATGCTAAATAGATTACAATACTCTCCTTTCTTCCATTTGTTCTCCTAAACCACTAATACATTTCACACTCAGTTTCCTTCTGATATAATACATACAGGGTAGCTATAGATTAGAGAGGTGTACAGTAATTGCCTGAAAGAGTGATTATCATCTCTTTTCTATATAATTAGGTTCAAAGTTTAAATTTCAGATCCTTGATTTTCTCATTATGGTTCACCTTACTCATTAAAAAAGTTGGAAGATAACACTCCTTGGTAACGCACAGGAAATGATTAAGTAAAGACTCTGGCATTTAATCTGGATCATAAAATGAGAGATGATAATCATTCTTTATTTTTTCTTGAACATAATTAACCTCATTCCTTCAAAATCTGTACATAATGTATCTTAAATGTCAGCATTTATTATTTAACGCCATTTAAAATTGTCCAATATGTAAGTGGGTATTGTAAAACTGAATCCATGGAGAGATTGTTCTCATTTTTGAGGGGGTAAAAGACAACAGGTATTCTCCAAAGTAACAGTGAATTGTCTCCAAGAGGTTTCTGTTTGTTTGTTTACATGTTTTCTTATATTTTGGTAATAAAAAGCAATCACTTCACCTGTTATTGAAATGATGAAAGTTTTAGGCCTTGCACAAGCAATCAAACCTGTTTATGCCTCCAGTTAATACAGTCTCGGGACTGACAGTGAGATAAGACAGTAAGGTTGGAAGTGAAGATTATTTTTTTTTTTACAGCTTTGGGAATAACTCATTAAAAGACAAGAGGAAATGTAGAGAGGCATAATGCAAGTATTTGGAAATGCTCAAGATCTGATGTATGGTAACATTTTGTGTATTAATAGCTGTCTTGTGTACCCTTCATTTGTTGTAAAGGATTTTAGTTCTTCTAACTGGCAGCTGTTGCAAGTGAAGGAACGATGCTTGGCGACATGGTGAAGTGTAAAATATGTGGTGGATTCCACTGCTTTGCAGTATGCTTGCAAGGAGGACATCCCTGAAAGCCTTTTTCTTTGTCCAGTTCTTCCTCTGTAAAACAGCTGCAAGGTTTACTTTACTGGGGATCCCTAAGTCATGGGAATGATTCACTAATTGCTTTGCAAGCCATCCATGTAGAGCCTGTATTCATCCTGACTCTGCCGAGTGTGGCAATATTTTACTGCTCTACTGTGTTTCTGTTACACCAAAGTATTCAATGGACAGTCTTTTCTTTTCTCTCTTCTAGATTTTCTTCCCCATTGTTTGAACTTTGTAATACTTCTCAAGGCCCAGAGGGAAAATTCATTTAGCTTAGGCTAAAAGAGGGTCTAGACTCCAGCCATTTCATTGATGCTATGGGCAGTGGTGGACCTGCTCACTCCCTTTCTTTTCAGTCTTGTCCCAAAAAAAGGCTTGGAAAATAGTTGAACTAAGATCCATCCCTTTTCAGCCTCCTCTACCCATACTTCCCCACAGTAGTACGCATTTTACTATGTGAATTGAATGTTCATTTAATCTTCCTAAGAAAAAGACAAGAGGAGCTTCAAAACACCGCTTCCTTTTCTGATGACATGTTCTCAAAATTGCGTTTTCAAAGTCTTCAGCCTCAAAGGTTTCAGAAGGATATTTTAAGAATAACAATTTTATTTTTTGTACTACCCTGTCCACTTCAGTCCTGTACCACATGATTCTACCCTAGTAATGGAATCACTTCAGGTGATGCGTTTTAATTTGTTTGGCTATATCTGCAGAGAGGAGTTGTAAACAAACTATCTGTTTTCAGTTGCAGGCTGCTATATCTAAACAGGGTATATGAACAGGGAGAAAACATGTGGGATTTTCTGTCCTCGGTGTTCAAGGCTATTTAGGCTCCCTGATTTTTTGGCCAGTAATGATAGGTATGCTTGAAAGCTGGTGCTTGTGAAATCTGAAAATGAAATGGATTTTTCTATTACACTAGTTTTGCAAAATGGTCTTCCTTCCCCACTCAGTTTCACCGTAAGCAAAAGACGACTTTTATCAGTGATATTTCTTTGCGTAGATTTTATCTTCTAAGTTGTAGTCTTCTCACATATTTGCTATCAAGATACCTTTTCCATATGGTGCATCAAATCCACCGTTTTGCAGAAATAGAAAGAGATGTACTGGAAATTCAGCAGTGATGACAGCAGTTATTTACCATCTATCTTTTAAAATTTGTTTCCCCTCCTGCTTGGTCAGCACTATAACTTCTAAAATTCCTATCTAAAATCTTGCCACTTAGTTTTTAAGTGGTACAAAACCTGAAACAAATTTTGCTGCAGTCATGATAGCAGAGTGGCGAAGGAGGATTGCTCAGAGTACAGAAGCAACAGCCTCTCTGGTAACACTGTATTATTCCCTGTAGGCTGTAACTCAAGTCATGAACAGAGACTTTAGTTTAAGCTTTTGGATACAGAATCTGAAAGAACAGATTCTCCTCTTTTCAGCAATATATGAACTTACAATGAGCTGCCCCTTTTCCAGACAGACTGAGATGTATGTGACTGCTTTGCAGAAGCATAGAGATTACTCACTAAGGTCAACGATATCAGTATATTATTGATGGCTTCTGTCTATTTAAATGGTACCTCCATGGTGAACTTGAGCAGTATTTCCGAGTCGTCAGCAGCTGCGCTGCCACAGTGGACTCATAATCCGAGTGTAGTCACTGTCGAAGACACACACAGGCAGCTCTGAACCTTGAAAGTCAGGAGCAAAAATAAAAAAGGGACAGTGCAAGTGCTGTCCTTTGCAAGGGAAAAAAAAATGAATCAGGAAGAATTTGGTGTAGTCTTCATTTGAATCCTTCTGCTCTTGTTGTTTGACTCTGGAGATGATGCTGCTTAAGAAAACCTTGAGGGATGTGAAAAACCTGTAGCTTTGCACAGCCCTTTCAGTGCTGGCTTCGATTTTGCTCTAGTGCTTTGGTTAGTCCGTGGTTCCAGTGTGGCCATCCATAGTCAGGTGGGAAGATGACTTCTGCTTTTGTATTACACCCCAGCATAAATGGCACAGACTTTCTTCCAGGCTTACTAGTGGGGTCAAGAAATAATTCTATGAAGAGACCACCACTGAACAGTAGTTAATTATAATTAGGCTGTAAGTAGTGATGAGCATAAAACACAAACTGACCTTTGAGATAGCTGTAATCCCAGGACCAACTTCACAAATCAGGCTGTGCATCTGTGCACTGTAGTAACAAACTTGCTGTGTTACAGAGCCCTCGGGGTGATGTTCAAACTTGCATAAAGGAGTAATACCTTGCAGAAGCCCCATTTAAAAGGTTAAAAGTGAGACATAAATGGTGCGTAGAATATGTGCTGCATCTCTGTGGAGGACAGAAGCACACCTCAGATAATCAGTATCGTTTTATAGTAGCAGCTGAAGAGTAAAGAGACCTTTTGATGCTAATAGGAATTTTGACATGTACCTCAATGGAAATGGCTTTAAATGCCTGTCACAGACTACTTATATGGACATTCTTGAGATAAATTAGCCACTGGAAAATTGCTTCCAAAAGCAATACGTCAAACAACCCATCATGCAGGAGTGGAAGATGTATAGTGTTTAAAGTCTAAGCCTAAAAGTAGCCCAGCTATGCCCTCCAGAGAAGGAGCCTGGGAAAACATCAGTCAGTTCTCGCCCACTGAGAATCTTGCTGAGGTTCTGTCTGTTGTTCCTTTCTTAATAGAAGAAATTATCTGAGGATATCATCTTTCATTTTAAAACCTTTTTGGTTTTAAGCATTTTCTGGTATAAAGAAAGGCTTACAAATGTAATAGTTCTTCCCCTATTCCCACGTTTCTAGATATATAACATATACATACATACACACACGTATATATAACCAGATATATAACATGTATAAACAAATGCAAACACTGTATTTGTTTTGTTCTTATGGCAAGTGGGAGGGAAGCAGGCTGACTCATGATATTTTCCCTTGTGTGGAGTACATTAAACTGTCGGAAAGACACCTAGAAGACAAGAATATTTCTGACATACTACGGTGGAAAGTTGGAAGAACTTTAAAAAAAATTATAACTGGTCTGACACTGCGACTATTGGAAGTAGTGGTAAAAGCTCTGTGAAAACATGTATGTCAATGTAGAGTGCTTCTGAAAACCCTGCTCTATACAATAGGCATAAATTGAAAGAATTGTTCTGCTCCTGCTCTTATTGTAAATAATAATGATAATATACTTCTGAATTGTATGTTTTCTGCAGAGCTCACTTGACAATCAGTATTTCCAAATTCATTGCTCTGCGTTGTTAGCAGTTAGTGTAATCACAACTGAATTGGTTAAGCAAACAAAAAATGCCTTTCCTTTCTTTTCGTAAAGCCAAGTATAAACTTGAAGCAGCAGATAACAGTGAATCAAACATAACATGTTGTGGCTGAGTCTATAACCAAGTAACCCTGATTTCAGAGCATGATACAGCAACTACATAGATAGGTCTGACTGAATTTGAGAACATACATATTCATCATATGCTTCTAATTAATAGAGCAATTACCTTGAAGATGGTCTGTGTTATCCACAGCTAAAACCAGGTATTGAATCAGCACCTTATTGTATGTATATGACACTAGTTATTGTAGGAGATTTTTATCTCTTTCCTCCCCCCAGGTTTATATAAGTCTCTTTGGCAAAATAATGATTTCTGCCTTCCATCTTTCTTTCACCTTAGACAGGCTATTCCCACAGACACTGTCCGATCTAATTTCCATACAGCCAGCACAGACACTTTTACATTTTAATTTGCATTCAACTGGCAGATGCAGCCTGCATAGAAGTATTTTGCATTTTGTACAACTTCATGGTAGCCTGCTCTCTTATTCTGTGTTTATCTTGGGGGAAAAATAATGACAAGCTTCCCTTTTAAAACTGACATTTTATTTTCTTTGGAAGGAAAATAGTATATTTGGCTTCAATAGAAAATGCTTATTGTTCCTCTAGAAACTTCAGTCTCCCATTCTATTCCACCTTTTCTGCTGTAAACCACCTTGGGTTTTTTTAGTCATAAAATAAATTTATCACTCCTGCCTACATCCATTTCTTGCTATGAATTTGGATGGAGAAAATACGATTTTCTCCAATGTGTACTTTAGTCTTCTTTGTACCCTATTTCAAAAAATCCATTCAAGGATACCATAATGCAATTATTTTTGTTTTCTAAGATGACATCTTTCTTAATAGAATTATATATCCTACAAAATCGCAATCAGGGTACTGAATGAATTTTCCTTTTTGTCTGTTTAGTGTGACTTAACAAATTCCACACGAACCTTCTCAGAACTGAGCTAGCTGTTAGTGATTATGTTGGTTTTTTGGTTCACTTTATTAACCTATAAGCAGTAGTATGTGCTTTAGTTTTCTGTTTCTTTCTGTGAAGTATATTTGGGTATTGGCAACGCTGCAACACAGTGGTTCTGAAGTTAAAGACATTATTTTGCTTACTACTGCTGCAGGGATGCCAGCACTAGCTAATGTGATGGTATCGGTGGAAGTGACAAAAATTCAGCAGGATTGCATAACCAACTGAACTCTGCCATCTAGGTTAAATAAAATGTCGGAGAACGGCAAAGTGCATCACATTGTCAATAGTCTTCGTTTGTGTCTGGTGTGTTGGTATTTGCAGTGATGAAGCTCCAGGCAGCCAGTTGGTTACAGATAAGTTTCACATTGACTGGGACTCAGTGCTTGTCAACTCTGATAATGTCATCGTAGCTCGATTTGATGGCAGAGGGAGTGGATTTCAAGGCCTTAAGATTCTACAGGAGGTCCACCGATGCTTAGGATCAGTGGAAGTGAAGGACCAAATAGCAGCCGTAGAGTACGTATGTGCAAACTTTTCTTCTCTTTTACCCTGCTTCCACCGTGATGAATATGCATTTTTAACTGAAACTGCCTAGAATGTTTTCTTTATATAGTGAATACTGTTACTGTTTATTTTTAATGCAGTTGCAAATTTCAAAACAATCATCTTTTCATTTCAAACAGCAAATAAAAGATCAAAGAGGTGTTTGCTTTTTGTATTGGTGCTTCTCTTTGTTAAAGCTGTCCTTCTGTGTGCAATCTAAATATGCCGTCTGAGCTAATTCATATTTGTCTATATTCCTTAGGAAAATTTCTTGCAGTGCACGTGTTAATGTTTAAATGCATTTGTGTTATAATATTTTGAGTTTATATCATAGGATACTGCTCTCATTTCCACCACAGAGCTCTGGAGTAATTGGACAAAGCGAATGGAGTTATAATCGTGTAAATGAGAGCAAAAGTTGGGCAAATGCCTGTTATTTGCATTATCATTCTTATACTGATATAACCCCAACAGCTGCAGAAAAGAGTCATTTCCATCTGTGGAGTAATCACACGTGGCTTTGACAACACTCTTTACACAGGGAGCACATGTCAAAATGGCTAATATCAAGGTCTGGATGGACTTTTTCTAGGGATTCTCAAGGAAAGACAGATTTCAAGCCAGATATTTTATGATTTTTTTTTTTCTTCTTTTGAAAGGGGTTGACCCTTCAACCATTGCACGAGTAGGCAGCTGTCTCTGACATGTCATACCTGGGCATTGGGGCTCCTAGAGTTCATGTTGGTCAGGAATGGGCTGCGTTGAGCAGAGCAATTCAAGGTGACCCTTGCAAAAGGGCCGTCAGAAGCAGGCCGTCCGCTGTGCTGTGAGAACTGAGCTCTCTCTTCGGATACTAAGATGATGTAGACTAAATTACATCTGGCCTCTTTTTGGGTGCAATGCACGGGGAAAAAGGGAATGTGCCCTTGGCTGCGAGGAAGTACTGCAGCTGGTTTTGTCTCCTCAAAAGCAGTTGGATTTTGCCGTCAGGTTGTTCTGTCTTTTCTCTGTAAAATTCACCATAGCTGATTAATGGCCTTGATGAGAGAATTAATGATTTGGATAATTATCTAGATTCAAGAAGTTGCATTCATCTTACCTTCCTTTAGCTGTCAAAAAAAAACTAGGCACCTGGTGAAAGCCAGTCATTTAAGCTCTGGTCAGTGGAAAATCCTGGCATTTTTTGGAGGGTCATTTGGCCCAGACTGAGAGAGGTTTCCAATATGGTCGGGAAGAATGGCTCTCTGAGGGTGTCCTTCTCTCCTCTAACTGAAGAGCAGCTGTAAATGGGCAATTCAGTCAAGATGCTCAGATTCAGATATCTAAAGTTAGGTGAGATGAGTCCATCGCAGTTTGCCATATAGAGAAGGAATTAGAAATCAAATCACATTTCCGACTGCAATAATACTTTTATTGGTATAACTTGTTTTTGTAGCTGATCCGCATGTATGACCATTCCTTAATGTACAGATAATTTTCTTTACATGCTACATTCAACAAGTAAAATTCACCATTATACTTTACCACAGTAAAAAAACCCGCTTTTTTCTTGCAGATCACTATTGAAACAGCCCTTCATTGATCCTAAGAGACTGAGTATATTTGGAAAGGTAACGTGCAAAATAGCAGAATGTATCATCATGATTCTTTAAGAACATAAGAACATAGTCTCAATTCATAAACAGATATATTTAACTATGTTCCTAGGAAAATTTCAGTTATTAAAAGAGGGGAAAAAACCTGCCATAACTTACTCTATGTTCTGTATATTCTGCTCGGGTATTTGAGATCAATCAGATCAGTTTTGTGGTACTGCAGTACTTGCGTTTCAGAATCTGCAGGAGAAAGTATCTGCTTTCATTAGAAATTTTAATATGGGCAGAGGTTTTGTGAAAGTTTGTTTCTTATGCTTTTACATTTGGGCTGCAGTTAAATTGGCAGCATCCTTCTAATACAAGTTTTATATCTGAGTGTTTCACTGACCCTTGAAGTTAGCTGAGGTACAGCCCTCTGGTACTGTCGACAACTTTCTGTGCCATCTGCTAGAAATCTTGTTGTTGCTATTTTGTCAGCTGGCTTCGCTGTGTGGCGTTTCTTTGCCTCTAGCATGAGATAGAACAAGGCAAAGACTTAACCTTTAGTAACAAACTGAATAGCATTTTACTGATGTCTGTTAAAAAAACAACAATTAGAAACACCGCATAATTGCTGCTGCTTCTATGAACTAGCATGTGCTAGTGTTTTCTTAAAAACGAAGATGTTTTGTGCCTTTGACTTCAAAACAACAACAAAGCATGATCGTGTACCCAGACAAACCCCCCAGTCATCAGTTATAAGAGCAGCATGCATTCCACTATGAACCCCTTAGCTCCCACCCACACTCTGCTGCTGACTTGCTGCATGGCCTCGGCCAAGGCATTTACCAGCGTGTCTGCGTCTGAATGCAAGATGAGAATATTCATATTTACCTCCTGTATGGTAGTGTTTTGAAAATGAAGTACTATTATGAGCGTCCCACATGAAAGTGATCTTCATCAAAGATTTCAGCTTCTGCCACACGCCATAAGCTAAAGAAACTCTCCTTGCAAGAATAGCAGTAGCATCAAAACCAGTATTTGGTTCATAGGGCAGAGGTTTTTCAGCAAGGATGTGTAAGTAGGGCTGATTCTATCTACCAGATGATCTTCGCAGGCATTTCTGTTCAGGTTTTAGTGCCCACTACCAATGTATATGAAAGTACACATGCATATAAGCATCTACACTTCTCTATATCCTCTTCGCACAAATGACTGAAAATGTTATTTCTGAAATGAAATCACTGAGCACCCTGAATTGCTCACTTGTTTCTGACTTCAGAAAGTCTTCTAATTGCTACTTGAAAATTTCCATTTGTTTTCTGTAGGAGATTCGGCAGCATCTTGTTTCCTAACAGTGACATGAGGAGGCAGTTGCCATAGACCATATATGTAAACGTGGTTTTAAATATCTGCCAAAGGCTGCCTCCAACATTTTTTTTTTCTTTCACAAAATATTATTAAAGATGGTGTTCCTGCATTTATTTTCTCAAGGAAAGATTGAGGAACGAAAAGCAGAAATGTGAGAAAGTAAAGAGCAAAAACTGGGAAACTCGATAAGCTTCAATGCTGCTTTGAATTCAGGGAAATTTACCCTTCCAAGTTAACCTCTCAGAGTTGTTTTCTACTGTCATAAAATTCAAAAGTCAGTTTGAGAATTAGGAAAAAAAAAGTCTATTTAACATCTTCCTAGGGTTAAGTGTATTTCCCTCTATCCTGCTTATTTTAGTCAATTAAAAATCTTCTTTAAAACTCATTTCCTTGATACTATGTACAAGGTGATAGAAAAATTCTTTTTTTTTCTTTCTATGCATTAAATTGGGCTTACTGATGGAAATAGAATGTACACTATGCTTGAAAATAAGATGGCTTTGGAATTGCTTAATGCTGATCCCATAAAGCTGGGCTCGTGCACACTGTTGAGGAGCTCTTTAAGAGGTTTTAGACCTACACAGAAATAAAATTCTTGTCAGAATCAGTAATGTAAACCAGGCACAAGAGTAACAAGACTGTCCAGAAGGGCACAGTGTGGAAAATACCGAATTCTGACTGCCAGGCAATCTGCCAATGCCACCTTGCTTGTCTCTGTGAGGGGTACAAGCCCAAGTGATGTACGATCCAAGGGCCTGTCTGAGCAGTTACACAGCGAATGGTGTTTGTGTGTTGTTTGTCTTTTTGTCATGGAAGTAAAATGACAGCTTGAAAATAAGTTGCAACTTCACAGCCAACCAGCTTCTTGAAAACACAGCAATTAGGTTGTAACCACAGAAATCCAACCGATGCGTGAGGCACCATGTATCCTCACATCAGAACATGTAAACTATTTTCTGCATTGTCATTGTGAAGTGCTTCTAAAAATGTGATCTCACTGTGTAATGTTTTTGTCCTGGAAAGCCTGGCTGGAAGCAAGGGCACAAGCGCAAAGGAAAGAAATTCCCAGGAGAACTAAACCAAGCTCTTAATGAATACAAGGCATAAATAATAAATAACCTGGCAATAGCTATCCTAGGATTAAAACCATGCTGTAGAGCTACTGGGAAAGACACAAACAGAATATTAAACAAAAGCAAAAGTAGAGAACCCAAAGGCAGAGGAAAGTTGCTATTCTCTTAAGCTCTTTGAATTATACAAGTTGTCGGTGCCCACTCAAAAATTCTTTCTTAGGCAGAATCTACTCCTGCGCGTGGACAATTCTGGGTGGCTCTTGGCCTTCTGGGATGGAATTTCTATGAGAAAGGGATAACTCAGTTCCTCACACTCCCTTGAAAATCCAGCGCTTATTCTGTATTTCCTTTAGTGTGTGTGTTTGCATTTTCTATAGCTTGATTCCAAAGAACACTCCTCTTTGCTTATTTTTCATAACTAAGTTTAAAGGATTTTCAAATATTCCCATTCTTCCACAGAAATCATCTATTCAGTAAATATTTAGGCATGAAGAACAGGAGCAGGCAGGATTCAAAAAAGTCCATGAGAAAAACTCTGTGAGCATTTGACACACAATACTCTTTTTTGGGATTGGCTGGTGTTTTATATTTTTCTTTTCACTGTCATGGGACAATTTCTTCTTCCTGCAGTATGTTGTGCCAAACACAAAACAGTAACAACAACAAAATACCTGCAAAAATCAATTTTCCAGCACTGATGAAGGGAAAGCAAAGATGGCAAATAGAGAAATTTGAAGAGCCCATAATATATGAGAAAATCATTGATCCCAGACTCCACAATTCAGAATTTCATTTTCTATGGGTCTAGAATGATTATAGGTGTACAGATATGGATTGCCAGTGTCATTCGAAAGAAGTCTGTGCTCTCAAAGCTTTCATGTTTTCATGCAAAGCGAAGCTTTCACGACTCTCTTTTGTGTCACAACTCTTCCTGGGGAGGTGTATTACAGACTTTGCAGAGGAGATGATGAAGAGATGTGCCACAAGGACTGATAAATGTGGTGAGGCAAGGAGAGCACTCCCCGCCTACTGCCCCATCTCTCCCAGCTTCTTCATGCCGTCTGTGCTCTGTTCTTTTTAACACAGCTGCCTGATTGGTCTTCTTGTAGCCAGAAAGTTCATCCAGAGATTAGCATAATATTGAGCAATGTAGCTCAATACAGCTGTTATTTCTGCAATGCAGTGTGGAATCTCTACCTCTCTGTGGAATGTTTGACAATGCTGTAGCAGAAACCTCTTTAATAGCAATAGGATTCAGTCTGTGAAGGTTCAAGTGTCAGGGGGAGGACATACTGCAATCAGTTCACAGGTTTCCCCCATACCCATCCTGTCTGTCCTGTCAGCAAAATGCTCAGCGTATCCTGGTAATTAGCAAATATGTACATTAACTATTCTGAAAACTGAGTACAAATCTTCCTGTCTAGGCTGTGTTCCCAGAAGCTGTACCTTTGTTTTTTGTTTTAGGTTGGGTTTTTTTTTGTGTAATTTTCAAATCTTTTACTAACTGTAGGCTAGTCTGCCATAATGGAATTATGGAGTTTAAATTGAAATATACTCGTTATTATTAATTGTATGGTTTAAGGGTCATGACCAGGCCAGATGAGATCTTTATTCACTCTGAACTGTAGGTTTGCATTTCTTTTAAAGGCATTTCTTGCAGATATAAATACATACTGTAAAATGATACCATCAGATTAGCACAATGGTCTTTAACTTTATTGTTGTGAAAAAGAAATTAATAAACAAAAATCTCAATATCATTTCCATTCTTAGGGATACGGTGGCTACATCACATCAATGATCCTGAAATCCAGCGAACGGCTCTTCAAGTGTGGAGCTGTGGTGGCACCAATTACAGATATGAAGTTGTATGGTGAGTATTCCCTGCCCTACACCTGTGTGGTAGTCTATTCAAAACATCCTTTGTTCATGGAGCTACTATTCATTATAACTAAAGGCAGATAATGTACCAATATCAACTAGGTTTCACCTCACTGTCTCGTTCTCTCCTTCAAATGAAAGGGTAGCCAACACTGGGACAGTTTACCAAAACATGCGACAGATGCATTATTGTTAACACCACTGATTTTTGCAACATAGTTGGATTTCCCATTTGCCACTTCCCACTGATGTTCAGGGAGGTACCCCATTTCCTAAGAATCCTTTAGGTATATCACCCTGAATCAAGACTTCTAATAGGAATGAATTTTTTAAAGTTAGTGGTGAATTCCTTACAATATCAACCATGTCGTCATTCAGTCGCAGGATATTTGATTCTGCATGTGAAGTATTGGGCACGGAGTATGGACTGCAGACTGATACACAGGGAATCAGACTTTAATGATCTCGGGGGGTTGTGTTTTTTTTTTTTTTCCAACCATTTAAAAATTATTTTAAATCGTACATTCTGGTTTTAGAGGAACATCTCCTTGGTGACTTAATGGCTTAAATAGCTTCTCCTGACTCTAGGTCAGAACTGATGAGTATCAAAATAGAAGTAATTTTGAAGAATTCACAAGTTTTTGTTTTTACTTTCACAGCATCAGCTTTTTCAGAAAGGTACCTTGGTATTCCATCAAAAGAGGAAAATACCTACCAGGTAAGTTTGCATAAACAGGTAACTTAAAATGAGTTTTACTCTTAAAATGCAATTCAGTTACACCTTTGTGTGTGTTTGTTTGCTAGGCATCCAGCGTGTTACACAATCTTCATGGTTTAAAAGAGGCGAATTTGCTAATAGTTCATGGGACAGCTGATAGTAAGTATTTACAGATGCAATTACATTTGGTGTCAGATTTTTTAATAGGTGAGCATTCAGAGACAGATTAGGCACACACCTAGCAAGTACATGTTTAGTTTCCTTATCCCTCCATGTTTTATTTTTTGTCAGTTGTCACTTCTAACTCTAAACTGGTAACGTTTTTCTTTGCTGAATATTTGTACCTTTTAGGTGCTGTATGTTCTAATTTGCTTAAATCTTGTGGACTACTGTCTTTCTAGTGAAAGGTATTATATGAATTATTAATAGAACAACATACATTTTTAATGGTATTTTAAATTCATAGAGATTCTGCAATTGAAGAAAGAATTATCAGTACTGTTGGTGAAGTACAGCACCAAATGGGAAGTTAAACTTTTCAGCTAATTAATTACAAGGTAGTGCCAAAGCATCTGAAGCTGAAGCTATAGGGAACCTTTTAATAGCACCAATACTTTTAGCAGTACTTTAAGGCAGAGAATGAGTAAAACAGAGTAAGTTCGAGCACTTTAGATGGAATCATAAGGTGTGTCAATCAAGAGAGAATTTGTAATTATAGATTTAAATTTAACTGCAGTACACTTTTCTGAACTTTCTCAAGTGATGTAGATCTAAGGAATGAGCTGTGTTGCAGGCACAAATTACAGTGCTGCAACAAGCTCCTCTCTACAGGTTCACATGCATACTTCCTTCCCTGGCCTTTTCCTGGTGACAGGGGGATAATACAAGGTTTCTTAATCCTCAGTCTGGAGGGGTAAGTGCCTCGCACTGACAAGGGCTGAGGTGAGAGCACCCACACGCACAGTTGGCACAGTGAGGATGGCACCAGCCAGCCTGTCACCGCTGTCACAGCTTGTCAAACCCGTGTTATGGCTCCCAAGTGCAATCAGAGGGGTGCGAACACTGTCCAGTGTTTCTTCCCAGAGAAGGGGGGAGAGAGACAGAGGAGATATACTGGGTGACTGAGCAGGCATGAGGATCTCAGGCTTGGCTGATTGCAAAAGGCAGCAGCAATTTCTACCCCTCTGAACTTGGCGCTAGAGGGAATTGGGATTCTGAGAGATGTCTGAGCAATAGAGTGTGTTCAAGTCTAGGACTCTGATTGCCTGCTGCCGTTGCTTAATGTCACATCTAGGGACACCACCCAGCACACTTTGCAGGGTAAGCTCTGGAGGGTTAGGTTAGGACATGGTAATAAAGTTGCCTGGTTTTACCACACGAAGATTAAGTTACTGATAAGTTACAGAAAGTCCATTAACTAAAGACATATGGGCTGTAATAACCCTGTGCAAGCAGTAAAAAATCCAATGTGCTTTCCTTTAGCACAATTATAAACTGTCATGATGTTCAAACAGAATGGTTTTACACACATCTGAACTATCAGAGTGTGTGTAAATCAAGGGTAGAGAGAGGAGTCCTCACGGAGTGCCTGGAAAGCATGGCTTCCCTTGGACCTTCCTGCTCCTTCTCCAAAAACTTTGCTGTTACAGCCTGCATCGCTGTTACTGGTGGGGCTGTGCACTTCTGACCAGAAAGATAGTCATCTTCAGATCCAGTAATTGCAGAGATTTGAAATGCTTTCAGTCCAAGCTGTTCAACAGATAAGCATTTCATATTAGCTTTGCTTTTTCTAATAGTATCCAAATGTTATTGTCTTGCAGCTAAAGTCCACTTCCAACATTCAGCGGAATTAATTAAACATCTAATTAAAGCTGGAGTTAATTACACTATGCAGGTATGTGCAGCTGTGACATTTCCTATAAACACAGTTCAACGTTTAATCTTGTATTGCTATTTCTTCCCTGAGAAGGACCCTCCCTACCACAATGCACCGGTATTACCTCAGTTGGCAGTTAGAATTTCCATTTAATACCATTGTCCTCAGTATTAGTACGGACGTCAAGAACCATATCTTCTTGTCATTCTTCTGGGCTTTTTCTCCTGTCTTGCATCTTTCTTTTTCCCCACCCATCTATCCTACGATGCTATGCAAAGTGCTTTAGAGTCCTATGCACTCTTTGTAATCTGGAGATATCACTATTTAAGTCCCTTTTTACTTAAAAAAAGTATTGGGTTACATGAAACTAATTTCTCCTTATTTTCAACATTTAAATTTATTAAAAGGCAAGAGTGCTGTTCACTGTCTCTGTAGTCGTATGGAGGGTGAGGGTGCTGTGGGGGACAAGCTGGGGAGAGCAGGATGGGCTGTGCTGCTGATGTACAGGCTTGCCTGTCAGCCATAATGGATGTTGTTGGCCAAGAGTTCTGATTGCATTAACCTTCTTCAGTATCTTAGATTATGTGGGTTTGGGTCACTTCTCTGAATATCTCTGATATTACATTTTGCAAACCTCCACTTTACTGAACCTTAGGTGAACCTATAGTTTCCACAGAAACATGTGAATGCACGTCAGGGAGGAGGTGGTAACAAAGGGGTTTGCATCACTTATGAATGGAAAGGGACTTTATGTGTGAAACCTGAGTGGGGCAGGATCAGTTCCTGCTGTCCTGTGATTTCAGATGAGGTGATGTGAAGGTCTATGATGAGAGGAAGAAGAGGGAATGATGGAGGTCTCTCAGAAGAGCCCTGTTGAACAGGTCTCATGCAACCTTGTGATAACCTGAGTCTGAGGAAGCAGCTGAAGCTTCCTGCCTCAGGCCACCACGAGTCTCTTGTCCTAAATCCTGTGGCCTGGATTTCTTCATTCGGCCTGCAATTTTTTGTTCAGCCTCACTTGAGAGAAATTTCCAGTGGAATTTGAATTAAGAGAGAAAAATGCCCACATCCACCCCAAGAGAGAGAAATGACGGGCTTTAGATAAGATAGGAAGGTAGTTAAAAATATGACTAAAAAGGTTTTTCACTGAACACTTGGAAGCTGGGATGTTGAGAGGTCCCTAAAAGCATGCGGTAATTAATCCTCATTGACGTTAATGGGATTTGGATGCCTAGACACTATTGAAAATGCCAGCTAAGTAAACTGTTGTAAGCACAATGAGTGAGAATATAAATTTTTTTTCACTTATGCAGATCCCACTCCAGTGGTTGTTTTATGTAAGTTCAAATTCCAAGAGAATGAGTTTTACTTTGAGTTTTATTAGCTTTCCTTGATGCCCTAAAACTAATGTTATCATCCTGTTGTCATCTAAAACATTTTGAAGATCAGAGAAAGAAAATTAGAGCCCTAAATATTTGAAAAGCCTTTAACAAACTATTTACTTTTTTCCTTTCTCCTCTGCTAGATCTACCCGGATGAAGGTCATAACATTGCTTCTGAGAAAAGCAAATATCACCTTTACAGCACAATCCTTGGGTTTTTTAGTGCTTGTTTAAAGGAGGAGACACCAATTTTACCACAGGAACCCGAAGAGGATGAATAAGGAAGCCTATTTGTGTAGTACTGAAGGGGACTTACTTTGCGGCTCAATAAAACCTTAAATAAAAGTGACTGTAAGATTGCAGATTCTGCAGAAGCTCAAGGGCAGCTAAAGGATATCACAGTGGAACAGCACATTTACAGACAATGAGCTAATAAACTAGAATTCAACTACAAAGTCCAAACATATTACCAAGGGACAAAACCTTTACCTTTGTGGAAGGTCAACAGTTGGTTACAGTTTCCTGGAAGAACTTAGTTTTGCATAAGTGTAGGGTTAGTGCATGTTTGTTATGTTAAGCCTCACTGTTGGTTCTGTAAGTGGTTGCTCGTTTTTTAATTTAAATGCACATCTTTATCCATTCTTTGCATAATGCACAACCTATCATAAGTATTATGGCCACTAATATTTTAAAAGGTGAGCTGCAACCTAACACTTTACTGTAATGTTACAATAAGTGCAATTCTTTTGCTGTCTATTATACATAAGAAACCACAGAGATAATAAAGGGCACGATATTTTCTCTAGTTTCTGCTCAAAGGGGATATATTGTCTAGTGCATCATATAACATTGATATTGAAAATGATTTTTTCCCAATTTCAGCATTTACTATTATTAGTGTACCTACTAGTAACCAATAAGGGACTTTTTGGTAGTGTACTCTTGGTCTTTATGTATATACCCAGGACTCCCTAAGCAGAAAATCTTTCTGAGCTTGAAGAATTTTTTCCAAGACCTAATTAACAGATGTATTTAAAACAATATCTGCAATTGAAATCTTTCCCCAGTCCAAAATGTATCTATTGATTCCTTAAAATATGTTTGGGTTGTGTTTTGGTATTGTTTATAGTAGTTAATAGTTTGCTGGTTACACTCTAATTTTAGAATATGCTTCTTTGTCACATGTAAATTAGATACATAAATATTAAATTATAGTTTCAGATAAAGAAAATTTATTAACAATGTATAATGCCACTGAGAATACTTTACTCCTCAAATGAAGACATATTTTGTATAGTGCATCTTCTTTTTCTTCCATCATGTCTCAGATGTAATTCTAATGTTCATCAAGGTGGCCACGTAGCTGGAACACTCCATTAGTTTTTATTCCAGGGATGCTCATTAAGTCTGTTGCAACAGGATTTAGATTCAACAGCATCACAAAGAAATGAAATGTTTTTCATTCAAGGCAAAGGAAGCTCCTGACAAGTTAAATTTTATTATTTATTCAGAGGGTGAGCCCCTCATACATCCATTTATTTGCCAAGGTGAATTACAGCAATAGAAATTGAAACTATGAAATGAACAAGGCAGCCAGTTTGGGTTTACAGAATATTAACTCTGATCACTGAAATCAAGTACAGTGTTGACTTAATTTAAGGTATCTTCCTGAAGGTATGTGAAAACTTGACAGATGCTGTGCCACTTACATGAGAATAGCTGTAGTTTTTTCTTTCTGGATATATTCCAAATACTTTCCTACCCAATTAAAGTTTCGTTTCTTGCAAGATTAAAAAGAAAGTAATTTTTTGAAGGTAACTTATACTATTTAAGATGCAAAGTTCTGCATATTTTATGAAGAATGGGAATTGTTTTTAATGTAATCAAAAATCACCTGAAGCTTTTTACTCATTACTTTCTTCTGGAATATTTTCTTTCATGGTTAGCATTTTTTTATGATGCAAATAATTAATTTGTCTGAAAGGTGTGGTTTTACGGAACACTGGAAAGTCTCTGTCTTTTAATGTTTAGTATATATCTTGTTTTGTTAGCAATGTTTAACTATTTTTCAATTAGTTTAATACAATTTTAATGTGCAATGATGTCTTGTCTGGGTCCCAATGTCACCACAAAGTATGGCTTTGCTTTGTGGTATTTATAGTATGTATGGAGTACATATGTGTAGTATAGGTACAGTATATATGTATGGAGGCTACTATGTGCGCTACGATAAGACCATACATAAAAAAAAAAAAGGTAATAAGAATTCAAACAAGTTTTTTCAAATCCTGTTTTATATAGAGGAGCAATATTTTAAAGTCTTTTATTGGCTGGAACTTCTAGATTGTGATTTTATAAATTACACCCATTACTTAATAAAAGCTCACCTGATAATAGCGATGCTTTTCCTAACCAAACACAGTAAATGAGGTCCTAATCCAGTTTAACTCAATGAGATATTTTTCCCAATTTGAGCCAAATGCACATGAAGAAACCATAAGCTATGTGCACATGTTGAGCGTACCGCATGGGCTCAGTGTGCGGCGGCTACGTGAAAAGGTTAATTCTTCTCCATACACACTGGCAGTTTCTCTGCGAGACGGCCACTGTACCTTCATATTTACCACCCTTCACATATATAGCCTTCAGTTACCTGCAAAAGAAAACAAACAAGGCTCATGTCTCAGCAATAGGATTATGCATGTGCTCAGGAAATACGTTATCTCGGACCTGTGGAACCCACACCCTGTCTCCTCCTTTCCCCATAGCTCTCTGTTTCAGGCCCCCATTCCCTACTCTTTCTAACCCTGCATCTCATCTCCAATTTTGATCAATTTACCTAAATATGAAGGTGGCATGGGCACACGGCTTCTGTAAGGATGCTTTTGCCAGGACTGGTACGTTTAAAGTGTGTTACCTGAAGTGTGGGTTATACGTGTGGAAATGTGGTATGTTTTTAATGCTTTTAATATTTCTCACACTTCCCTACAAATAGAGGTATTTTTCTATAAATGTGTATACAAGGTTTAGCATCAGACCCAGATTAATTGGTCTTACTGAAATTTTTCTGTATGAGTTAAATTCAGACCTTGCAAAAGTATTTGCAGATGCAGCCTCTGATTCTAGTTAGACTGAAGAATTTGGTGCAAGGGGACATCCAGAGCTGTCTCTACTCTTACTAACCACTTCAACTATTTCTTCCACTTCCAGCACAACAGAATATTGTTATCTGTCGGAATCCACATACATAACTAATGGCAATCACTCATTAATTAGTCTATGTGATCTATAGTATTGATCAAGAATTAGTACACATTGCACAGAAATGGCATGAAAAGCGTAGCTTTTTTCGTAGATTAGCCATTGTTAAGCACTGTGATGACATTTTAGGTCTGAAAATTTACTGTTTGATTCAGCTGTCCTTAAAATATGACATTTATTAGACTAGACCTATTAATTTATGGAAAGCTAGGGAATCAGCATATCCATTTACTGCTTGCAAGAGCTTATCTCTACCTTCTTGATTTCGTCTCTCCTTATGCTGCTATTAGGACTTGCAAAATCTATGAAACCTGTAGGTCATATTGAAATTTCAATTATATTACAAAATCAAGAGTAACTGCGTGTCAATGGGAATATTTTTTTTCCAGATTGTTCAGTACAAAGAAAGGCTGATTATTTTTAAATTCACTTTTTTAAAATCTTTTTGCAGTGAGGATAGAATTATTTATGATCTGTTTTGATCAATGTCTGCTATGATTTGCTATAACCAACTGCTCGTTGTTCCTGTGTGTTTGGCATATGTAGATCTACCCATGTCTGAGAATGAAGATGATTGCTTCTGTTCTGTCAGCTCTGGCAGTTATTAAGATTATGGAGTCAGTTAGGTTCATTTAGTTGAGAAACTGTGCCTTTTAAGACATAAGAGCTTGTTATTTGATCTGAAGCTGAAGATTCTCCATGGAAACTTGGGAGTGTTGAGTGTTGGCTCCTTTAATAAAACACAGAGGATACAAGGAGTGACCTAGTATCCCTCCTTGCAGGTTTATTAGATGTTACTGAAGAAACTGAAGCAAGAGAACGACTGGCCCAAAGAGACTGAATGCAAGTTTCTTTTGCACAGCCTGAAAACACATAGGTGAGGTGCAGTGGTCCCAGAATTTTATATTTACTTCAAGTATCTCCTTCTGTCAAGTCGGTTCCCTCTGGGGAAGGAAGAACCTCACCGGTATTGATTACTGGTACATCTTCTTCAAAACATCTTTCAGTACCGTTAAGATCACTCCTCTTTTTCCTTTGAAGGATTTCAAGAGTGCTTCAGAGAATGGGGAGCTCATGGGATGTGGCTAAGGAGAGTCACAACTTCCAAGGTGCCTGGAGCTTTGAAAAGAAAAGAAAGGATTTAGTTAAACTTCTATCTGTTGCATTTCATACATGAAAGTCGAGAAGGAGCCTGGCTTCAAGGAGGTAGGTGGATGACAAGCGTTGGTGATTCACTCACCAGGGGGTAACACAACATGCTTCCCACAAACCTGATACCAAAATTTTACAGTGGTAAGTAAAATAAATGCTTAATTTCCGATGCCCGAAAATTACAGTGCTGTTAGACAAAGCTGATCAGGTATTTGGATAGAATTAAGGAAATGACACCGCCTGAGTGTATGCGGTCCAAAGTTTCCATTAAACTTGGGACTAGACTTCTTGCCTGTATAATTAGTTTAGAAATTCAATACCCTACTACATAAGTCCAACTCAACAACAACAAAATTGATTTAATAATGGCTATACCCCATGAGGACACAAATGATATGTACAATTCTTTTTAATTAAAATATCCCATAAAGTGCTAACAGCCCATTTTTAGATTCAGTGACCAAAGAAAAAAGAAAAGGTTCTGATTGATAAAAGTATTAGAGGCAATGTGATTGGTAGGAAGATACTCAGGAAATAGTTCTCTACGGAAAGTAGTAGAAAAATGTTTTCTGCTAAAATGTATTTTGTGTCCTAAGCAAGCTCAGAGTACAGCTGTCAGGGTGCATCTAAGAGAATATAGACGTTGACATACAGCTGATGTCCAGAGGGCTCAGGTAGGAAGCAGGTACCTGGATGGGCAGATGGCCCCGTCCTCTGCCTAGTGCAGAGCCTTCACAGCTCTCCGTGAAGGGAGTTTAGGCCACCACGGTCCCCTTTGGATCCAGCAGTAGCCTCGAGGTTCTCTGATGGTGAAGAACACTGGAATAGGAATGCAATAGGCAAAGACATGAAATCGTTACATCAGGAATACGAAAAATATTATTTGAAAAGTGTCTAAGCAGTATGGTCCTCTTTCTTGCTGTCCTCCAGGTAGTGAAAGGTGAGGGTGGGAAGCTTGGGCAGGGCACTCGGTGATTGACTCAAATGCAGTCCAGCTCAGAGAAAAGCTGGCAGAAATTACAGCTCCAGCAGGGTCCCTAAATGCTCCAGCATCACTCTGAAGAAAAGGAAAGGGAATATATGCATAGACGGATGATTTTGTTTCAATATTGCAGAAGAGTTGTTTTAATAAAATGGGCAGATACTTCCAAAATCTTGACATAGAGCAGAAGAAGCCTGAAGAAATGCATTGGTTTCTTGCAGCAGCGGCAGCACCTGTCAGCCTATTCCCGACAAATAATGTGTAGGATCCATTCTTGAGAAGGTTTTCACCACCATTAGGAGAGAGGTAAGAAAGAAGTGTTGTGAGGAGACAAGCAAAGAGATATTTTATTCTTATATCTTGCTCTATTCAGAGCTTTTCTCTAAAATAAAGTGGTGTAGTGTGTACCACAAAAACTGGTAACCTTAGAGACAAATGTAGCCAACGCTTGATTCAATCAACTTTCAACTAAAGCAGGAGAGCCAGAACATTCAGTTATTTTCACAAAAGAATGATGAATTGCATGCTTTCTTCTGGATTTTTAGTCCTGTGTTGAAGTTTAATTTATATCCTGCATTTTACATAGTCATTAAAGATAGGAGTTGTTAAATATAATACCACATTTGAAATAAGCAGTTACAGTGAAATCTTTTGTTTTGCAAAAAAATGCAGATTGTACATTGAAAGCTATTCACATTATCAAGTTAACTCCTTTTGGGTTGTAGTAAACACTACATTTGTTGAGCTGATGGGTTGACATGTTTTTTTAATTGGAATGGAAATGGTACTGAGCTTGGACAGAGGGGCTTACCTGTTTTTGTAAGAATTCCTTGTGGAAATACAGTGAATCTGAATACCAGTGAAATATTTGAAGGAGGTTTTGTAGAACATCATATGAAAAATATACATTACCCTAGGAAGCCGAGGACCACAAACAAAGGAACAAATATGATCCTTTAGCAGTGTAATCAGAATGATGCAAGACGAAAAGGCAGTGTGGAAAATTGATTTAGGCAGGACTTTCAGGCTGAAAGAGAGCACTGTGGCAGAGTATCAAATTTTGTAGTTTTGCTTTATCCTACATTTTGGGGTTCAAGAACTTGTTTCTGAGGTGGGGCTGGAAGCAAGGTTGTGGTCAGATTTTTCTGCCAAGGATCCAAGTGACTATCAGTACATTTTCTTTACAAAAAAAAAAAAAAATCAAAGCCCAGAGTGTCAGATAAGAGCTTAGCAGTAACAAATTAGAAGAGCAAGAGATTGAGCTAATTGCAACAAGCAGCACAGTGCTTCATGAAGAGGCCTCACCACAGTGGGAAAACAGAGCAAGGTGCTATTTACCCTGAGTGAAGAAATTGAAATGTGGTTCATAAACAGCATTAGGACGAGACTCTTCTCTGTCTTAATATGAGGTAATGAGAATAGGATGAGAAGGTTTAATTCCTTTGGTATGCTAATGAGTATTCATTAATTATAGAAGAGACCAAACTTGTGAGGCTGAGCGCCAAACGTGTCCGCTGCTGTGTAGATGCATAACGCAACATCTGACAAGAAGACTATGTCAGAGTCTTCTCTTAATAGTTGACTTGCTTTCCTGTGCCACTAGAGGAGAAAGAGTTAAAGAGCACCCATTGGGGGGGGGCAGCAGCCCAAAGGCCTCTTTGGGAAAGGGGGCAGAGAAAGGGAGCTACGTGGTTGAAAGGAGAGCCTCCTCCTGTGCTTGCCCTCCTTGGGCAACAGGGAATCTTTCAAGGGAAGGGTTTGGGGTGATATTTAGGGCTGGAGGAAGCTGGTTCTCAGATCTCCTCTCATGCCTCTATGGGGCTGTTGTGGAGAGGGTGAGTGATGAAATCCTGCTCTTCAAAGGGAGAAAGGACAGACTGCAGTTTCCTGAAGTGGATCTGGGGATGTGCTCATGACCCTGAAGTGTTTGGGAAGTAAGCGGTGGTGCTTGACTGTGGGAGAGGGCAACCCCTCCAGTCCTTCACTCACGCTGTGCTCAGCAGGGAAAGAGACCTTGGTGGAAACCACACAGGATCAGCGCTTCTCTGCCCTGTGTTGTGAACCAGACGATGGCAGAGCGCTGTGAGGGAGCTACTGCTTATCTAACTGTGGATCAGTTATGAGTTCTTCCTCATTCTTAATACTATTATATGTTTTCAATAATTATGTTTTTTCTCTGAGTCTTAAGGTGCGTCACAACTTTACATATATATCCAACGAGTTTTACATTTTAACTGGATCAGTGTGTGTGAAAGCAAATAGTAGCAATTTAAAACACAATAGGTGGGGTTGGGAAGCTGCAAATGCACTGCACGGAAATCCGTGTGAAGCAGAGGAATAGGATGACTGCTACGCAGTATAGGAACAAATAGGCTGATTGGAAGGAGGAAGCTTAGAAATTTCCAACAACGGAAATTTTGAATCTTCATTTTATTCCAAACAGGGCAAAACTGATGGAGGGGATAAATAAATAAATTCAGCAAACCTTCAAGTGTGATTTAAATAACATTTTAAATACCAAAAAATGGAGGTAAAATGAAAAAGCTCCTGAAAAAAAAAAGCTGGGGTTATGGGTTGTTTCCACCCCCAACACCTCCAGCACTTGTTTTAAAACAGGAAGAGATCAGCAATCTGTAGTCAAGCTGGTCTATGACAAATACAACCTGCTATCCTTTGGCAAAGTATCAAAGAAATACTTTGGTGAGGAGAGGAGCACAGTCCTTAAATACACGCTGTCGTGGATGGACTAAGCAGTAGTGAGTTCTCAGTAAGGGACCTTCATGTGGGGTATCTGAAATGTTCAAAACCTCAAACCCCTACTTGGAGGGTGGTAAAAGAGAACTACAGGTGAACTGAGCCATCCCTGAACAGAGGCTTCCCCCTCCTCCCGTTTAAAAACAAAACAAAGCTTTGATTGAGGTAAGGACTTAAGTTGTGAATCAGGATTGCTGATGGAAGTTATTTCCAGGTTGTTACTATTCTACAGTTAACTGTTAATATTATTATGCCCATCAAAAGTGGGTAATGGGCAGAGGCGGCGGAAATTTTCGCTCTTGCTATCTAACATGGATGCATTGCAGCCTTGGGTGCCTCCCCCTGCGTGTTACTGATTGTACCCACAACTGATAACACATGCAGTGCTGGAGACTACGCTAAAGATTTGCCAGTTCTTAGATTTTCCCTCTGTGTAACCATTATTTAAAAGCATTCTGGGTCTGGTGGTGGGAAGGGGTATGGCAGGGAAGGTCTGTGCCGTGGTCTTCTGTTGAGGTGAGCAGATCGTTTAAATGCTGGCTGAAGCCCCTCCTTTCTCCTCGAGAAAAGCTGCTACCAGGCAGACAAGGATATGCTGCAATAGGCAGTTCAATAATTTATACAAGCAGGTTTTGAAATATAGCGATGGCAAGGCAGAAAAATGTGCCGTGCATCTTTTACACGTGATCCCTAAGGCAGCAGAACTGTCAGAGCTAAAAGTGTGTTATGTAAAAACAGCTTCCATGCTTAAATGGCATGCGGTGCTTTGACGAGAAGCGTTGCTGTGGATAAGTCCCATAAATATGGTGTATTTTAGAAATATTTCAGGTTTGTAAGTGTTAACTTTTCTGTTAAGGATTGGTTTCCTATCACATTCAAAGTCTGTGTACGTACTGTTATAGCCAGACTCTCCGTCTTCCCAAAGAAACCTTACTGCTTCTGTGCTCCAAGTCTCGGTTATGTGCAGGGAGGAAAACGCCTCCAAAGACCAAGACCTTATTGTTCGTGTATCGGTAACATGTACCTCCTCCTGAACCCAACACTTGTCAAGCATTGGGGACTGTGGTATCCTCACCTAGGTACAACCAGAGCTAGAGCAAATCTTTGACAAATAAATCTCTGTTCAAACATAAGGACTTAAGCTGTGAATCAGGATTGCTGATGGAAGTTATTTCCAGGTCGTTACTATTCTACAGTTAACTGTTTATATCGGGGGGGAAGAGGGGGGGAGCTACTGCTTATCTAACTGTGGATCAGTTATGAGTTCTTCCTCATTCTTAATACTATTATATGTTTTCAATAATTATGTTTTTTCTCTGAGTCTTAAGGTGCGTCACAACTTTACATATATATCCAACGAGTTTTACATTTTAACTGGATCAGTGTGTGTGAAAGCAAATAGTAGCAATTTAAAACACAATAGGTGGGGTTGGGAAGCTGCAAATGCACTGCACGGAAATCTGTGTGAAGCAGAAGAATAGGATGTCATCCTGTCGTCGGGGGGGAACAGGGGGTGCGATTTTGGCGGGGTTGTGCGGCCGTGTTGGCTGGTGCTGCCGGGAGCAGAGAGGAGGTCTGGCTCTCGCCTCTCCCACCTCTGCCCCTTCCCTTCCTTGGGCTGCAGCGGCACCCCCTCCAGTATCCCGGCTGCTGCAAATCGAACACCTCTACCCATTCCCCACCCGCTCCAAACACACCTTTTTGCTGTCCAGAGAGGTGTGTGCAGCGCCTGCCTCTTCTGCGGCGTTGTTGGGTCCGCTCCCGGGGCAGAGCCTCTGCCAGGACTTTCAAAGGCTCAGCAGAGCCCCGGGCTGTGTAACGCCCAGGGCTTATGCCATGTGCCCGCCTGCCATGAGCTGGCGAGGTGCCTTCGCCCTACGCGGTGTGAATCTCTGTTGTGCTCTCTGCTTCTGTAGGTGCAGAGACTTGAGCTACGCCTGCGGCTTAGTCACTGTGAGTAATGCTTTCCTGCCTATATAGCACTTATCTTCCCTGCCACAGCTCATTGCATTCTTCCTTAATTGAATTTGTAAACCTTCTGGGGCAGTTTGCACACAAACACCAGGTGTTGCAGCGTCTCACTTTGAGCTGGGCCGAGTGTGCCGCTCAGGTGCATATTAATAATTAATGTAAATCTGCAGTAGCCCTATGGGGTAACGATGTCCAGCATGTTTGTGCAAAGGGTGGCAAATCCTCCTGCGCATGTTCCAGTTATCCACTGTTGGATACGATACAAATCCCATAGCTCTTACTCATTTATTTATTTTTAGTGCCTTCAGAGAATGCAAATCGTAAATTCATTATTGAAGGACTGTAAAACTGCAAATCCCCCATGAGCTGGGCGGTTCACCTGCACGCAGCGTTGTTGCCTGTGCCCTGCACGAGGAGCTCTTTCCAGCTGAAGCGGTACAAAGTAAAGAGTCCTCAGAATCTGTGGGTAAGGACCGGTCTTTGTCAGCTGCTTGGTACTGGAGAGGATGAGCCACTCCTCATGTGCTTCGGCTCTGCCAAGGTGATGGATTAAGGGTAGCTGCCATATCTAGCCCCTTCAGTCCATGAAAGATGGAAAACCAGCCTTTACTGGGAACTCAATTTAGGAATATGATTTTGATGAAAAAATAATGCAAAAATAAATGTTAAAGAAAAAGTAAAAAATGTAAAAATAAATCGAGTGATAGGCTTTTTGACGAAATTATATCTTTTATACTTTAGTCCACCTGCAAAGCTAACTTTGACTGTCAAGTAGCATTTTTCAGCATACCACTCTTGATTCCTCTGTAACTGTCATAGTGTGAGTACAGCACCCTGGGAAGGTAAGAGAGCATATCTCAGAAAATGCAAACTGCATTATAAAATATGGCTAGCAATCAGTTTGAAAGATTTAAGAGCGCTTTTCTGGAGTCCTAGCTGAAGCTTGTAATTTCTACAGATAAATATTGACGTTGTTGCCATAGAAGCCTTCAATTCTTCATCAACTCCTGTTTGGGTTTTGCTCAGTGGCAGACTTTGGGGTGCAGGGGAAAATACATGAGTATACATTTACTGGAGCCAAGGAACACTGTGTAACACACACTTATGATGTGTCACCCCTTCAACACTGGTTCCACCTTCCATTAGTTGAATTTTTTCTTGAACTAACTGTTGAACCCAAGCGAGCTGTATCATCTTCTGCACTTCATCCAGCTACCGCAATAGGAGTCTGGAGCAACAAACATCCTGTTTGTAGAGGAAGAAAAACAACTTGACGCCTGCTGAGATATCTTGGTATATTTCCATATAAATGTGTAAAAACATCTTGGTACTAATTCAAGATATCTACTTATTCTGAATATTAGTTTGAGAGGGGATGTCTGGAAGGAGCGGAAACATGTTTTCAGTTCCTTTTTCCTTCTTTATATCGCTGGTACAGGCTGTGTATTGTGGATGCTGTACAGCATTTGTGTTTTCTCCCAATTAACCTGCCACCTTCTCTAAATGAAACTTGTACAAATGTTGTTGTGCATGACCGCAAAATGTCACTGCAGCTCAGCAGACTTAACTGAGAGTTGGCTGGTTTATGTTTTCTTTATTACAGCAATACATTGATTATTTATACATTGATTGTTACAGCAAGGTCATCAATTTAATGCTATAATAAACTTGGTATTGAGCATAGTTTAAGACATGTCAAAGTATAAAAATATGCATATGGCTGGACATTTCTGAATTGCAGGAACATGAAAGAGACAGAGAGCAAAAACTGAGTTATTTGTGACATTTAATGACCATATTAACATCCCTAATAGTAAATAACAAGGTAATTAAGGTGGAAAAAGTATCCCAACAAAAGTGGTTTAAGCAATTACAATAACATCATGAAAGTAAAAGGACATATCCAGCTTGAGAAGGGGGGATCCTGGATTGTCCAAGTAAATTGATTATCCAGGTTATCGATGTCTAATTTAAGTACCTCCAGCTGTATAATGGAATATATGAACTGACACCTATGACTGTTTTAAGAGATGCAGAGAATTATAAACTCCACTGGGTGATGCAGAAATGTATCTATAGGTGATGCAGGTACCGCAGATACAGAATAGATTAACATGGATGATAAAAAAAAACAGGAATGAGGTTTTATACAGTTGCTGCTCCGTGGGAAATCTGCGCTGGACCCAGGTTACTGGAGTATCTAAATCCAAACCTAAGGGGTTTATGTATAGAGAGGAAGGTTATACTTGGTGTGATAGTATAGTTATAAGAACTCTCAGTTTGCAGTCCAAAAGGCTGGATGATCTTGTAGCAAAGTTGGTTGGCAAGAAGCCAGAGATACGGAGGCCTAGTTCTGCTACCGTGTTGTGGTGTCTTTAGATAAAAAACGGAGCAGCTCCCATGTCACAGTATCTGCTGTATCTGCATGCGCCTTCTCTGTATCTTGATTTTCCAGTTAATTCTGGACATAATCTATCCCTGTGATGTAGAAGTACAGGATATAACATGCTCAGGTACCAGGGGCAGGAGGGTAAAACAACGGTAGTGAAACTGGAAAGATAAGTTTTCTTTTTTAAGTAATAAATCTCCTCCTGTGAAAAAAGGGCAAAAACCTGGAAAGTGAAGCTTCTGGAGGGTGACTCTGACAACATCAGCACTTTTCATGCTTCAGAGCACGAGACACATTTGAGTTCAGTTCTGTGTGCTGCTAATCACTGTTTGCAAAGGAAGAAGTGATAAGACCTGCCCTGTACTTGCTTCCAAGGGACTGAGCCCCAAAATACACAGCTGGAGAAAGGGTTGGTTTCAGGCTTCCAGCCATGACATTTCTGCCTGGTTGCACTGAGTAGAGCTGAAATGCTAGTAGTAAATGTGGATTTGAGGACCGAAGGTAAGTGATGCAACAGATTTTGGGTGGACTACAATGCCTTGACTACCAGAAGGAAGGATTCCAAAGCCTGTGTTCATACCTGGATGAAAAAGCCAAGGGGCCAGACTAATAAGGCAGCTGTGCCAGCTGTTTTCAGCTTCTATTGTCCAGCTTTCAAATGACAAGCTGTTGAAAGGCTACAAGAAAAGCAGCAGGTCAGCTGAAGTCAAAGGCAGTGTTTAGTGCTGTAGGGATTCTAAAGTGCAGCATGAGCACCCAAGACATCTTGATTTCTGGATTTAAAGCTGGGGCCTGAGTCAGGGGACCTGAAGGCAGCAAAAACCTCAGCTAAGTAGGTGGGGAGCCAGTCTGCAAGCCAAAGGGCCTTCTCTTAAAATTTTTTGTTACTTACCTACACCCCCAAAACCAGGTTCCCCAAGGAAGCAGAGGGATTTGCTTCCTACATCACTCAAAACGGGCAGCTCAGAGGCTTATTTCTGTAGTAGTGTTGATACCACAGGGCTCATTCAGAACTTACATCCTGCCCTTGGCCCCCTTCAATTCACTGGTTGTTCTTGGGCAGGTCCTGTGGTAGTCTTCTCTGTACTAAGATGAAAATGCTACCTCAGCCCGTGGGAAACAGCTTTGTGGTAGGGACCCAAGATCACACTCCTGCGCTCTTCATAAACATCCCGTTTATCCAAGCCACCCCGGTTCCTCTGCTCCTTGGATTCTTCTGTGGAAACGTGCATAATACTCTTGTCTTGTCTTCTCCTTTTTCATCACATGCGGTTTTGTTTTGCAGCTCTGGCACAAGATTACCTCTTGCTAAATAGTTGAAAAAATACTTAGGAGTTGTTTACCCCACTCACCTCCCTGACGCTCCTCCTTCTTAGTTTTCTTTCTGTATTTTAATTATTCTGTTATTGAATATTTGCATTTTTCCTTAACATGTATCCTACTCCTTTTCAGACAGACAGAAGTGGAACTGTTATCTTTATGAGTGAAAGCATTTTGACAAAGTTTTTTTCAGGAGAACGTGGCTAAAACAAACTTCTAACTCTCTCCAGGTGAATGCAATAACACTTTATTGCACATGTCAAAATGCCTGCAACACAAAACTAAAATTCTGCTGGAGCTCATAAACAGTAAAAACCCTACTTTTATGACGAAGTACAGTGCTCAAAGAAAAATATCCAGAGAACTGACCTGTTCTGTTCCTCCTCCCTCCCTGCACACGTACACTCCTTTTGTCCTTCAAAACCAGAGAAGGCTCTGACATGAGCTCCTTAGCGTGTTACAGCGCAAGAAATATATAGCACAAAGGCTTTTCATGGATAATGCAGGAAAGAGATAATCTGGCAACTTAATTTATTTCTACACCAGTTAGTTAAAAAAAATGCACAAAAACATTAAGGTTAATTTTTCTCAATATAATTGCACTGAAAACACCTTCGAGCAAAAGATTACCCTGCCTAATTGATTGTCTTGACATCTTTGTAGTTGGTTTTCTGCACGTTAATAACAGCTGGGTTTGCTTTCCAGGTCTCTCATCCAGCATGACACTTAAACTTAGAGCAGCTAATGGGAGGAGTATGGGAGTTGTCCTCTTGCTCCCTCTCTGTTAACCCTACTTCGTGCCGCGCTTGTGCGTTCTGCTGGGGTGGTGGGCTTTGCTACACCCCACCATCAGCCCTGCAGCCAAGCGCTCTGCGGTGGTGTTTCAGCAAGCATAAATCCCGCTATGCCCGAGGTATGGGGCTTTATGAGAAGTCTTGACACCACAGTGTCAGTGGTTCTCAAAGGGCTGCTTTGAAAGCCCCGTGAAGTCAACAGGTACGTTTCAGTTGCCTTCAGTGCATTTGGTTCAGACCTGTCCTGCTCTCTCGTCCTGATGTCTCTGCCCTAGTCTGTGCAGTTCAGACCTGACAACACAGAAAGAACCACGTTGGTCTTATTACAAAATATTGAGCAAATACTGCAGAGTTCTTTTATTTCCTTTGAGAGGAGAAAATTACCTACTATATTTACAAAGGGACTTTTCCAAGCATCTGATTGTGCTGGAGGAGAGGTTCAGGGTTTTAGTGAGCTGCACTCGAGTGAAGCCAGTGCAGACTCTGGTGGGGATTTTGGGCATTGATGGACACAGTATTGTTCCCTCAGTGCAGATACTTCATGTGAGACCCTAACTTCTTATGTGGCTTATTCTCTCCTGGAACTGGGGAGATGTCTTTTGCTGTATGCTATGCACATGCTTTTTCTGCCAGAGTGAAAATAGAAAGCGTGGGGATCCAAGTCTCGCTTACCCATTTGTAAATAACCTCTCTAAAGAGGAATGATAAGGGGTTACTGGGGCTCAAGCCAATACTGAGGAGGTTTTTCTGACTTGTGTTAACAGTCTCCCTAATCCATTTCTGGCCATAGTGAAGCACAGCTCTTCCAGCCTGAAAGACTAAGCTACTGTATCCAGTGAAATTGCCAAGATAACTTAGTTTGGAAAAACAGAGTATACATCATAAATTTCCAAATGTGTCACAGATTTACTTTTGTTGGTTTACATTATAACACAGTAAGAAGAGCACCTAACTACTAGAACTTCTGTTTGCCCATATGTAAAGCAGAAGAATAGGCACACAGTGCTGTGAAAAAGCACAAAAAGGAGTGATTTATTTACCTTAAATACTTAACTCTAATGTATTGGCATATTTATGCTGTACCAACAGAGTTTTTGTAGGGGCAAGGGCAAAAGGATTAAGCAAAATAAATTGACTGCATTATATGTATGGTTAAATAATTATTTGTATTGATTCTTAGCGCATTTATGTTCAGAAGTGCAGTGCATTACCACTGCTGATTGCACTCTTACCAGAAGGTGGGAATAAAAGGCAGGAGAAACTCATCACTACCTTGCCACTCCCAGCTGAGCATCTCTTTCTGGGTGCCTGGTGAGACTGGGGTACGGGATGGAAGCTAAACACGTTGCTGTGGGTTTCTCCTGACTGATGGCCATCCTCACTGATGACAAGGTTGAGTGCTGTGTGGAATAGTAAATGTTCAGCAGGAGATGAGAAGGAAGAAAAAACAGGTATCAAGGTAATTATCTGGCCAGAGAAAACCGTTTCCAGACAAAATATCCTTTTCCTTCAGTGACTGCAGCATTTCATCCCATGTCTGTTGTGGCTGTTGCCTGTTTCGTTCCTCTTTGTTTTAACATCTAGTTTTGAAATTTTACCATAGACTCACTGGAACAGAAAAATAACTGCTTAATTTTCCTCCCTCCTGCTGTTCTCCACATTTCCCCCCTCCTGTTTACTAGTGAGGAGTCAGGTCCTTTACATTTCCCTTTGCCATCCTGATGGGGTAGGTAGGACATGGCTAACTCACAGTGCTAGCTTCTCTCTAACTGCTTTGATTTTCCATCTCCATCCTCCCCAACCCCCCCTTTTTTTTTTTGGTAAAAGACTGTATGCGCCAGCTCTCATGGATGGGAGGTGACCCGGAAGAATTATCAGGAGTGCAAATGCCTAATGCTGTGGGAAAACCTGCTCCTGCACTCCTCTCATTACCCACGGACAGAAATGATTCTAGCTGGTATCTCCGATGCTGAATGGCACAGGCTGTTTAAATGAATCCATTTTGCAGGCTGCCTGTGGCAGCACCACTGCAATGTAAGCGGAGATTTTGGCTCCCTTCTGCTATGTCTAATCAGTGACTAATTTTAAACAGTCTCCACAGAAGAAAAATATCCTCCCCCTTGGCAGTGGTAGGGACGCTGTCACCTACCTGGCTCAGAAGGGCATGTGGGGTACAGAGATGAAGCATCCCTGAGCAGGATGTCTCCTTCTCTGTAGCGCTCTGGAAGCATGGCCGTCATTGTGCAGCAAGCTCCCAACTTTAAAAGTGGACATTGAGTCTGGTCTTGAGTTGGTCTAGAAAAGGAACGATTGTTGCTGATCTGGCAGAGAAATTATCAGAGTTGATCAGTTCGGTCTTGGTTATGTGAAGTACTTTTTTATGTTCTGTGCAGGCAGAGGCTTTAGCCAGTGTTTCTAAGGACACGTCTTCTCTGGATTCGTTGCAATAAACTGGTGTTTCATCTCCAGACTCAAGAAAACCCCTTTCCTTGCTATTTATATGGACAATTCCGCCCGTATAAAAGATTGAAACGCTGTCTCTTCAAGAGATCGAAGGTTTCTGACACCAGTAATCAGTGGTATAAAAAATGAAGTATGGTTTTCAAGACCCGTTCATCCTTGCACTTATCTCAGTGACATCCCTGCTGTCTCTTTAGGAAACATCTGATGATGAACACATTTTTTTCTCCTGCTGTTGACAGCTCTGTTTCCTGCCAAAAATTTATTTTCAGGAAACATACTGGTATAATATTTTGAGCTCTTTATCCTGATGAAAACTAATGAGACACGCTAATGCTCCCTCATTTGTATTTGATGGGCATTCAAAACTTGTAGCCTCCTGCTGTATTAATTTACAGTCTCCCCCAGCAATCGATACCATGAGCCAAATTCCCTGGGAATTATGGCCACTTTGTACTGTGCTGCTACTATAATCTTGTCCTAAAGCCTGCTTAACTTTGGCGGATCAACGGCGTTGATTTGCCTGAGCCACAGGGGCTCAAGGTAAGCCACCTCTCTACTCATGACAGTGGTCGATCAAGGAAAGCAAAATAACTGGAGCACTTGTGGGGTTGCATTAATTTTCAGCTGTGCTGGGAGCACCTGCGGGGCTCTGTGTCCTGCTGCTTTGGAGAGATGTCCGCAGAGAGGAGGCGGAGGGAGGGCGGTAACAGGATTTGTTCTGTCTGCAGTGGCTTTGAGTAGAGATCCTTGAAGACACTCTAGTTTACATGCTAATCTAGAATTGTCCTACCATTTTAATGGCTTAGGCTTGTACTCACAGGACCACAGGTACCTACGTGAGTGAGGTCTTTTGTACAAAAGGGATGTGTAAAAACAGCTTGGTAAAAGGTGTAGGAAAAAGAATATAAAATGGCAAATCAATATTATTTTTTTTTAATAATGAAGTCACAGAGGTCCCTGGGGGCAAATTCACCCACTCTGGATAATCCATTTATCAGATTTTGATATCTCATTCACTCTGCGTCTACTGTGCACATAGCAAAGTATATATTATACACAAGTTTTTCTGCCTCACTGATGAGGGCTTGACAGAAAGGGGGATAACAGTCTCACTCCTATGAAAACTACTAACAGACCTATGGACTCCCTCTTTTCAAAGTCTCGTTTGGTGTTCCGCATGGATGTGAATTAGCACTACAGCCAGCAAAAAGAGGGTGTCACATGCACAGTCCAACGTCTTCTACACATGTTGTCCTCCACTCTAAACAGTCCCTTCTGGACTGGACGACTGCAGGGTGTAATTGCTCAACTTCTACCTGCAGGTCTGTTTATGGTATAAGTCTTGAGAAGACAGCCTGTTATTACTGGGTAAGTAAAAAGGTTAACCACGCGTTATGCACAGTTATGCTGATTGATGACAAATCTTGTTACTTGCAGTCAATAGCATGGATGTGATGGCTCTGAGTTGGAGTCTCTGCTTTCTACCATCTGCTGTAGGTATTTCAGGATGCAAAATCCTGAAAGCAGAAACTGCTTCACCCAAAATGTCTACAATGCTTAGTGATGTGGTGTTATAATTTACAGGAATCTAAATGAGCTTTCGGAGGGAATATATAGGAAATCTTATTTTCCCAAAAAGCAGAATTCTTTCCAACACCATGTGATAGTTGCTGCTTTAGGGTCAATTTTTGAATTCAGGCTACTAAACACTAAAGCGTACATGTAACATACTGATTCTGTTACCAGTGTCTAGTGTAATTTTTCCATTTAGTTCCCTCGTTACCTGATTTGCAAATGCAAATCCCCATTTGGGAAAGCAGTGGAGATAACGGAAAGAAGAGCTCACTTTGAACTTGCGCACCCGTGGTTTGTATGTGCAAGATGATTATCCTTTGTAAATGAGGTCCTGGGTTTCTGGAATATGGCTTTCATCTAAGGCTGTATAGATCTGCATTTCATTCCAGTGTCCAGGAGCAACACAGTTGATTGTACCCGGAGGTTTTGCTTTGCTGAATAAGCCTTCACGAGCCCAGCAGCATGCATGACACTTCAGCAAGCAATGTAGATTCTCAAAGTCTAATGTAGGAGGAACCGTTAATCTGGCCTTCTTTTTATTCCCGTTCTTTATCTTACATCTATTTACCGAATAAGTAGACTTTAATGCAAATAACTTGGGGTTATTTAAAAGATAGGGTTGTCTAGAGAATATGCTTCTGGAAGGAAACCAGTCTTGATTTGCAGGGATCAGGAGATACTTTCTGTTCCGTTTTTCCCTAAGCAAAGAGGATGAATACCCGATACGATTTGGTGAAGAGGTGACATTTTTAGAGATGTTAATGCTTCTTTCTGGGATCAAGTAATCAGGGAAGCCAAAGAGGAAAATCAGCTGGTGATTTAGCTGAGAGTAGTTCATTGAACCTTGCATATGATTTAACTGTAGAAGAGGCTATCAGTATCAGTGAACATATTACGTTTCTGTTCAACATCCTTAGAGCTGAAAAATACACACAATAAAACCACAATATAGTAACTTTTACATTTTGTAGGGGGAACAACAGAATGAAGAAAAACAATTAAAGGAGCAGCTTGCAGGGGCATGGGGTTTGTTTAAAGATGCTCTATTAGGTGCCTGGAGTAAATGTAAATACCTTGTTAAAAGAGAAGTTTGTTTAGAGGGTGAAAAAAAATGTAAAACAGTAGTGTAACAGATGCCATTAGGAGTAATAAAGACACCCTTTCAAACATGAATAATATGCAAGAATGGGAAAAGTAGGAAAAAACCTAAGTTCTGGTAGCTGAACTGCATAACCACAGCAGATGGATTGGAAAAGGTTTCAAGGGGTGGTTTCCTGGAGGCCTAAAAGCTGATGGTGGAAACTCACAAAACTCGGTGAGGCAGAGAGCCCGCAGGATGCCTGCGGCGCTGCGGTGGAGGTGGAGGAAGGGCTGCAATGGAGCATCGCTGGCAAGTGCCCTGGATCTCTGCACGAGGGTTCATGACAGAGGTGGGACCCGCACTGGGCTGAGACCTTGTTTTTAAAGCAAATAATTAAAAATTACACTTACAAATTGGCAGGCCCCGATGCTTTTGCCCTAAAGCTCTCTGAGGAACTTAAGTGTAAAACTGACCAACTATTACTAGTGGTATGTAATATTTAAATATATCTTAGTAGCAGAGGGGAAAGTGGCAAACAACGCCAATCTTTAAAAGCCTGTAAGGAGCGGTGGCTGCATTGCAGGAGACCTGATTTCTGCATCCAACGCAGAAACATGAGCTATAGAAAGAAAGGGATGGAAAAACTCATGGATACAGGTGATACAGTGGGGAAGAGATGCCATGGATTTTGCAGAATTCCCTACCGCAGTAAGAGCCAAGGTATGTGTGCAGGACTGTTCCATCACTCTTAGCATCACCTGCATGGATTTTTAGCAAGGCCCACCACCAAATTTTCTTACTGACCTGAAATTTTATGTCATAAAAGAGCAATGAAACTAGTTAAAAGGTGGGAAATAAGGGTGTTGATGAGTTATCGGGTTTTAGTTATCCAAGTAAAAACTCTGTTGGGATCTGTTCTGCTCAAGGTATCCATAAATGATCAGACAAAGAGACAAAAAATGAAGCCAAGAAAACAACTAGGCTGATGATACAAAATTGCTTTGTTCTGACAAATCCAACACTGACTGCCAACACGTACAGAAGGATCCTGCAATCCTGGATGACTGGGCAATAAAATTGCAGATAAAATTCAGTGGCAATAATGCAAATTAATACATGGAGGGGGGAAGTGGTTCTATTTTTGTTCCTGGCAGGCTCTAACTGCACTATTATTATGCAAGGGAGGGACCACAAAGCTGTTCTGGATTGTTCTTTGGATACTGCATGGCGTTCAACAGCAAGAAGGGCAAGTAAAGCACTGGGGATTATTGAGGAGGCATAAAGCATAAGGAAGAAAACATTATGATGCAGTTGTAGAAAGCAGGTTTTTAGAAAGCCATCCAGAAATCTTGAATGCCACGTGTATTGTTATCCTCCCTCAAAAACATGCGGTAGAACTAGAAACACTGGTAGTAAGAAATTTTCAATATTTACTTTATAGAGATGATGCACAGAGCACGTAAGTATGTATGTTCTCAACATCTAAATCTTGAGACCTTAGTCAATAAAGATTTGTTAGAAATATTTCCCAGAAAGCATATGTATCAGAATTGGCCAACGCTGTGCCTAAATAATAGTCAATTGCTATGACTGTAACTAAACCACATGGACATTTGGAGAAATTTGGTCTAACGAGATCGATTATTGTTCCAGATACAGTTTGTGCATGTTTAGCCAAAATGTACTTATCAGTTTGTGCATTTTTATCCAAAATTTTATACCAAACAGGCACGAAGGATCTGCTGTGAGAGAGGTGATACATGATAGATAAATGGAGAGAACTGACACAGCTGTCATTACATGAAGAGTTAACAATTTGTTAAGGATGAAAGGAAAGACTTGGTTTGAGAGTTGTTGTACCCTACAGATTGTGGCATTTTTGCACTACTTTCTAATGGTCTAGCACTGTTTTCCTTGCTGTTTATTTTCACAAATACTGTCTTTGAATTCCTGTTACACCAGGCACATGCCAAGTGATACAACGATACTGCTCCCTGGAGTGCCACTGTTAGAGGGTCTAATCCCTTGTGTAACATCACAGTGAATGTCAAACTACTTCACTGGCATCCCAGGATGTTCCCAGTGCTTTATAATTTTTAAGTAATTTCCAAACCTTTCAGCACTGCACTGTGCAAAAGTCTGACTTAAATCAAAATAAAACAGAAATAAAAAACAATCTGCAGAGTAGTCATTTTGCTATACAATGGCGGATAAACTAAAATTAATTAAACTTAACTTTAATTAAGGTTTATGTAAGCCAATAAAAATCTAGGTTATGAAACATTGTTTAATACCATGATTTGTTTGATTTTCTTTTATTGATTTGCATGGTATAATTTATAAGGAATCCCCAGTTCTGGCATGGAATCATATGATAAATCGCAGCTAGATGAGGCAAATTGGAAGTTAATACAACATTAAATAACTGGAAATGTTTTCCATTCCATAAAAATAGAATAGAGAAATGCTAAAGTGTGCTCTAAACTGCCTCTTTCATCATGCTGCTACAGAGTGTTAATACATTATTAGAGTAAAGTGGTAATTTTTCAAGTATTTTACTGAATAGCACCTATCTGTTATGGAGCAGTGAACGAATTGAGGAAAACGAAATACAGAAGTAAAGACTTTTCAAATGAACAACAAAAGGTCAGTTTATATTGCAAGTAAAAAGTACAATAAACACGGTATGTGGCGCTCGGGCAAAATATATACACCTGGAAATGTGAATTGTCATTAACCTGCTAGGACTCTTGAACTGAAGCCCAGCTGACACTGCAGTAAGAAAGAATCACATAATCACAGAATGGTCAGGGTTGGAAGGGACCTCTGGAGATCCTCTAGTCCAACCCCCCCGCCAGAGCAGGGTCACCTACAGCACTCTGCACAGGATGGCATCCAAGTGGGTTTTGAATGTCTCCAGAGTGGGAGACTCCACAACCTCTCTGGGCAGCCTGTGCCAGTGCTCCACTACCCTCAAAGTAAAGAAGTCCCTCCTCATGTTCAGATGGAACTTCCTGTGTTCAAGTCTGTGCCTGTTACCTCCTGTTCTATCACTGGGCACCACTGAAAAAAGACTGGTTCCATCTACCTAACACCCTCCCTTTAAGTATTTGTAAGTATTGATAAGATCCCCCCTCAGTCTTCTGTTCTCTAGACTAAAAAGACCCAAGTCCCTCAGCCTTTTCTTGTAAGAAAGATGCTCCAGTCCCCTTATCATCTTTGCAGCCCTCTCCAGCAGTTCCCTGTCCTTCTTGAACCAGGGAGCCCAGAACTGGACACAATACTCCAGATGTGGCCTCACCAGGGCAGAGTAGAGGGGGAGGATGACCTCCCTCGACCTGCTGGCCACACTCTTCTTGATGCACCCCAGGATGCCATTGGCCTTCTTGGCCACTAAGGCACATCACGGGCTCATGGTCATCCTGTTGTCCACCAGGACACCCAGGTCCCTTTCCACAGAGCTGCTCTCCAGGAGGTCAACCCCTAACCTGTACTGATGCATGGGGTAAGAATTGCTATTGAGCATCCTCTAAGGGAGACTGGGCTGCTTAAAACAAACTCCCAACAGAAATGTCTCAAACCAGGCGGCCTTATAGCTAGATAGCTCGGGTACAACACTTACAACCTCAGCAGCTCAGAAAATCCTCATGACAGAGCAGTTATTTCCATTCCACAGTTTAGGATCAGAGTATCTTAAATGTATTTAAGGACTTATTTACCTCTTAAAGTAATGAGGTACCTGAAGTTTTCTAGACACCGCAGGTATTTCCATCATTCCAGTTCAGCTGCTGCTTATCTAGTGTGCAGGAATTTGATGGACTATTTGTCTAGCGGTATCTCTCTGAGACACAAAGTGCAGAGTCGTGGAGAGATGGGATTGACTTGGAAGTGCAACATGGGTGAGAATTCAGTTTCTCATTAAGAAAACAGTTGGTTAGGTGAGTGGACATCTGTCCTGTTGAAAATGTATATAATTTTAAAAGATTTGGGGTAAAAACCACTATATGACGTAATTGATTTCTTATTGCTGCCGAAGTGAGGGAGAGGTGCCCAGTTTACCCTTTACATAAATCCTAAGAAAGAAAGTTGCAAAATTACTGAAGATGAAAGGAAAAAAAAAAGGTAACCCACAAGCTGTATTTTTATATATGCTTAAAACCAACTAGCTGTTGAAAGGTTTTGCTCTTGAAACCAGATTTTATTTTTCTGCACTCTATGTTTCTTCAGCGATAAAGAGTAACAGCATGTCTTTGGCTTGGGACATTTCTTGAAGACTAAAGAGATCAGGAAAAAGTTATCTGAAAACCTTTTTCAGCTTTGGCCTGGGTAAAGGCAGTTCTACAAAAGAAACGTTCCTAAAATTGCTCCAAATGAAATAATGATGAAAGAAGGTGGTCAGAAATATATATATATAATTATTCACAGGTGCTTTAGACCCACGCAGAATTGTGGAAGGAAGGGCTTGCAGCAACAGAAGGCCATGGGGCTAATTGTGGTCCTGGCAAAGTGCACTTTGCCTTCTCTGGGAGCACTTTGGCCAACTCTGCAGTGGGTTTACAGCTGCCACTGTGAGACAAACAGTATATAGGATGCTCTCTGAAGCAGCAGCAGCAGGCCTAAACTAACACATCTCAGCTGTCAAATGGGGTTGTTTGGGCATTTTAAGACGAAAGAAATGCCCTTACAGTTACAATATACATAGACAGTTGTCCTTTGCCTGGGCTTCACAAGAAACAACCAGCCTCCTTTCTGCTGAAAACAACCCCATGGTTGTTTAATTAAAGAAGATGACAAGCTAAAGCCTTAGAGAAAATGCATTTTGGATGCGTGTTCTCCTTCTGATTTGCACTCAAGGACAAGGCGGGACTGAAACCCCCATTAGAGTACAGAAACAGCCCTTTAGGTGAGTGGGTAACTTAAAGTGCTTGCACAAAAGAGAAAAGATGCTGTGAAATTACTACCTTTAGATACATATTTATACATGTCAAGAAAGAGAGTAATGCATTTCATGAGAGGTACTTGAAGGAAAATGGAGTTGGGTGTTTTGTAGTCTGTAGAACAGAAACATGCCAGGGAGTGTTATTACTATTGGATACACGATAGTAAATGGAGGATTTTCTTTAATGGATCAAAAATGAAAAATACACCTCAGATTAAGACATTTTTAAAAAAATCATTAAAAAGTCTTTTGTGACAACGGGAGAACAGCTCTAGTTTCATCATGTCTGTGCCATGAAGGAATTCTACAGCTTCTTGCAGAGAATCAAGGCATGACTACAAAACTCTTGACTTTTGTCCTCTTCAGGAAAAGCTCTGGCTGTAAAAGCAGTGAAAATCACCATATTTTGTTGTTGGTTTTCTATCTAATGCAGTTTGGTGGCTGAGATTAGACTGTCTGAAGATATCACCCCACCCTAAGATCTGTACAAATCATTGAAAATTGCTTTTTTTTTCCAGACGCGGAATAGAAGTCCTTGATTATTTAACATTTTAGGATGATTCTTATAGTACAGGGCTGCAACCTGTAGTAAAATGTTTCTGCTTCTAAAATCCCCTCCCTTCTTAAAAGGCAGCTACGGGAGCTCTGTCAGCCCGCTTTCTCTGTGCTCAACGGAGGAACATTCAGCTAAATTAAACATTGCATCTTTTAAGTCTAACTCTGGGATATAGGCAAGGGATAAATCTGAAATTGCCTAACGAAACTAGAAAGTGAGAGCACTAAAGGCAATCGAACCTCAAAAAGATGACACGGGTACAATACATTGTTCAAACCTCTGTTTTTCTCTATAGAACCATCCTCAGAGATCTGTATCTCAACCTGCATCTAACAAAAGTAAGAAAAACAAACCCCAGTAAATAAGACTTTAATTTTTTAAAGGTTTTAGATACCCTTAGGAATCTTTGTAAGAATAAAGTTTGTGTGTGGAAAACCAAATTCTGTCCTCAGCAGTAGGTCTCTGGCCCCTACTGCATCCAGTTCTTGCACATTTTTTCCTATGCACCCTTAGGGAGACTTCTAGTGCAGAAACTGCAAACACTTGTGAATTAGGAATATTTTCTTTATTCTCATGCTCATTTATAATATTCTCTCAAGCAGTTAATAATGTTTATTTGTTTTTGGTTTGATTATTGAAGTTTATAACATTTGAATACTTTAGAGAACGGGTAAAGCTGTTTTCTCAGTGCAGTGAAGAATGGAAACATAATAGCATAAATTAAATGAGATGTGGAAAGTTTATCTTTTGTTTTGTGAATCTGTTCATTTGCAGTGGCTGAATTAGTTCATTTTGCATTTTGATAGAACATCTTATTCAATCTTGGAAACTACATATGATACATTTTTTTTTCTTTATTAAAGATGTCTTGTGCAGTGCACACCATTCATTTGAGTAGAAGATGGTATTGTCAAAGGGAAGGGTCCAGGGGCAGATTCTGACTTTGAATTTGCTTTGGATTATATATTTGTATACGTCTGTCTGTGGAATTACTCTGTTTTTTTACTGTAATTCCTAAAGTTGGACTGCAGTGAATCTATTTGCTGATTTCATTGAGCTTGTGAATACTTTACCTTGCTGATTGGTTCTTATATATGTAAATACTGCAGGTCGTTATCTGGCCCATCATGTTTGGCTCTTCTATTTTGCATCAGATTGGACTCTTATGACTATACCTACCCAGGATCCTCTACAAATATACCTCTTCACAATTCCCTTAAGTTTGATCAGTCAGTCATTACCAAGGTATACCATATTTCTAGTTCTGGGTGTTTGAAGGGTCGCTGAGAATTGCAGTGTGTGAAACATTCTTAGAGAGAAAAAGACAAAATAACTTCATTAAATAAGTGATGTGTTTGACCTAGTTATGTTATTATCCTAGGGGTTTTGTCATATGTCTCTATATCTATATCTATCTATCTGTATATCTCGCCTATGTATATATATCGTATATATATCTAGCTAGGTCCTAGTTATTTGATCTAGTTGGTGTTGTTTGTGCTCGATGTGGACAATAGTAGTTGAGGATGTAGAAAATAAAGTATTTTATAGTTTTCCTGATGTTCTTTGCCTTTGGGGTTTTTTTTTCTTAATTTGCCCTTTGAAGCTGGGAAGTGTGTCATCCCTTCTGACCTGCTGACACAAAATTTATTGACAGCCTACCTAAAGGAAAGGGTGATGGGTAACAAGAATAGGGGGAGCAGTAAGTTTGATGGATGGCTTGGATTTCAAAAGTCTGTGCTCGGTCCAGCAATCCTCTTTGTCCATTATTTGCATTATTCAGAAATCAGGTCAGTCCTTTCCTTTTCTCATAACTGATAAATCAGATGCGTTGGGACAAACGTGCATCCAGGGGGTGTGCTGCACAGCCTGCTGGGAGGTGGCACTGGGGCAGCGGGGCTGGGGCTATGTTGTGGAAAGAAAAAGGTGTCCTTTCCAGGGTTTGGCCTCCTGCCTCATGCTTCCCATCATCTGCTTTTATAGTTGTCATAAGCACTTTACACAGGCATTGAAGACAAATCGTATGAACCACAACTTTCTTTCTGGGTTGATTCTAATGGAGGTATGTGCCAGTTCTTACTTCAGCAAATTAAATAGTTGGCCTAGATTTCATTCAACAGACCTGATCTCTTTGTTCCCTCTACATTCCATGGCTTGCTTTGATTGATTAATCCTAGAGGTACAGGAATTCTCATGAAATCTTTTTTTTTTTTTTTGGGGGGGGTGGAGAGGGGGTGGAGTTTAATTCTAATATGCCAGCTAAAGACACCACGCAATAATTTAAAGAAAGCAGCATAAGAAATGGGAACAAACTCTCTCATTTCTGTCTTTCTGGGGGATCTCTCCTCACCAGGATATATGGCCTCTTGCTCCTTATTCACCCTTCTTTTCCACCAACTCTTGAATTACTTTTTGTCTGTTGGTGTAACTTTACGGCAATACCTGGAATTTGTTCATACGGATGGCCCCTGGACCGGCCTCGCGGGGCACTGGGAGAGAGTCAGGGAGTGCAGAAGAGCATCTCTGGCTGCCCAGGAGACTTCTATACTGGCTGATGTGGCTCAGGGGGCGAGACCGAGGCCCGGGGTGCAGGCCGGTTTGGTTCAGCAGCAGGTTTTACTGGGTAGCTTTTCAGCCTCTTGTAGACCCGCAAGCACTGAAAAGTTTCTTATATCAGTATTCAGGCAAAACTGCTGTTTCATTTGCTGCACTGAGGTTTGTTTAAGAAGAAGTTTTAGGAATTGGCATATCTTAATGCAGGTGGCTGATTTGCTGTTTATCAATACAATTTAGATGCGGTGTAGCTTGCTTTGCACAAGCACATGCACCAGCACATGCTTTATTTTTTTCTTTTCTTTTTTTTTAAAGTGGTCACAGATTTCTGAAAACTTCTTAATCTTTGATTTATCCTAATAGACCTTACGGAGTTATGTTGTTTAAAGCCTGATATGCAGTGGGATATTTATTTTTAAAATATTCCTAAATCACATTAGCTCACAGAGCAAAGAAAAGAGCAGAGGATTCTCACAGAAGCAAGAAAAAAAATCATAAAATCTCTCCTTTCTTCTTGCTGTTTGCTGCAAGTTTTATAGCTATGCATATTTTGTAACATCGTCTATAATTTAGCTGTTGGTGACTGCCAGCTGTTGGGGACTGTGCGAGTGAATAAAACATAGGGATAAGTAATCCAGAGGAATATAAATTCCCTGTTTCTCAGGAAGATTCAAGTGTAGATCGCAGGTTTTTAACAGGCTTTCTCTTCCCTCCCTGGGTGGTTAATGGAAATAAAAGAAAATCCAGGTATAGTGCTTAGCTGTGAACACTGACATAAGTTCTTGATCACAGACCAGAGGAATGTGCAAACGTACCAGGTGAAGGGACTTGGCCAAGCACAGAAGTCGAAGATCTTGTTTGTAAGAGGCACACTGGTGGACTGTGGGACACCTCAGGCTGGAGCAGAGATGCTGGAAACACTTCAGGGTAGGTAAATCCAGTCTTAGGACAATGGTGGTGAAGAGTTGCGAGGGCACTAATAATGTGTATGTGAACACCGGGAGCGGGAGGGACAGGTTTGCCCAGCTCTGCTGGTCTTGCTGACAGCATGCACCTACCCTTCCTCTGCCCACCACACCTAAAAGCCATGCTTTCACAGGTTCACACATAAGGCCCAGGGGACCAGCACAGCCTCGTTATGGGGACCAGTGACAGGTGTAGTGTTGGCATAGGTGACTGTAGGTGTTCCTGGGCTGTTTCAATTAAGGCAAATCTCCTCCTGTGTAGTGAAGTCACCATACCTTGCTTCAAGCCAAGAGAATCAGGTGGAGGATCAGATCAGTGAAATACACCTGCAGCACCCTGAAAGCAAACCACCAGTGCTCACTGACTAGCGTGACTGGCATCATGCACGTAACTGAGGTGTGATGTGGCCTTTCTGGTGTGTGGGAGGGTGCGAGGGGATGTTTGAAGAGGAAGGAATTCACCTGGTTGTGGCAGAGGTCCCACTTACAGCTCTGTGCTGCTCACACTTGATGTGGTACACAAAGTGCCTTGTGCTCTTGCCTGCCCGAGCTGCGTGGGGAGCCTACAGGGGCTCATTAGTGGTGTTTGTACAGAACATCGGGCTCTTGCCTGAAAACCAAATATAGTGTTTGTGCATACATTAAAGAAATAAAACTTCCTTCCTTACCTTTATTGAAATTCATTTATGCGAAAAATGTGGGCACATCCGTTGCCTGGACATGGTTCAAATCTCTAGAAGGATAAGACAAATTATAATGTTACTTTGTCAGAAGACACCCAGTAAAACCAGGCTGGAAGGGGAAGGGTAGAGGCAGGGGCAAGGAATGTGCAAGTTAGAGCTTCTTCTTTGACTGAAAAACTAAGGTTCTCACCACAGAAATTCCCTGTGCCTCTCCCTGACCCTCCTGACGAGTAACAGAGGGTGCTCTAAGCAGACCTACTCTTTCCTCCAACGTGAGCAACATGAAGTGAATGCAATTCTTTCCCCATTTCTTTCACCAGAGCAAGAATTCCTTACCTGAGCTCTCTGCCTCTACACCCGAATCTGTCCTTGCACTCAGCGACCCAAATACTCGTGACTTGTGACCCCGCCCTACTGATGGGGCTCCAATCTCGATTAGCGATCTCCCGATATAGGCTAGCTCATCTGAGAGCTATCGTATTGTCAGGGAAGTGCCAGAGGCTTTATTGTGATCTTCAATCTTGCTTACAATAAATGACAATGACAAAAATAAGTGCCATCACTACTACCCAGATGCGTTGCCAATAAGATCCTAATGTATTCCTTGGGGGTCTAGCATAGTCCTCTCTAGTGACTAAAGCCACTTACACTTCTCTTCCTGAAATGTCCCTCGACACCCTGTTTGCCTAAATGCAGTCAGCCACCCTGGATCTGTACAGCTCGTCTGCTCTCCCGTTACAAAAGCAATATTTGATGATGGGGCCACGTGACACCCCATTACGTTCTTCCCTTGGGATAATGATGAGCCCTGCTCATTTGTGGGTATGATTCAACCACATCGAGTGAGGCAGCAGGAAATGTGCAAAATGCTCCTTTCGATTTTTTCCCTTCCTCAGTCCCCCTCCCTTTTCTGCAGCACTCATACTTGTCTCTGAGAAAAAGGACTAATTCAAAGGTGGCTGTGCGCAAAGGGAAGGCTGGAAATGTGGCGAGGTCAGCGTGGTGGTCTCCGGTCATGACAAAGCCAGTCACACCAGAGGAAAATAGGAGAAACCCAGGATCAAGGGTCAAAGAGATATTTCACAATGCTCCTTAAGGCTGCACGGCAGAAATGTGATAGGAAAGGCAAGAATGTGCTGGACAGACGCAGCCTTTCTCCTAAGCCTGTGTGAAGTCATTGCTGAATATGGGGAGTGATTAGAGAATTCAAAGCACCATCCACCACATGAGAGCAAGAGCACAGGGCTCTGTGCTGAGCAAAGTGCTCTGGGTGGTAGCCGAGAACAGGCTGAGTTTTCTGTGATGCGAGGTGGATGTACAGGAATTCAGACTTTACTGGTATACAGCGCTTCCGCCCTCTTTTCGTAGTTCCACCTGGGCTTCCTGTGTTCAGACTAAAATTCTCTCTCTCTCTTTTAGTAACGACGACTTTGTTCTTATATTGTTTCCATTCCTCCAAAGGCAAATAATTTATGTAATGGTGGAAATATGTCTAAGTTAACAACCTGACTTGTCTTCTGCTGCTGTCTGGTTTACACTGTGCTTGGGAGTGGAGGCGTGTGAGCTCTACTGTTGTTCGGTTTGCTGTGAGCCCTTCTCAAATCGAAAGTCATGTCAGGAGTTGAACTTTGGCAATTATTTTTTTTTTTAGCCTCTTATTTTTGCTGGTTCAAAATGAATCACCTTCTGCCACTGTGTCATTTATGACAATGGCACAGGATCCCAGAAAATCACTTTCTGCTATAAAACTGACCCAAGAAATTTATTAGAAAAAGGGAAACAGTATTAGCCCTACAGCTATTTTCTCTCTTTTCCTTTTTCTGAACAAAAAAAGTTCATGATGTTTTTCTCGGTCTCACTTCACTTGACTTTCTCATACAAGTTTAAAGAAACAGGCACACTCAGAATCTAGCTTTACTAGGCTAAATGCAGAAGCCACACCTGGAAGCATAAAGGGTCTTTCTGATGAGCCAGTCAAGGTTTGTACTTCTAAAGATCCCATTCAATTTTTTGGTCCTTCCCACTTAACATCTTTTTAAAAAATGAAAATTTTAGAGGTCGGTGGCTGAAAACTTTCTTAACCAACCTCCTTGAATCCCCAGTGCCTTAGGTGACACTCAAGCCCTCAGACATGTCAAACACTAATATAGCCTATGACCAGCAGTTAACCTCGATGGAGATTTTGAAAGTTGTTATTCCATTTGAGTTGTTTTATTAATTTAGCTGGAAAATGTAGAGGAAGTATTTTTCATCCCAAGGTATATTGGGTTTGTGTGGCAAGGTTTTGGTAGCAGGGGGGCTACAGGGGCGGCTTCTGGGAGAAGCTGCTAGAAGCTTCCCCCATGTCCAATAGAGCCAATGCCAGCCGGCTTCAAGATGGACCTGCATCTGGCCAAGGCTGAGCCCATTAGCAATGGCGCTAGTGCCTCTGGGATAACATATTTGAGAAGGGAAAAAAAACCCTGTACGGCAGCAGCCAGAAGAGAGGAGTGAGAATATGAGAGAGCAACAACTCTGCAGACACCAAGGTCAGTGAAGAAGGAGGGGGAGGAGGTGCTCCAGGCGCTGGAGCAGAGATTCCTCTGCAGCCCATGGTGAAGACCATGGTGAGGAAGGCTGTGCCCCTGTAGCCCGTGGAGGTTAACAGTGGAGCAGATATCCACCTGCAGCCTGTGGAGGATCCCATGCCGGAGCACGGGGGTGGCCGAAGGAGACTGTGACTTCATGTGCTGGAGCAGGGTCCTGCTGGGACCTATGAACCCGTGGAGACAGAGGAGCCCACACTGGAGCCGGTTTGCTGGCAGGACTTGTGACCCTGCATGGGACCCATGATAGAGCAGTCTGTTCCTGAACGACAGCAGCCTGTGGAAGACACCCACGCTGGAGCAGTTTGTGAAGAACTGCAGCCTGTGGGAAGGACTCAGGTTGGAGAAATTCGCGGAGGACTGTCTCCCCTGGGAGGACACCCATACTGGAGCAGAGGAAGAGTGTGAGGAGTCCCCCCACCTGAGGTTAGCAAGGAGTAGAAAAGACAATGTGTGATGAACTGACCACAACCCCTGTTCCCTGTCCCCCTGTGCTACTGCCGAGGAGGAGGTGGAGAAAATCAGGAGTAAAGCTGAGCTCAGGAAGAAGGGAGAGATGGGGAGAAGGTGTTTTAAGATTTAGTTTTTATTTCTCCTTACCCTACTCTGAGTTCTAACTGGCAATAAATTAAATTAATTTCCCTGAATCAAGTCCGTTTTGCCTGTGACAGTAATTGCTGAACTATCTCCCTGACCTTATCTTGACCCACGAACGTTTTCTCATATTTTTTCTCCCCCCTGTCCAGCTGAGGAGGGGAGTCATAGAGCGGCTTTGGTGGGCACCTGGCATCTAGGTAGGGTCAAGCCACCACACAAGGGTGGCTGGACACAAAACAGTTTTCCAAAGAGCTGGTGGAGTCTCCATCTCTGGACTGAAGAAGGTCCTGAGCAAGCTGCTCTGCTGGTCCTGCTTTGTGCAGGACAACTTCCAGTTGTCACTTCTAGCCAGTTATTCTGTGCTTCTGTCAGGTCTAAGAGGTGTAAGGTGAACAAGCTGTGAAAATTTTTTGTCTCTTTCATCCCTTTAGACAGGTCTGTGTATTTCTAGAGCCAAAAAAGGACAAGACCAAGGCAAGACAAATTCTATGGCAGTTCCACTGTGATTTAATGAGCTACTTTCAGCTAACTGATAATAAAAGAGTATTTCTTATTTCCATTTTCACTGTGAGGAGGAATGAAGAAAAATATTAACATATTTGTGACTTGGAGAACACTGTTGTAGGAACCAAAGGGCAGCAAAAGTGGTTGTTTATGGTCATCTTGCAAAACTGTTCTCCAAGGATAAGCAAAAGACTGTCGTCCGAAAATTATTTGACTGCTGTACCTGGGCCATGAATAAATTTCTTTTAGTGATCAAAATAGGTGCAGGTATGTGCTGACCTCATGTGCCTTCTTCTGTAGCAAAGGGAAAAGGTGCTGCAGAGCCGGCCAATACAGGTAAAATAGTGAAGCACGTGGCTGCTGTGCCTTTAGGCACACCAGAAGAATCAGTGCAGCCCTTAGGTATGTTAGGGTGAAAGGACCATTAGTATTTGCCTATCATCTCAGATTTTAGAAGTGGGTTATATCTTTTATGGTGTCCTACTGTCAAATCTAAACCCTCAGTCACTCTCCACTATGTTAAAGTGCACATTGCGGCTTTCACTATTTGCAAGGATAATTAGTTGAGGGTTGATAACACCGATAGGCACTGTAGGAAAGGTATAAATATGAGATGGCATAACTTACCCTTCTGATAAGAACACAAACTGAAAGCTTTTGCACGCCAGAACCTGTTTACTGCATTATATATCTCACGATGGCTCGAAAGAACCATCTTTCTCATGCAGTACTTGGTGGAAAACTTTTCTGTGGGACAAATAGCTGAGCTACTGCAAAGAGGGAGTCAGGGAGCTTTGTCACACATCCTGGGGAGTGGCTGATGTGATGGTGCTAGTCTCTCCCAGGGTCTGTCGGCAGGCTTGCTACATGGCTCCATTGGCATTGGTGGTGACTTGGGTCACTTCTGCCACCTGGAGCTTGGATTTTCTAGTGTGAAATGGCATGGATAATATCCTATGCCTATCTCTAAAGCATGCTGGTGTCTGGAAGACAAACAAAAAAGTAGTAGTCAAATAAAGAAAATGTATGTGATCAATATGAGGTCATCAGTTGCTCTGCAGGCAAAACAAACAATCTATGTTCTTTTGCAGAAATACAGAAATTAGTTCAAACTGCACAGGTTTTGGATTGAGGCTGCTTCTGTGAGCACTGTTTTTGACTGACGGGTGTAATTTAAAAGAAGAAAGGATGCTATAAATATTTTTAAAGCTAACATAACTCCATCTCTGAGTATTCAGGTCTTTCTGCCTCACAAACTGCATATAAAGATGTATGTCCTTAGGAGACAGTAAGTAAAGTAGTAGTGAAGCTTTTATCTCTCCAAACCATAAAATACGATGACAAAAACAAGGGTTATTCACATAATATCTTATAAATGGAAAATGGAGGACCACTTAAAATAATGCTGTGAAATATATGCATCCTGTATGCTAGATCTGTGACACTGAATTTACCACTTTTTTGATTGCTAATTTAATCAATCAGATGTAATCATTTTAATTATCAGGAATGCCTGAAACATTTTAGTGTTTTTGTTGATTGATGTGACAAATGATATTTTTCAAAGGTCAGCTCGTTACCATTAAAGGTGTTCTTTAGAACTGAGCTCCATAACGTCACCTCGCGTCTTTGGTTGAACTACTTGTTTTGTGCCTTGTGATGATGAGGTGAACCTCCCCCAGACAGCTTTATCACCCTGGAGTTTCTGAAGTAAGCAATAGATGCTTGCATGAGGAAAAGCAGAGCTTGCCAGAGAAAGAATATTATGATTTACCATATGAAGAAAGGAGTTCATTCGCTCTCACAGGGCACCTGCTTATAATTGATTCTTGAGAAAAGCCTCCCAACACTTTTGGACTATTATACAACTTGTTCAAAAGGGTCAGTCCAAGGAATGGGATCATATGAATGAAAGCTTGCCTTTCATAAAAAAGAACTGACAGCTGTTGGGCAATATTAGGCTAGTTTGTTATGAACCGCTAAATGCCCACTGTGGCTAACCCGTTACTTACCACCAGATGGTCTGTGTATGGTATAGTCCCCCCTGATAAAAGATTAAGGAAGACCAATAGATTTCACCAACTGAAATTTAATGAGGAGGGGAAAGAACTAGGTACAGATTTGAAAGATGCTTGTCTGATTTTTTCCATCTTCAAAATGACCTTGCATTTTTAATGGCTGTAGATTAACACCAGTTATGAATCCCAAGTGTCTAATGCACATGTAGACTGGGTTCAGAAAACATTAAGGGGTACCTAGGAAGAGTCATAGATTTTACACGGAGTATAGTAATGATCTTGCAGACAAAAAGTTAATTGTTTAAGGAAAAACAGAAATGTTGTTCTCATTCCCAAGGTTAAGGAAAATAAATCAGAAATGGTTGTTTTCCCTAATTACTTGTTTTGGGATAAGAAACTTGAGATAGTTTTAATGATAAAACATGAAAGGTCTCAGAACCAGTGTCAACACTCAACGAATTCAGTGACTGCTGGCTCATGCTGCAACGACTCACAAGCGCAGTGCCTTACTTTCATTTTATAGCCGACCCTTGTTGGGGGGTTTACATCCCTTAGAGAATTAACAGGGAATATTGAATTATTAATTTGGAAACAGAGATGTGTCTGTTGCAATGAAACACTACTCTTCAAGCTCCACTGAACAAAATACTTTCATTTCAGAGAAGGAAGAGGTAGACGTAGGAGAGAAACCATCCATTGGCACATGTGAGTACAGCTGTTTGAGGAGTTTCCTGCAGCCAAGCGGTGCTGTGACTCCAGCATCTCACTCTTGGGCTTTTACTTACAAAGACATGATAGCTGCAAAACATTTCTTACACCTTCTCACAACATATGAGTGGTGCCTCCTAGACTAGTGAAGGAAATGAGCTGAGGCTTTGGAAGATCATCTGCCTGGACTTCTGCAAAGCATTTGACACTGGCCCACACAACATCCTGGTCTCAAAACTGGAGAGACATGGATTTGACGGATGGACGACTTGGTGGATAAGGAATTGGCTGGATGGTTGCACTCAAAGAGTTACAGTCAACAGGTTGATGTCCAAGTGGCAACCAGTGACGAGTGGTGTTCCTCAGGAGTCAGTAATGGAAATGGTGCTGTTTATCCATATTGCCAACAAAGATGTTAATGGGATTGAGGGCACCCTCAGCAATTTTGCTGATGACACCAAGGTGTGTGGTGTGGTCAACATGCTGGAGGGATGGGATGTCATCCAGAGGGACCTTGACAGGAGTGAGCGGGGGTCCGTGCAAACCTCATGAAGTTCAACAAGGCCAAGAGCAGGGTCCTACATCTGGGTCAGGGCAATCCCAAGCACAAATACAGGCTCGGTGGAGAATGGATTGAGAGAAGCCCTGAGGAGAAGACTTGGGGTTGTTGGCTGATAAGAAGCTCAACATGACCTGGCAATGTGTGCTCAGCAGCACAGAAAGCCAACTGCATGAGTGTGGCCAGCAGGTTGAGGAAGGTGGTTCTGTCCCTCTACTCCACTCTCATGAGACCCCACCTGGAGTACTGCATCCATCTCTGGAGCCCTCAACATAAGAAGAACATGGACCTCTTGCAGCAAGTGCAGAGGAGGTCCATGAAGATGATTAGAAGGCTGGAGCACCTCTCCTGTGAAGACACATTGAAAGAGTTGAGGTTGTTCAACCTGGAGGAGAGAAGGCTCCAGGCAGATCATATAGCAGTCTTCCAGTACCTAAAGGGGGCCTACAGGAAAGATGGGGAGGGACTCTTTATCAGGGAGTGTAGTGATAGGATGAGGGGTAATGGTTTTAAACTAAAAGAGGGTAAATTTAGATTAGATATTAGGCAGAAATTCTTTACTCTGAGGGTGGTGAAACACTGGAACAAGCTGCCCAGGGAAGTTGTGGATGCCCCATCCCTGGAGGTGTTCAAGGCCAGGTTGGATGGGGCTTTGAGAAGCCTGGTCTGGTGGGAGGTGTCCCTGCCCATGGCAGAGGGCTTGGAACTAGATGATCTTCAAGGTCCCTTCCAACCCAAACCATTCTATGATTGTAAGACTTACTTGCTTTCAGCTATTTTTATCTTCTCCTTCTTTCCTTCCCGTCCCTTTCTAAATTAGAGATTGACCCTGAAAATTTTAGTACTTGGGGGCGGTCACAAATCTATGTGTCTTTCAGACCAAAGCATAGAAAAAGCTGAGTAAAAAAGCTAGTGGAAGCTAGAAAATGCTCAGGCTTTGATGCCAACTGAAACAGACAGGGGTTAGCACACGGCAGTTCACGAAGAGCTCAATTTGAATGTGCTTATACCCAACAAAATGAGACGGAAGAATGCTCATTAGAACTGACGGCTTTAACAGGACACCCAGTCAAACCAAGTGAAGACAGAGGTGGTGATTGAAAGGAAAACGGCTAAAAAGCAGCTTTAGGAACATTAGGAAGTGTGACTCAAAGAATATTTTTTCAAATACAGAGGAAAGATTCTTTAGAAGCCTCAAAACAAGATTTGTTTGGAACAAACAATTTTAAAGAAAAACAAGTCATCTTCCTATGAAAATTATAAACAGGTTATAAGAAAGCTGGTGGGAGAGAGAATACAGTAATACAATATTATCTGATCATATTTGACCAGCAAATGCTTGAGATCCCACCTTGTGGGCTTTATCAAATTGTTAAAAGTAAAATATTTCAGGCAATGCTATAAATTTTAATGAAATTATATATTCTATCTATATGTGGAAGTAAAATGATTTCCTTCTCTGAGTAAATTTTGAAGAGTGTGAATATCAATTGATAGGCCTGATCCTATCCACACCTGCTGAGGACTGAGTTTCCTGCCTCTAAACCAGTTAAAGTTACATTCCTTGGCAAGTTTGTCATGCAAAAGTTCCAAAACATTACAGCATTGAAAAATTTTGTTGTACAAAGTCTTGGAGCAGCGACAAAATATTCCTGCCATAAAAGCCGGGTGTTGTTACACAAAGTCTGATGCTTTCTCAGACATCAATTAGAGCAGCTGGTTGGGCTGGGAGTGCTGTGAGGAGCAGTCAAGCTGGGATGAAAGATGACTGAAACAGGACTCTGCTCTTAAAAGGATTTCTTCTGCTTGCCTCAAAACCATAGTGATCTGAATGTCTTTTTTTTTCCTGTGATAGGTTTGGCTTATCTGCGCTGTGGGAGAGAAGGGATTTCCTTGGCAAGTCTCTCAGTCCTGCGCAGTCTGGGAAACCACCAGGGTAGACCACAAGCGATGTCCAAGTTGTGCACCCCGGTTTCTGTCACATGGTGTGCCTGGTCTGAGGAGGAGGGTGGCTGGGAGAAGGTGTGGGGCCAGGTCCTACGGGATCCTACTCAGGTCACATTGCCACTGTCTGCAAACATCATTTTCATGAGCTGAAGAGACAAGAGCTGTGCTTCTACCAGGTGTGAGTTTTCAGTTACAATATGTTCAGTGTTTACTCAAGCCCATTCATCTTCCCATCAAATGAGACACCTTTTCCCACTCTCCAGGAAATGTTGTTGTATTTTATTGCGTTATGTTCAGAGGTTGTCTGTGATCTAGTTTAAAGCACCACAGAGGCTCCTGTGGGGCATTGACGTAGTTTCTGTGGGGCTGATAGTGAGACCAGATGTGTCACCTGGGGAAAGCAAAAATGTAATTTTTGGTTGGAAATAGCTTGTATACTGCTGGGTTCAGTGACTGGGCAGAAAAAAACCCTACATTTATTGCTGTGTGCTGCTGATATATAGCCAATATGATGATAAAGCAGTCAAATATGCAATTTATTTTTTTTAAATGTGAGGGGCAAAGTTCGAATTCAAATTCACTGCGCAAAAATCAGAGATGCTTTTATCTAAAAAATAAGCTGTTTCAGTCTGTACAAAGTCAAAATGAGAAGAAACTTGCTACCCATTAAAAGCGAGGCTCTGGGACAGCAATGTGAGAAAGGAGAAGTTGAAGGAGTTTAAAAACAGACTTTCATCAGTGTATGAAAGGGGATTATAGGGTGTGCATTTTTGTGATAATGAAGACCAGGCTTGGGGGCCAAGGATGACTTTCTGATCCATTTCCTGGGCTAAACCTCACCTGGGTAGGCAAATGATTTGGGGAAAACTACAGATTTGTCAGAATTCTGAGACAGAGTTAGAGACCAGAAGCGGGAAAGTCCATTTTGTTATAGCAACATTTCATCAAGTGTTGAAAGCAAAACACTGAACTACACAGCATTAACAGCTGTACTTTGTTACACAGGTGAAATAATCCAGCAACTTTTCTCCACCTTTACTAAACATGTTGGAAAACCTCAATCCATTGTGCTGCTGTTTGCACATTGGTTAAAGTTAATATGAAAGCTGGAAGGCAGTGCTGCTCTGGCTGGTCTCTGTCCTGCTGGGTAGGGAAATTGTTCAGCAGCTGGGATCTTCATACCAAACAGCTTATAAATTTTTGGCTTGCAATTGCTATTCACCTTGCAGAAATATTTCCGGGTGCTCATCACCTGTCCGCGTGGCCTGTCCTGGTACTGACCGAGTTATCAGCCGATTTTGAGGTTGACAGTTGGTCAGTATGCATTGGAGTGGTTCTTGCTCAGACACCTTCACGGTGCAGAAAGCCTGCAGCTTGTGCTCACCCCGCGGCTATTGCAGGCTGAGACCTGCCAGGGGCTGCAGCCAGTGAGGGGTCCTGACCCACATTCACCAGCCCCTTCAGGGTCTGTCTGCTGCTCCAAGGTCATCCTTTTGTCATCCAGGAACCAGTTTTAAATTCTTACCCAAACTAATCTGGAGAGTGTTTTATTCAGAGCTCCGTATTACATGGCCAATACGATATGTATATGTGTATAATACCTATTCATTCAAATTACAGCAAATGTCCAACTGATCCCTCAGCACAGTGTGCCTGACTGGCTGAGAGTAGAGAGTTCAAACTAGAATTGCACTTCATGTAGGTTTAAACAGTTTCTTTTATATTGTTCCATATATGTTCTTTCTGGTTATTATTTTTTTATCTTTTATTTTTTGGTGGGTAAATCCTTTTTCCACATGGCTCCAGTTATTAACAACACCATGTGTTCAGTCCGTGCGATGTATCCATTATGCTGTGTTTGTATGCTTCCCAATCTGTGCATTCTCCTCCATACAGTACCACCTCTGCATCTATAGACCTTCATTAACATTATGGTGGACTATGATATCCTGTTCTTTAGTGTTTAAACTGTTTTCCTGTCTCTCAATTTCCTCATTACTGCAGTTACACAGCAATAATAGTTAGGTCTGGCATTTTTCACAGCAATACTTAAGCACAAAGTGAATGTCAAGCAGCCTTAGATAGGTGATAAACTTAACTTTTAATTTTTCACATGTACTAAAAGAATACGTATGAAAGAGCAGTTCTCAGCAACAGGATACAGAACTGTGTGGCTTTCTGGTCTGGCCCAGGAGGACCATTCTTATGTATCATTGGCATGAAGAGTTATGCAGATGCCCGGTCCTGAACTTGCATTCAGGAAAATCCCATTTTAACTATCTAGTCTCATTGAGATGGCATGAATTGTTTGAACCATCCTTGCACATAATCTTACATTGCTCAAGAAGGGCACGAAAACCTGTGTTTGTAGCTGGTGGAATATGTTGGATCAAACACTTTTAGTGTACTTTTTAGATAATTTTTTCTGTCAGGTGCTGTTGACACTTGACTCATCAGCGTCATAACTGAGGAAATGTTAATTCAGATTGTATTCCCAGCGCTTGATATGGTCCTCATTCTTTGTCATGGTCCCTTCACTAAAGACCTGACATCATATTTTTTATGATGTGATGAACTGAATGAATGATCTAAAAAAATCCTAGGACAGGTATGGTTAAAAGATTAGGAAGCGCTAGAATTTTACATAGGCAAAAATAAGCTATTGAAGCTGACGTACAATCATATTGAAAAGGACTAATTTTTTGCCAATTTAATGTAGTAATAGCAGATAATAATGCAGCTTAGATAGAGTTCTCAAGTAGAGCAAGAGGTTGTTTATTCTTTCGTGGCAGGCAGTGTCATGCCCGAGCCTGGGTATATTGCATAAATGTTGTTCGCATCAAATATATCTCGGAGAAGCAGCCAGATGATGAATCATCCAGTTGGAGAGGTCCCAAGCCACTGTTTATCTTTATTTACCTGCATTTTTTTACAAACATTTGGTGTGTTTGCCTCTGTAGAGAAAACTTTATTATGTGTAATCTGTCTTTCTTTTTTTTCTTCCTTTTTTTTTAATATGTTAACAGGAAAAAGACTTGGCAGAGATTGAAAAGGGCATGGCAGGCATGGGAAAAATAGACATTTCTAAGACAGAAATTCTGTTCTACAGCAAGAGTTAGAAAAATTGCTTTTAAAAAAAAGTAAATTTTATTATTTTAAAACATGAGGGATAATAATTTAGAATCTCTCTTTCTAGCCTGTGTTACTTCCTTGATCAGATCCCAATAGACTTTTGGAGAGTAACTGAATTTGATAACCGTAGGAAGCCCTATACGCTTACCTAAATTTATATCAGCATTGCCTGGACAGTTTGATAGAGGCATTTGGAAACACCCTGTGTGACAAGTGATGTGAAAAGTTGCCTAATAGCATGGAGCACCAAATTAAGACAGGGAAAGACATTTTGTCCATGAAAAAAACCCAGTTGTAATCCCAAATAAGTCATCATGGTTTTATGAATGGCAACAGGAGGTGGTAGGCGTTCGGTAAGGGGAAGATGCAGTTACATTCTCTTCCCCCGTGAGTCAGGAGGAGCCTCGTGGTCCCCAAGGGACTGCTCGCGAAGTGAGGTGCAATTCATTATGCATAAAAACACTGCCATAGCTTCTACATCAGCCTGACTTCCAGAATTCAAAATAACATCCCAGGATAAAAATGTTCAAAAGCTGGATCATGAAATTATCTTTCTAAGGCAAAAGCCTTCACTGGACTGATATAATGGAGAAAAGCAACTGAATTGTTAGTCAAGAGACCAAATGATAACTTAACTTTTCTCATAGTGTCCCTCAGTGCTTAATCCTAAATTTAAACAATGAGCGACTTGAGACATAGCTAAGAGTATGATACTGTAGCCTACATTTAAGAAAGATGCAAGAAGGAAAAAATCCGGTTGTTCAAGGCTTGTCTCAAACCTGTTCAGGCATGCAAACAAAGAAGCAGATTTAAACCAGAAAAAAGTCATTTGTGTGTCTGAGGACAAAATATCATCAAAGCAGAACTATTGGCTCCCTTAGTCCTTATGGTATTTCCAAAATTCAAATATCTCGTAGTACAGCCCATAGGCTAAGTCCTTTCCGTACTACCACCGTGAATGCAGAGCACCTCTTTGTAGATCAATTCAGTTATTCTGAGAGCAGAATATATCCCTTTAGGAACAATTTTAATAAAACTGAAATCATATCTTTTTTTCCTTTTTAGCTGACAGTGCTTCATTCCCTTAAGGTATAAGTGAAGTCAAGAAAGCCTCTTGTTCCTAGCCCTCAAACTCCAGAAGATTATAATTAAAATGCAGCACATTATCTTCTAAACCTGTAATTGAAAGAACTTTTGATGCACTAAAATTGAAGTTCAGGTAGATGAAGAAATCCGAGGGGAATTGGCAACACAGCCCTTTCAAAATCCATAAAGGCCAGTCTGTTTTCTGTATGTTGCTTAAACCTGGAGTAAAGACAGTTGGTATTAGGTGAGTGCACTAACGATGACTAATTTAGATTTGGTCCTGAGCTGTGTATGAAATTGTCAATGTGCAGGTAGTGATGAGTCTGAACAATGCAACTCCGGGCAAAAACCATCCTGATGAAATCAAGTCCAACAACTAAACAACAACTGCTCGTGTCACTTTTGGAATCAGTTATTCAATGACAGTGTTAAAAGTTCTTCATTCAGTGTGGTGTACAGACACTCATCTCTGTCTTTAAATAGGTGTTTTGATGCATTGAATGAAAAAATTACTTCACAGACTGTGTTAGTGACATTGCTAAGCTTATTCTATCTCAGAAATGATCTAGAGAAGAGGTTGTACTTGTCCTGGCACACTTTTTAGTTTTAGAGGATGATATGCTTGCCTCTGCTGTTTTACCATTTGGCGAGCCAATCAATATTCACTGATTAAGATGATTGATTTTACGTGCAGAAAAAAATAATTCATATCGGGATTTCAAGTTTTCTGCTTTTGCAAAATGACCAACTTTCTATCACTGCACTTAGGTCTATGTTCCCAACAGATTCACTTGCTGATGCAGTGACAGTTGCAGCATCTGTTTTCTAGGTATTTATCTGAGAGTTGAACACAAAAACCTGTTTTAAGTAGCTGTACATTCTGGATAGTGGATGAGAGGAACCAAACTCTTCGGCATGGGATGCAGAGCCATCAAGGTGAGTTAGCAATAATGAAATATGCAGGATGAGAGAAGATCCTTGCCTTTCTCCTGGCCTTGTGTGTCTTATGAATGATGAAACTCAGTCTCCCATGTCCTGGATGAGTGCTCAAAACATTGATCTCTCCCTAAGTGTGGCTTTTCTGAATGCTGTGGTCAGAGATGTGCTTTATGTCAGGGTCATCCAAGCTGGGCATGCAGAGGGAAGGTCTGACAGATCAACTCCTTAGGGAAAATAGGAAGAGATATTCCAGATTTTTGGATCTTGGACATTTCAACCATGAGTTAAATTGTAAGAGAGAGGAGAGGAGAGGAGAGGAGAGGAGAGGAGAGGAGAGAGTATATATAAANGGAGGTGGCATTTCCAGATTTTGCATCTTGATTTCCAGAACTGTAGGGAGACAGAAGTAATCCTTGTTTATGTCTGTGCAATGCCAAGCCATGTAAGAGTGTGTCTCCAAGCTGTCCTCCCGCTCCTGCAGAACCCTGCTGGTTTTACATGGGGGAAGACGAGTACTCACATTTTTAAAGGCAGCTGGGAGACTGCAGTGAATCACCGCATCTGACACCTGGCATGGTCATAGACTTTCTCTGCCTAAAGTGGTTCAATTTTTAGTGTAAACTGCACACACTTCTGCATACAGCACACATTTTTTAAATGCAGCTGAAAAATGGAGAGGCGGCACAGAAGAGCCACAAAGATATTATTTGCAATGTCTGGTAGCAAGAGACAAAAAGAATACGATCTGTCATACTGACTACCCTTAACTTGGTAGCAAAAAGCAGAAAAAGAACCTACATTTATAGGAGAAACATAAACTGGACATTAGGCAAAGACGAAAACCTTAAATTAGACATAAGGGTGGTTTTTGGGGAGTGTTTGCAGAGATGGAGGGAGAGAAGATGCAAATAATTTTGTGCATGTGGAGGGAATTAACCATCAGAACAAGCTATTACAAGCAATGGTGTGTACCAGAGCCCTCTGTCTCTTCAGATGACAACTGGATAACTCCCAGGAGGAGGTACATTAAACAAGAACAGGTTATACTTTGACAAAAAGCAAGTTATTATGCTCAGTACACAGCTGGTATGTAATGGTTAGTCTCACAGTAGTGATCTTTGGTGATTTTATGGTCCTATCAGACCTTAAATTCCTTAGACATATTTATCTGTGAGAAGCTCTGACCCCCATTACTCCCCTGGCAGAAGCGGACCCTTTCTTCTGCCAGCCCAGCCTCCTCTCGTGGTACGGCTTCTGCCATGAAGGCCCTGTGCCAGGATTTCTTCCACTGAAAGCAAATGCAAAGCAGAGCTGAATCTATCTGAGGCTATACAAAGAAAAATGACCAACCCCAACCTAGCCACATATTAGAGACTTCTCACAGAGTACCGGCAATAGGCATCCGAGTATGTGAGCACAGATCTTGAAATGAAAGAGGGGGTACTGCCTCCATATATCCATGAGGAACGTAGTCCTCGTTCTGCCTGTAGAAAGGTGGCAAGCAAGTAAACAGGGTGACTGCAACCAGGCTGTGCTCAGGTCTAAAGAGAGGAGGGAGACAAGTGGAAGGGAAGGCAGAAATTTCCAGCTTCAGCCCTCACTTGCCTCTTGTTTTGGGGATGTACATAATTACACTCCATAGGTGCCTAAAAGTTTCAGGGTTTTCGCTTTTTACTGTGCCCGTGGGGCAATCAGTAATTTTTCCTCTGCCCAACATAGCTGTATTGCAACACTAAATATGGAAAAACTGGTGCCAGCCAGCCCAATACCATCACACCTTAATCACAAAGAAAGCCGTCACCTTTTATTGTACTGCAACAAAGCAAGCTCTGAGCCTGATCTATGGCCAGGGACGTCAAAAGAAATATTCCTATTGTGTCTTGGGACTAGGAGACAATTCTGTCTTCCAGTAAGGTCAGATTCTCTCCCACATCAGCAGGCATAACACAAATGAAGTTGGTATCAAAGATGTTGCACAAGCCTTAAGCAGAATAAATATTTTTCTTGTATGTAAGACAGAAAAAACAAATCTGTCACCCGATGTTTCTATAGAAAGTATTTTATACATTGGAATCTGTCAGCCTTTATTATGACTCTTTGAGTTGGTCTGTGCAAACCCTTAAGCTAAATATTGACTTCTTACATAAAGCATATGGTGATATACATAGAAGATAGGTCAGCAGGCCGAGAAGGAATGCAGCCTGGGCAGCAAATCAATGGTGAGCTTCAGTTCTTCGGGGCATAGGATGAAGCCAGGCACTTTGCTTGTGTAGCTCTTTGCCTCACGATTTAGAGATGTATGGAAATTAACTATTTCTCCAAACGCAGTTGTCCCATCTAAATGTTGTTGATTCTTTAATGGTCATTATCCTGGACGGCTGAAATCAATGCATTTTAATATAATGAAAATAAAGATTAAGCCTTTAGATGAAAACTGTACCCCCAGTTTTTACTTTTTTTTCTCCTCCTCAGCAACATATATACATTTAAACACCTAAATTTCTGGAATACGTTTTTTCTCACATTCTTGGATCCTTATATCTCTTCCAGTCTCTGCTTGGAAAAAAATTTGTCTTAATTTGCCTTCAAAAAATCTTTATTCAGCTATAGGTATGTGTGCACACATACATGTGCATATATATTTTATATTTATATTTGTACAAAACCCTCTCAATCCTCTAAAATAATATCTCGTACTGAAAATCTACTTTGGGTATTTGCCTAATGTGCTATAACAACAGAAATAGATAACAATAATGCATTTATAGACACTACTGCTAAAGGCCAATTACAGACCTTTATCATGAGAATATCAACCTGAAGAATTTTTCTTTAATGTGTCCTTGATTTTGAGAGAACTACACAAAATGTATATTGCAAGTCTGTGGCAGTCAGAGCTGATCACTGAAGTCTAGCCCGGATTCTTTAATTCCTCATTACAGCTTTCGCTTTTATCAACCCCAAAAGCCATGTCGCTTGCTTTCAGTTAGTGAGGAATTTGAGCAAATTTTATCTCCGTTGTCCTTTTCCATTTTTGATGCTCAGATGAAAAATCACCCTTTGACACCACGCATTTTAGTTCATCCTACTTAAAAGATGTAATTGCAAAAGTCAATTCGATTTGTTTTCCCAGTGCACTAATGGGACAATAATAAATGAATGGCTTTTTAACAAGACAAAATATATCTTGAAAAGTGTGGATTTCGTAACCTGATTTAGATACGCATCAGCACTTTCCAGAGCAGATTTAAAGAGTTTCTCTCCCTGGAGCTCCAAACACTGTTTTTTTTTTTTTCCCCAGGGATCTGTGAGAACTAGAGAGGCTGAAGAAGAAAAGGCAAGACCTGATCCTTTTGCAGGGTTTCAGTCCTGCAGCAGCCGCGGTGAAGAGCAATCTCTCCTACGCAGATGCTGTGAGTGCAGTAGACAGCCAGAGGTAGGCTTCAGAGAGAATCAATTCCTCCTCCCCCAGGGACAGTGGGAAATACACAGGTACCTGATGGCTAAGCAGGGTGGCTCAATCTCCAGGTAGCTGCTGCAGCTATCTGCACCCTTTTGAATAAATCACTAGATTTTGGTGTTGTGGCCATACACACAACACGCAGCTGAGCAAGAACCCTATGGATGAGAACCTGCACCTCACCGCCCACCTCCTGTAGCACAACCTCACTTGGAAGAAACTTCCCAGGCCACGGTGGTCCTGTTGATTTAGCAATACATGGAGCTTTTCCTGACCCCTGGGCTGCTGAAATCCACCTGAGACTGTGGCTGGCCTGGGGGTGGGCACTGGTGGTGCCAGGGTGGTGGGTGAGTGGCTGCCTGGGGTATTCCTAGCTGAGCACCTTCTTGTATCCTGGAGATGGTGCCAGTCCTGGATGTGCTGGGGAGGGTGAAGGCATGGCTGTGGGAGCGTGTGGCCCTGGTCGTTGGCCCCACAGATGCAGAAGCAGGTCTGAGACACCGTGGCTAATCTGGAAGCTAAGCTGCCAACTGATGAGGTTGGGAAGCCAGCCTGAAGCCAGGCGGTGAGTTAGAAGCAGGTATTTCATTACCTTCTGGCTCCCAATGACTCTCAATGTTCAGACTTTATGAATCTATTACTGCTTTCCACTCAGAAATGAGGGAAAGTCATTTTTACAGATGTGCCCAGCCCAGGGAAGTAATTAAGCACCAGCCTCATTTTAATCAATATGCTTAAGTAGCTTTCTTACTCAAAACCATAATAGCCATCTACATATGCAAACTAAGCATTACTTCCATTTTCATCGAGTAGTTATAAGTTCAGGAACTGTTATTACAGCCTTTTTTCACAACCATGTTTATTTTATTTTGAATAATTTGTTGCCTTGTATCCCACTAATTCTGAATCAACCAACTGTAAATACATGGGAATAATACTGCAATTGCAAAGAAAATTTACTGTGATTATCCTTCTTGATAATTAATTAAGCTAAAGAATTCCTTAACATAGCTTCATATTTTATAAGTATAATTTTCAGGAGTGGAACTCATTATCTACATTTTATTTAAGCTGTGATAATTTTCAGTCAGTAGTTAACCTTCCAATTACCTGATTTAGTTGAAATTATAACCATCAAAAAGCATATGTGGTATAATTAGAGCCATGCTATAGTTATTGCAAAGAGAGGGCAATAAATTACTCTCCATGTCCACTTAGAAAAGTATAAGGAATAACGGGATTAATTTTCACCAAGTGAGATTTTGGTTTGGCTTTAAAAGAACTCTCTAATGCTGAGCATAGTTAGCAGTAAAAAAAAAACCCTGGACTTTCCATGACTAGAGATACCAAGTTAGGCAAACACCTTACACCTCTAGAATCTCTCTCACCCCATGTTCAGTGCTTTTCTATTTTTGCTTTGAATTTTCACTGTCATTTTCGTCTTTTGTACAGTTGTTTTTGAAAGAAGTTTTAGGAAGCTTTATTGTGCTTTTACTTTATTAAGCATTTTCTCAAAACACTTATTTATGACTAGCAACAGATTCTTGAGAACAGGGCAGGTGATGTTTTGGTTTCATTTATATGGAAATTTTGAGATTATAAATTTTCAGTGGTGTTTCTGCTTAGTGAAAAATGTTTCCTAGAAGTGTTATTTTAATGGAGAGTTTCAGCTGATCTTTTAGTCTCTTTACCACAATGATGTGCAAAGAATATGGAGAGATTTTGCTCTTAATTTAGTTTACGTCGTGTTTACTGAGGACCTTCCTACTGACACCGGGAGCTTCAGAGTGAGAGCACTTAAAGAATAAGGCAGCAACTGAAATACATACACATTAGTGTTAAAGACACTTGTATGTTCAGAGCATCACTTTCCAGGTTGCTTATTGCTTATTTTCCCCAGGCAGTATTTTTCACATGTAATAGATTGTCCAATCATTCCTTTTCTGTTCTCTTAAATGGGTATTACAGTGTTAAGGATGTAATTATAGAACAGAAACAACAGGGAAAAAAAGGAAGATGGATTTCCACTTAGGTAAATTGTGGTTCTTTGGCAGTTTTCTGAAAGCTTTTCAGGTCTTGCATTACGTAAGTAATTCAGAACAAAACAGGACTTGATAAGCTTTCTTTTGTGCAGCGCTGACAATGCATCTATTCGCTGCAGTTACCAACACGTGCCAAAACTGGTTGCAATAAATAGTTGCCTTTTCATAAGACAAAATGTAAGAATAGGATTGTATTAGTATGCAAAGTGCTTTCCATTTATTCATTACACACTTTCTGAGATTTGTGCCTCTAGAGATTCTTTTGTGTTTGGGCCAGAAGAAACTCAGATACTTAAAAGATATGCAAATTCTTTATAAAGTGGACTCAAAACACCAAATGACTTCCGAATTATCTTGTAGTATATTAGAAGCCTCTAAGTATAGGATTATACTATTACAGGAAGTAATGTAGACTTCAAAAAAAGCTTGTCTTCTTTTAAAAAAATAAAAAATCAGGATTTCAAAATACTTTCCCTTAGCTTTTTGTGATTAAGTCTAGAATCTACCAGGACTTATAATGTACCAGCACATTAATCAAGACCATTATAAACACTCAGAAATATTCAAAGGCTGATAGTGACAGGTTTCCATGTTGCTGGCAAAGTATCAGAAAAGGGTAATAAAGAGAAATAGTATGAGATTTTATTGTTATTATTTTATTTTTTATATATTATTATATTTTAATTATGCTTAGAGCATAACTGGATATTTTAAAATTTTAATAGTTTTAATCCAAGGTTAATAAACCCCCAAACCATACTGAACTGTGTTTTTTCTCAGTTAACATTTACCAGAGGATACCTTTTTAGTGTAATTAAGACCATTTCTAATTTGCAAGATGGCCTCTCATTTGTTATTAGAGTGGAAAGGCTGAGAAGCAAATTTTACTCCTTGATGTGGCTGATGGAAGAATAGAATAATTAAAAAAATCCCACCTAAATTAAGCTGAAGAAGTCTTCTCTTCTTCAAGGCTCAACAGGATCTGAGGTACTAATGTTCAATGATACTGAGCAGCGTTTTGTCATACAAATTTTGGATTCAGTGCAAAGAACATCCAGATCTGCCCTGTATTTGTTCGCATTTTCGCTGGGCTTTGCTGTGTTTCGTTGCTCCAAGTTCTATTTAACCTAATTGCGCTTAAGTTCTTTTTGATCCTGTAAGAGCCTCAGCTACAAAGATACCAAAATAATATTATTAGGGGTGTGTTCGTAAGGAAATGGGTATAATTGCATTACTTGAGTGATATGAAAGAAGACTGCTCAAAGTAATACAGATTGCATTAGAGGAAACAGGTCTCCCATGATCAGTCTCCCCATATATTTTATTATGCTTTTTTTCCTTTGTGATTACACAGGCAGGAAGAATCAAAACATGAGAGACCAGGAAAATTGCACCGTTTGTTTGATTTTTCCGTACAAATGGTGGAGATCTCCCTCAGTCCCTCTTGAGCCCCCCAGGAATCCGCACGGGGATGTGAGCAGCCACGGCCACCTCGGTGCCTGCAGCAGGTACATTAGTAAAGCAGTTTGTAATATCCTGGCACTCTCCTGCCAAAACCTTGCTGCTTTCACATCAAACAACGCTTCTCTATGACCATATGAATTCTGCCCCTGTTTTGTTGCCATTTCACGTTGGGGAATGGGGCTCAGAAGAAGAGCAGGGCCATGTCCCAGCATGTTCTGATGCTTACGCTTTCCACAGACACCTCATCTTGCCCCTTTCTAGCAGGATTTTAGCAATGTTCCCCTCTTTGTCGCTTTCCAAAAGACAAATTTATCTTTTTTTTTTTTGTTTTTCCTCTTTCGATTATCTGACTTTGTCCTTTTCTCCTTTCACGTCCACCTTGCTCAGCTCTCAGCAGCACAGCTCCGGCTGCGGGTTCTTCCTCGGCGGAGCCCTGCGAGAGCTACTTTTTCCCTAAACGAGACTTCACTGAATCTGGCAAACTGCTGCAGAGTGTTTCTGTTTATGAACTGACATTTGCTGCTCAGCAAACACTTCACTGTAAACCCTCCACCCATCTAAAAGACTATGGTAGTCCTTTAGATTTTGTTTTAAAGCTCTGATCCCACTTCCAGGCCTTTGTCTGAGCAGGCTAGGGGAGAAAAAGAAAAATGACAAAGTTATCTTTGCTATTTATCTTTTTTGAGAGCAGAGAAAAATCTAACAAAGGCAAAAGAAACCCCCTTGAGACCATTTTCACAGCCATGTACCATTGTAGGGCAGTGCATCCCTAGCTGGTGTAAGTGCGGGAGGAAAAAGTGAACGGATCTGTATGGTGTGGTTCCAATTTACAGCAAAGTAATGTCTAAACATCAATGAAAATTATTTCTAGGATTGTTTACTGGTTATGAAAATTCATCCCATGCAAGGTTAATCTTTTATAAGAGTAAGCCGTGCTAAACAAACAAACAAAAGACTTGTCCCAGTTGTATGGGGTGAGCTTTTAAAGTTAGCGTTTACCATCTTAAATTGCTGCATAGTGTGAAAAAGTAAAACTTTGACATCAGCTAAATATGAACCAAGCAGCAAACCATCTTTCTTGAGGTGAGCTGGGTAACTTAAAAATCATGAGGATAATCTCAATTGACATGCAAATTATGCAGTCTAAACAGGGAAAAAGCTACTCCTTCATTTATTCTTGGAAAATGCAATTTGGTCTGCTGTAACTGGTGCTTTCCAAAAGATAAATTTCTCAAAATGATTAATATCTGTGGCAGAAAATTGTATCAGTAATATGTGTAGAGCACAAAGGATGCTTGGAGTAATGTAATTCTGCTCAAAATTATTTATTTTATTTTTTTTCATAAAAGAGCAGGGTAGATTATGTCATCTAGTTAAGCCTTTACATACTCTAATGTGAAGCAGTATATTCAAATTCTACACACTGTTTAAAAAGGAATAAATTTGTATCTGCAGGTTTGTAAACGCTCAAGGTAGTGATTTAAATGAAAAAGTGACATTTTGGAATGGGGTGAAATTTTAAAATCAAAGCAAAAAGAAGATTCTGAGTTCTTAAAATTACATTTTGGCCTGAAAAACCTGCCCATATTGCTGAGACCCTAGAGAAAAGGCATTGATGGTTACCTTTATTTTATTTTTTTCAAAGGACAGACTTTGCTAGTCCTAAACTTTTAATACCAGTGTAATGGATTAGAGGAAATTTAATAAAAATATCATTTTTGCAATAACATACCTAGTCCAAAACAAACTCCCCCGAAATGGTGCACAGACCTCGCTTGGCACTTCACTCAGAGTGAAGCTTCTCCTGAATTCAGACAGATGACCTGGACCTTTAGGATTTTTTTGTATTTTTTTAAATGAGCAAACAGGTAATTGCATCAGACATGAGGTTGAAGGCCAGATGCCTGTGGGATGCTCTCTGTTTTATAAGAGTTAATTAGCTATAGTACATATTTGTCAAAGAGCGGGTAGATACCCTTTGCCAAGAATGTAACAACATTAACAAATGAGATAACAGGGGTATATCACTTTCTTCCAGGTTATAGTTTTTGCTTAATAATTAATTATAGAAATGCAAATTCAAAAGAAGGTGCATGTTTCCCATACATGAGAAACATCCAAGTAAAACTAAGCAATCCCATGTGCTCTGAGGAGATGACGTCTTGATTCATGTGCCGGCTGAAGACAACTTCTACCGTCATTGATGAACCAGGTAACCAGGGATTTTGGCCGGCACAGGAGACTGTCCCTCTGCTCAGATGATTAAAGAAAGGTGCAACAGAGGTGTCTCTTCTTACTGCTACTTCACTGTCAGGCAGGTAGTCCAGATAGTCCACCCACACACCTGCTTCTGCATTAGTTTCATTTATTGGCTGGATATTTTTTTTGCCCTATATAAAATGCCAAAAATAAGAAAAAATCAAAAATTTTGATGCTGTGAGGTGCTCACTGCCCTGCTGAAACCGAGAGGTGGCTTACCCGTGCCCCACTCCAGGAGGAGGACTTATGGTGCTGGGTTCTGTCTGGCCTCGCCTGGGTTGGAATAACCATGTGCTCTCCCTCCTCCTTCTCAACACAACTGGAAAATGAGATCACAATCTACAGCTAGTGTTATATGTGTCAGGTTTGTATTATCTTCCACTTCACGGCAAAATAACTGATTTGGCTGGAAAAAGTACTGAGAAAAGCTTTTTTAAGTTGAGGGATAGATGCAGATGAATACTGCTCTTCAAGCGCGTCATTTCAAAACCCACTCCTTTAAATAAGATGACAGTGGCTCTATCGACACACACAAACACACACACACGCAAAGGTTTTCACTTGTCTGAGCTTACACCAAGTACTTTTTTCTCTAAAAGGAGATGCCTGGCACTTAGCAGGTATCCTCCAGTGCAAAGGCCCTCAGTCCCTGTCCGACTTTGGCTTCCCCTCCCGGCGGAGAGGGGTTTCCCTGCAGGTCTGTGCTGCAGTGACAGGTGAGGAGTCAGTGTCCGTGGCCCCGTTGCTGGGTCAATCTGCACTTGTTAACAGAAATCCTGAAATCTGTGCCAACAGGTGTATTTCTGAAATCAGAGATCTGTGGAAGTGGAGGGTGATTGGGAAGAACTGGAGACTCATCAACATTTGCCCAAAATCTGAGCAGACTGCAGGTTTACCCAATTTCATTCATGTGAAATTCTGTCAGTGTTTGTCACTAAATGCATTTTCTGAATAGTGTTTGCACGTATTTTTCACCAGGTCAGTGTCTGCTCTGCAAGAGGAGGGAAAGCATCAGACCAGTTGCCCGCAGACCTGCTGCTGAGCTGGTGTCCCTCCAGTGGAAGGGAGCCCAGGACCACCTCTTTGCTTTCCAAGGAGTGACCGCTGTTCATTTGCTCCCCTTCAGTAAAATTACTCTGGGTAAAAACTGCTAAGGTTTTGTCTTTCTGCTGAGTGGAAGACCCAAAGGCTTGCAGCCACATGCCAAAGGGAGGTTGAGATGAGAAACCCTGGCCTCAAGACACGTGAATGCCCAAGTAGGAAACCTGCCTGTTTTCTGAAGGGTCCTTCTGGGGTTGTGCAGCAAACAGCATTACCGCAGGGCCACCAGAATGGCTGGCGTACTGTGTTTCTAAACTCACTGAAAAATAGAAAAGACAAAAAATTAATCTTCTCATCATCTTTTGCTGAGCATATTTCCTCCTTTCACTAAATCCAGTGGCAGATGTGCAAATTAATATTGGATCAAAACCTTAACAACTGTTTAATTTTTAAGTTTTTTTTCCATTCTTTCCTTGAATGTTTTTTTCCATTAAGAATTCTAGATGAAGCAGCTATTACTGGGTACTGTAGTAATTATTTGGGATATAATATATTTGATGTGGATTTGGGAGACAATTATGTGTTTAAGCACTGCACTGCAGAGAAGAACATTTTGCTATTTGATGGTGGGTGAAGAGATGGGCTCTCGTGTTTTTGTGCAGCACAGAGGGCCACAGCCTGGCCCTGGCCAAGCTGAATGACCACACTGCTGAGTTGTTCCTGAGGGGCTGGAGATGGGAATTCGTTCACGCTGGGCTACAGCAGAGAGGCAGAGCTCCTCCACCACAACACTGGAACACACCAACCGTGCTCTGGGTGCTACAAACTGATGAGGGCCTGTGAGATCTCTCTCAGTTACTCCTTGGAAAGGACAAAGCCTATGATTTCATCATCCGCTATACCTTTGCCATCCACCTACTGTTGTGTCCTGCCTTTTTAAAAGCCAGCCTTTCAGGGTAAGAGCTGTATTTATTACAAACAACACTTGGCGCAACAGGGTTACGCCTGACTCACCACTGGCAGCTAGTACGATGTCATGGTGGTAAAAATACTGCTGTTCTGTAAGACGTAACAGCCAGTGAGACTTTAATTCTACAGCTGGTACATGCATCCCAGCAGAGTTGCACGGGAGTCTGCAGATTCCGTTCCCCTTAACAGTCCCTCTACTGCCAATGGGGTGATGCTTCTGCACGGCTGTGGCGCACAGAGCTGAATTCGGCATGGGAGAGGTATGGATCATGTTTACGAAGGTATTCATGATTCTTGGTACGCAAAGTTTCTCAATGTGGATAAACAGATATTATGATAAATGCTCTCAAAAAGGAAACTTGGAAACTGCCAGATTAGCTCTAAAATGCACGGGATTAAAAAAACAAGTGCTTTGTAACAACTTTATGTATTACCAGAAAGGTGACACATGCAACGGTCTTTTAGGTGCAGTCTCATTTCTTTCAGGGTTGATGGGATTTCTACCTCTTCAAAACTGAAATAAAACTAAGATAGAAGATCTCTAAAAAAATGGCATCCTCGTTACCTTGCATGCACAGTTTTTGCCGCATGCACAGTTTTTGCTACATGCACAAAATTGCAGTGTAAATCGTTCCCCAGAGCGATTCTGATTTATACCGGTGGGCGAGCGAGGAGAATCAGGCCTGACACTGGGTTGCTGAGCTGCGTAGCTTTCACTGCTTTCATCCAGAGAGTGTTTCAAAGTGCTTATAATAAAAAGCCAGCTCCCTTTTCACAGATCAGTGCTCTGATTTACTACCTCAAGCATCCTGGAGAAACCTGGAATGACGACTGTAATGATTGTGGTCCTTCTCTGCCATAGGCCTGGTCGATTTCTTTTTCTTCTTATTTCCCCTCAAGGGGCTTTGGGAACTATTCTGCATTTTCCAACAAAATTGCTTTTGTAAATGTCAACATTATAGTGTCTTTAAACAAAGATTAATTACTAAAATCTAAGTCCAAGGCAGACACCAAGCAGGTAAACATCCACCTCACTGCTTAATGTCCCTTTATTCCACTCTAACAAGTCAAGGAATGGAGAAAGGACAGAAATCACTATGTCTCCATTTCTTTCCATCTGACTGCGATACAGTGGTTTCTGCTTGCAGATATCTGCACAACAAGTTACAGTAGTTCCATTTTTAGACAAGGAGAGCCTAATGAGCTGAGTGTGAGATTGGAGAGCTGATCATTAAAACTTATAAGTAATTGGCTAGATTTTTCTGCTGGTGCAATAAGTCCCAGCTCTATCAAATTTATATCACCTTCAGGGCACCAAATGAAGTATAGGGCTGTAATCCCCCCGAACCTTTAGCACAAGAATCTGTATGCACCGTGGAAATTCAGGACAAAAAGATTTACCATTGGGAAAAAGGCATAGAGTTAAGAAACGGAGACATTGCAATAGAGTATTGTGGTGGTACCTTCAACCACAGACAACCAGCTTACTAATCGATCCAGCCTTGCTCTGCGTGCAGAAAGGGTGTGTCCATATTTCCACTTGGCTTGTGTGACCAGTCGTTCGTCAGTGTATGTGCTTTTCATCTGAAAATTTTGCTCCCTGTGCGTTAGACTTTTCTGAAGAGCAGAATCTCCTGCAGCCTCTCAGATTGAATTGCAAAGTACGGCAGTACAGTCATGTTGACTGGAATGACCTCTGCTTTGGAAGGGAAAGAGGTAATTGGGTTTCCAAATTCAAAGCTGCATCTAACATCAATCAGTTGTCAAATTTCATTAACTCTCACACCCTGGGTTCTGGGAAGATTGACTGTACATGCCTTTACGGTTGGGAAAGCACTGAGACTCTGACAAGCCTTGATAACCGAAGTTGCTCGAGAGAATGTCTTTAATAAATGCTGGCTCACTTTTCTGTATGGCCCATATTTCTTTAAGTAAAGGCTATTATCCCACACTATAAATATGTATATATAAAAAATAAATATATATACGTATATAGGTATATATGGAGAGATATATACCACTCTAGATACATTTTTCTATATATACACACATATATACATACATGCATACATGTGTGTATACATACATTTTTTAAAAAAAACCTAGAACTTTAAAGTCCCCCCTGAAAGGAAAGCCTCCTATAACTTGCCAGAGGACTGGGCTCACCACACTGATTCCATCGTGGAGCAACAATGTTCAGGTGCTCCTGCTTTAGTATGCAGAAAGAGCCAGAGGCATGGATGTATTAAAAACATGCTAGAAATACCCCTTAGACTTAAAATCATGTGTTGCAGGGGGGTAGAGATTGGAAAAAGTAGTTATTTTAACTCTTTAGCTCTGTCAAGTCCCAGTCCGTCTTCGGGCTCGGGGGAGGTTCGTAACGATCCCAAGAGTGAGATTGAGACACAAACGAGGTCAAATGCCACCAATCGGGCCGTTTTTATTGAACAGGTACAGAGGAATGGCGCGATAGGAAAGACAAGAAATATTAGAAGGAAACCAAGCAAGCATTCAGAAAGATAAGCAAAGGATAGTCACCACCATGGATCCAGCGACGTCTCGTTGATCCTCAGTCTTCAATTCTTCGGTGGTGGGTGCACACCACAACTTGTTTCCATGGACTTTTTATACACCAGGTAAAGACCTCAGCGGGCTGTCAGTCTGGCCCAGGGCCCAGATGGGGCTTGGTTTTGGCGGTGCCCGTTTTGCAGAAGAATGGTCTTCTGCCATTGGTTTTGGCGGTGCCTGATTTGCAGAGGAATGGTCCTGTGCTGTCCTGATTTGCAGGAGAATGGTCTTCTGCTGCCGGTTGTTTGCACCTTGCAGAGATGCACACAGTCGTTTGCACCTTGCAGAGATGCCAAGCAAGCTTTGCGGCAAATATTTGGCGTCCCAGTCTCTCACAAGCCCATATAAGGGATCTAATTGGAGCATATGCATAAATTACACCAACGTGGTAGTGTTTCTTACTTGCTATATTGTTTTTATTTACTAGTGACTGCTTAAAAAAAAATCCCGTGGAAGTTTTACACTGGGGTGAGCAAGCTACCTTGAGTAGATTTGTCCATAATGAAGAGAGCAGTAATGGCGACTCTAATGTGACATTTCCTACTGTGTGTCTTTCTAAGCTGTGCTGAACACTGCCAGGCATCTATTACAATGAAGTGGATAGCCAGGTCCTCTCTTATGTACCAGATGTAAGATGACCTCTGCTAGTAATGTTAACATAGCAAGGTATTTTATAAATACTAAAGTCTTTATCAGGTTTCTTATCACTAACTGTTCCAACATAACTCCTATTTCCATGATAGATGCAAGGCTTTTTACGTAGTATATACAGTGAAATGTATTTTCTAGACACACACCTTGTTTCCTCTGAAATTATGGAACCAGGTACCTTGTGCCAGAAATAAAAATAATTCAAGATTTAAAAATGAGAACACTAATGCCAGCTTCAGAAACTGGATTAATCGGCATGTTTCTAACACTGTAAGTAGTCTGTTGTCATGAACCTGAAGATTTTTTTATTTTCTGAAGCAGATAATCAGAACAAAAATATGGTAAAGGGTAAATATTATCAAAGAAAACAAATGACAGGATGTTTTCACTTTCCTAGTTTCCTACTGCCTCAGTGCTTCTATCCAAATAGAGATAGCTCTGTTCTTGGAAGAGCGCTGGGCTCCTGCAAGAGATATTCACCACTGACATTGGACATCTATGGTCCTCAAAGAACTGTTAAAGTTCTGAGTGTGGAAATCAGATGATCAGAAAAAATGTCTTTTCATTTCCTAAAACAAGAATTATCCAATTAAGGAACCTTAGTCCCCACTCACTATCCATGCATAATTTGTTGGGAATCTAAAAATTATATTATATGTTTGTAGACTTAGTAGCCCACAAAAAAATTCCTACTTGAAGGAAATGCAACGACTCCCAGCTTTGTCTGATGCGATAAGTAAGATCACTAGATCTCTGGTAAACATCTGACTTGCTCCATTTTTTGTTAATATCTTATCTTCATATTCTTATATCAAGAGTAAATTTAATTCACTGTTATACCAACCACAGCAGCTCCTTCACGTCCCTATAGCTCCTACAAGAAGTTAAGTCAACTGGCCTATCACATATCTACTTAACATAAGTAGCTGGTTGGAACAGTAGATCTGTAATTTTTATGTGCTCCATTTATATCACTAAAAATCTTAGAAACTCAGCTGTATACGTTGTATACTGGCTTGTATACATGTCAGTGGCCCAGAACTCATTTTAGATTATAGTTATTTATGCTCATTTATGGCAATGACTGCCTTTTTTTTCCCTCCTGTCATCCATCCTTTACCAAAAAATTGTGATTTCAGTTTTGACGTCCTGGTTGTTACCTATAGAAATATTTTGAAGCTTCGTGTAAGTTAGAGTAAATTTGAAACAATCAATCCAGTTAAAAACATGGCAAGTAGCATTTTTCTAGTAACTGCTGTACTACATTACCTTTCTCCTTTAGCCTTTTAAATCCCAAGATCTTCTTATAAGAAAAAAAATAATAACTTGAAATAAAGTAGGCTCATGATTAAGATATTCATTATAAATTCCATACACATTGGTTGTTTGCAATGATTTTTTCCCCGCTTGTTCCTCAGGCAGTAACAGTAAATTAATGTGTTTGTGACATTTCTGCAATTCTAACTTTGAATGAGACTCGTACCATATATTGCATTATAAATACTGACTTACATTAAGTCCCATGTGTGCTTCTCATGTAGAAATGAAATAGACAGTGTAGTCATTATTCAACTTAATTTGCAATATTTATTACCCTTGGTGGATATGAATGTATTCGCTACATTCGCAATAAATGACCTCTGGGTTTCAGAGATATGTATTCTGTTAGGAAAAACTTGCAAGGAGTAAATAATACCCTTCCCTTTCTCTCTGTGAAGCTTCTATTTCTACAGTGCTGCTGTTGTGTCCTGTATCTAAATTTAATTTATGCTAAGCTGGAGATCTTGCTCATGCTATGGTGTTGAAAGGGTATTTGTGTAAATGCAGTGAAAAAAATGAAAACATGTGACTTGCCCCAGTGACATTTGGAGAAAAATGCCTACAAGGACCATCTGTAGAATAAATGTGACTTAATCCTAAGTAGTGTAAAAGCTGACTTGTCCTTAGGTTAAGAAAGAAGCAACAGAGTTCAGTATCACTCACAGCCGGGTGGTTAGTCTGTCCTGTTGGCTGGTACTCAGAACAAAAATCTTTGCATAGGCATGACCATAACATCAGCCTACCAGGTCCTTTATCATCATGGACTGGAAAACACAGGAAAAGCAGAAGAATTAGGCAACAATCCCAGTGTTTTTCTGTTATTGGAAGCTGCATACTTGTAGTGGTCAGAGCTAAAATACCTTACCCAAAGTTTTACATCAAAAATATCAGATGATTTTTTTTATTTGTGAAACTTTGTATTCAACATTCATAATCCATAGACTGCTGGTGATCATTTTGAGAAACTTGTAGGTCCAGTTTGAACTTCCCTAATCTAAATGGCTCCATCTGTGCTCCTGCCCCAAAGGCTACTGAGGCCAGCACAAAGATTTTGCAATGGTTTTGCTGGGCAGCAGAGAAGCTTTTCCTGTCCCCCACCGCAGGTCTGCTGGGATTGCCATGCTCCTCTGCAGCACTTGGGGTGCAGCCCTGCCTCTTCACTGAGGAGACCTAATTCATTTGTGTTCATGAATTCCAGCTGGATTTGCAACCTTTACACCTCTTCCAACTGGTGAAGGGCTAGTACTAAGCTTCCTGCAACAAATGTCAAGAGAAAGAAATTATTATTTTTTTCACTTTATAGCAGAAAATAAAATTATAAAGTGACTCACCTGAGATCCCATGGGAAGTCTGTGGCAGACTGAGGAAGCCGACCAAAGTCTTTAACGGGACATCTCTAGTACCCCTGTTACTAGAATAAGATTTCCTCTTGCACTGAATATTAGCCTGAGTAAAATAAAATTTTACTTGCGTTACCTTTTGCTGATGAGAAAATTGAGGTGAAGAGCAGAACTGAGGTGAAGAACAGAGGAGTTATTACAAGATCACCAGTGCACTAGTTGCAGGTCCGGCATTCACATTCAAATCTGCAAATTCCTCGCAGGTGCACCGAGCACCAGTGAAAAGGTGGTCTCCAGTCCAGAGCTGCAGCTTATCCAAAGTCGCTTTGGGAAGTCTTATGGTTTATCACTACAGGAACCTATATCAATGGCAAAGCAAATTTTCCTGAGACATCACCTTCCAGAATTGCTTTAAAACTCTTTGTGCAGTGAGTTGGCCTGTTTGGGAGTTGGATGTAATGAACTAAATGCTGAATACTTGTCATCCTTACATAAATCCTCTGGACCAAGATGAATGTTTCCTTAAAGCAATGTGAATTTTTCCAACAGTATCATAGAATTTTAGGTAGGACCCTGAGTCAGCAGCTTTTGTTTTTATCAGCTGCTTCTTTGCTTTTATTAATAAATCTCAGATAGAAGTGTTTGTATTCTTCAAAGCAGTTGAGCTCTCTTGTGCTGTTGATCTGTACAGCCAGAACCGATGTAAGTGGATAGAGCCTCCTCCTTTCCCCACTAATTCGCCTCCCATGTGATTAGTGTGGGAATTGGTTTAATCCTCTAAATGTCGTCTTTACACCACTTTTCAACACTCTAGTGCTGGTTCTGTAACTACAACTCATGGCAAATTATTGCATTCCTAACTAAACTGGATACACCATTGGAAACCTTTAATCATGTGCACTGTAGCTGTAATGCACCTGCCCTTAATTTCTTGTCATTACTGCGTATTAAAATACAATCGGGGTACTTTAAATAGCCTTTCCCCTTTTTTGAAACACATGTCCACATGTGGATTTTCTCTGAACTATCCATGCTAATTTTCCCCACATTTCTCTGGAGTAAGCTTATTTTTTTTTACTTTTCCTTACCCTTTAAAACTCCTTCCTTTTAAAACATCTCCTTCCTCAATTGTTTTCTGTATGCTTCACTCTGGTTTTACAGTGGATGATACAATTCATTTGGCTAAAAAAAAAATAATTCTAGTATTATTCAGAAAGCTCATGCTTTTGTCTAGAGTGTCAAACAAAATGTAAGGATGTCCCCAGATGCTTGTTGCTGAAGACTTGGAAAAGCTCCCTTCTTGCTGGGTGCTTTGCATCTGTGCTAGTTCCCCTTGGTTCCCTTGCTGCTGTTGTTGGCTTGTAGGAAAAGTGTTGGATCCTCCTATGAAATACAGTAGTCTTTCTAGATGTGACTATGTTGTGCAAGAAAAGCACAGGAAGTCGTCCTCATCTCTCATTGTTTTCCTAACCTCACACTCAAACTTTTTTTTGTTAGTTTGTTCTCATATGTGGCAATTTTTATTCCCTGTTCTGGAGATATTTGTAACTTCACGTAATTTAGGTATTTAAAATGCAGAAATCCATGTAATCTGGTATTGAAAAAGGATTTCCTTAAACCAAGATGTTTTTTGCCTACAAAAATTAAAAACTGCAATATGCAGGTGGATATCTTTAAGGAGTTTAAACTGAATTTATTCATAACAGTTTTTTCTTATGCCCAGTAAAGCCAACTGTCTAGGATGTCAAAAAAGACTCTGCAATGCAAGCTGAATCAATTATTTATTTATTTTGGCCTGCAGTGCCTGCCAGAGCACTTGCTGAATGATCAGCCTTTTACCCAAGGTCTATATAACGATTAGCTCAGTTTGTAATCTGTAATTTCCAATTAAACTACTGCTTTCCTGTAATTTATAAGTCAATGGCGATGTCATTAAAGGTGTGTCTTTCAAATGCTATGGGCTGACTGAAAAAAATCCCATGTTTCAGAATACTCCTGTACATCACAAGCTCCCAGGCTTACCAGTGGCTGGAAGCAATTGCTCTTGGAGAAACTATGGCATTGAGCATGGGCAAAGGGGGTTGGTACAGTCAGCATAGAGTTCTCTAAAAGACCCTTTTCCTTTTGAAAAAGGATGCCTGGCAAATTTTGGAGGAGAAGTTTTAGAGAGAAGGTGATGGAGAATGCCTGCGATATCAAACTGTTCAACAGCTTGCCAGGGCACTAATTTCCACTCCAGTGAGTTCTGCCCATGCGGCAAGTTAGTCTTGGTTTATATCAGCAAGGTGAAGGTTAAGATGTAAGGATGCATTAGATTTACAAGTGATACGTAAACCTGCTGTACAATCAGCAGTGATGTTGCCTTTCCAAATATTGGTCATGACTCTTAATCCCTTATTTACTGTATCATACACTGTATTATATTTCTTGTAAAGAAACCCAGAATATGATATGATCACAGCAAGGAAACTATTGTATTGGTGTATGTCCAAAAAATCTGTGATTATTCATCAATGAGTTAAAACATGGTTTCGTTACTTGGTTACTTTGGTTACTTTTCGTTCATTAATTCCTTTTGAAGTGCAGAATTTTTATATGAAATATGACCTTGGGAAATATACAAATGAATAATGAAGAATGGTTTATGGTTAATGTTATTTTGGTATTTAAATAGTCTTTTATATCTTCCATCTAAGCATTTTTTTAAAAAATTGAATGTTATTAGCCATATTTTAAAAACAGTAATATTTCAAAAAATTGCCTGGGATAGCAAAGGTAATCTGTGTCATAAACTGATAAAGGTATCACGAATACTAATTTATGTCTTGTGTTTTCATAGTGATTTGGCACAATAAACATATACCTGGAGCCCATTTTATCCTGTTTTACAGGCACTGTGCAAACAGGGAAGAAACATCCTTGTTCAATGGATGTTTCTAAATGAGTAAACCTCAAGAATATGGAGATTAATAAAGAGAGAGCTTTATGGTAAAGTAATTTAGACTAATATATTATTTTGTAGATATGACAACAGATCCATTTTCTTGCAGGTGTGTTCTTTTTTTATTCTTTTTCTGTTTTGATCAATGCTAGAAATGAAGCCAAAAGAGTTTTCTGTGAAATGTGTTGAAGCAGTAAACATGAGTAAGTTTTGTTTGGTAGGGTGTTTATTTAAAGTTTTTAGACTCAGTGCATGTTTGATTTGAGTGATATCCCAGCTGTAGCTGTTCTGGCTCTAGCAAGATAATAACCCTGTACAAAGAGTGTAAATTTTCAGATCCAAAGACAGTGAAGGAGAGAAAAGTAATCTTTTGGGTTTTTTTTTGCAGGGAGCTAAAATCCAGTCCAGACTATCTACAGTTTTAGATAATAAAATAAAAGGGGGCAATATAAAATAGTGACTCTTCTAAATTAAAATTAGCTTTTGCTTTCAGTAACATGAATGCCTCTTCTGGCAGTGGAAAGCTTCAGCGCTGGCTTTGCATCTTGTTGGCTCCTGAGGAAAGGAACAGGTAGGTCTGGCCCAAATGCATTTTCTGGAAAGACAGGCAACAGACCTGAATATGCCATATTTACTTAAACAAACACGTTGAGAGTGCCCCTGCAAATAATGGCACTGATGTAAAAGAGACCCTACGAGGAAGCTCAGCTTCTCCATGAAGCTTTCCCCAGAGAACTTGTGGTCGCACATCCATCATCATGGAAAATATTTTAGAAAGCCGCTCTAGTAAAACTTTCAAGTGTCAAGAGACTCGTCAACACCAAGTTAGACACACATATATTTTGTTTTCTGTTTGTTTAACCCCCAGTTGCGTGTGACCTGCTGCAAGGGGAGGCTCTTCGCTAAGTTGGGGAAGGAGCATGAAAGAAGATACTGTAAACTTCTGCAGAGGTAACTAAACCATGAACGTACTTAAGTAAAAACTTCTTATGCCGTTGGATCGACTATGACTTTTGATGGAAGATATTGCAGAATACACAAACCTTGCTGCTGCTTGCGGGAATAAAACACAATACAGGTTGTTGTACTCAAGGCATATTAGAGAGCAGTCTGACTCAGAAATGCATGGCACCGTATACTATTAAAGGAATAATTCAGCCTGTTTTGTCATATCCTGCAACTACAGTAAGTGATATATATTTACATTACATAGAAGACTATAGAAAAGTAGTGTTTAACATGGGGAAAAGTCCAGAGATGTCTTTTATGCATTGTTGATTCCTTAAAGTTACTAATATATACCTCGACTTCCAATTTAGGACACCATCCACAGATGTCGGTGATGCCAGTAAGACCTATTACACCTTAGAAAAATGAAGCTGTTAATTCATTAAGATCTGACTAAACAAGATAATGCCTCAGAGGAGAGGAACTGAAAAGACCAAGAGAGCCCTATGATAAAATTCTAGATTTAAATCCCACTTAAATTAATGAGAATTTTGCTGTCCATTTTAATCTGGCAGCGAAAAACTTACAGTCCAAGGGTATGAAAAGGGAAGTATCAGTTATGGGGACAGACATCAGAAGGCACAGTCCCCTTTGAAGATTTTGTGCTTACAGGCCAAAGATTTTGGTAAACGGTTACTAATTAAATGATCTACAAAAAAGGCTGGTTTGAAAACTGCCAGAGAATTTGGTTTTGAGATTTTAAGATTATTTTAAAGTAAATATTAATAAACAGGAAGTTAAGAGAGGATGGGAAGAAAAAGTTTCTGTATTAAACACGAAATAGGAACAAAGTGTCATTCTTGGAAGAAATATGTTAGGATATACTTCATAACTCATGATGTTGATGAAAAGAAAATCCCTGTCTCGGGAATTCGTGTTGCAGAAGGTAATTTTATTCAATTCATAAATCCTTATACCAGAGATTTTTGCTTTCCCAATTACCCAGTTATTCATTTCACAGGAGACAATGAAGTATGTGGTAAATGTTTCAACTGATCTTATTCTAACATTGCACCATCCATGTGACAAAAAGCCATACATAAATCCTTATATCAGTTTTTTTATTAGTGTAAAAAAGTGATACCTCAAAACGTTATGCATGTTCATGGAAGAGTCTAAAATCAAAAACCATAAAATGTGTTAGCGGAGGTTGTGTTTTTCATAAATGGCAGCTGTGCTCTCCTCCCATAATGTCACTCCCAAAGCAAAGCGAGATAAGAAAACTCATTTTTCTTTGGCTTATTTACTTTATAAATTATATAAAAACGAGTCATATATTTATTGCCTTATGGAAATGCCTTTTAACTTTTGATACTTACAAAGAAGAACTACAAAATTTCCTCTCTGTCTAAGAGTCACAGCAGCTTACTGAAGGGAATCTATAGGCTTGTCTGCTTGTCTTTGACTTTCAGAATGGATTCTTTGCTTTTAATTCAAAATATGGATATTGTAATTATCCAAGGACACTGTAAAGGTGTGTAGTTCATTATTGTCTAGTTCCTGCTCTGAAGCAGTTACGCAGCACAATTTAAAAAGCAACAGAGCAAAGCCCTGTAATTCTAAATAGTGCAGTCTTACTACACAGTTACATTTAGACATAAAATGCATTGCTTTATCAAAAAAAATCAATAAAAAGGAAATATGAGTGAGCAGTGTCTGTTAAGTCGGCCTGAGAATAGTTAAATAAAACTAGCTTCTCTGACTCTGAACTGCCAATAATAGTAGATAGGGACTTCGCCAAATGTAGACAAAAATCTCTCAACGTCTGGCTCACCGGACTGCATTTTGGAGCACATTCAGTGCAATATTTTCTATTTCTGTGCTATCACATAAAAATAGAAACTTTACTTAAACTCTCCCAAATACTAACTCTTCGTTTCCAATGAAATTTTATTAGTGGGAAATGTCCTACTGAGAAGCAACTTCCCCAGCATTCGTAAGTTAAATTTTGTGTGTTATCACTCCAGAGAAATAGTCAACTCTTGCTTCACTGCAGCCAAGAAGAAAAACCAATTGAGCTCATTATGGGGCTCGACCGAGTGTCTTGTAGAGAGGGTCGAGTTCAGAGCAAGGAATCCTGCTATGTTTATATAGTAAGTATAGGTACCAGCATCATCTTACACTAGTGTGGCTTGCTGAAGGAACATTTTCCTGGCAGCTTTTTACTTTCTTACTGTTCTTCTTTTTAGCTCTTCTGACCTGGTTTTCACTCTTTTATGGTCCCATTCTTCTCATTCCTGGAGCAGAATATGGTTGCAGAAAGACTGAGCGCTGGATGGGAACTGCATTTACAACAGTGACAGAGTTATTGCATGGCTGCCTCTGTAAATGTCTTTTTTGATCTTTACTAAAAAACAAACTCGCTCACACTGAGTTTATGTTGGCATTTCTAGTGGGCTGAAGCAGCTGTATATTGAAGAGGCCAGCCTTGTCCTCAGATATCACCTACAGGATACTTGAGATGTGCACATGCATAAGATCAAGGATTCCTTTTGGTAGTTTAGAAATCCACCCAAAAGCCATCTCAGGACTGGTACAGTTTTAAAGCAGTATCAAAGATGTTGTAAACTATGGCCACCTGAAGAAACTTGACAAAGCTGCTTCAGTCTCTAGGGACAAAGAGAAAGTAGTATCAATCACTCTCACCACTGTATTTTGTTATGAGTTAGCTCTTTTTTTTTTCTAATTTTCTGAAGAGGGAATTTTCTTAATTGTCCAGTTTCATTCCTACAGTGTAAAGATGCTGTCTTGCAAAGAAGCTAGGAAGTTCCACAGCTTTCTCATACACTTTGAATTTTAAGAGCAAAATTTTAGAAGTGGTAATATTTTTCTTGTGATACCTCTGTGAAAATGCTTGTGACAAAACAGACAGGGCAGACAGCTGGTCTGAAACAGCCAGCTCTTCAGCTCTAGCACCTGACAGCAGAAAATACCGTGCCATCCTAAGATACACTCTTACTTTTGCTGAGTTCTGACCAAGATCAAACCTTTAAAGAGTTTTCTGAGATGTTAGTGAAAGTTATGAACCAAGAGCCAGGGATTTATAAGGAACAGTAAATGCAACAGATCACTCTTAGATCCTTGACTCTTGCTGAGATTTGTCAGTGCATCCCTCTCCTCTTCCTGTAGACATACCTTCGCAAGATGTTTCTGTGGGTAAGTCAAGAAGCGGGTGTGATAGCAATGTATGCAGAATGATTCAACATGCAGAACCAGGTTTAGCTTGAAAAGGTTTGAATAGTTTTTGCAGTTTTGGAGAAATGCTTGATTTGGGATTCATAGTTAAAAGTCTGCAGATGCAGCATTACTTAATGGTAATCACATCCTTAAAAATCTTTGGGGGCGGGGGAGGGGAAGTCACCTGATATCCACCATGTAACTTTTCCAGCTATCAAATGAGAATTATTTTATGTTGTCATTTGGGAGAATTCTGTACAAACATGGCCAGTGGAGGTGCGTCTTGTCATGACCCTCTACATTTCCTTTGGTTGTAAGCAACCAGAAAAAGTCAGAAATGTCTCTTTACGGTCCAGCCGGTCTGCGCCTCAACAATTATTAGAAATCAGATTTTACCAGATATGGAACAATCAAACAGAGAACAAATAAACTTATTTCTGTGGGAAAACACCATACCTTTCTTGATGTAGAAAGACATTTTCTAGGTCTTTGATTTCATGCTGTCATGTTTCTGCCAAAATTTTAGGAGGCTGAAAAGAGCAGAGCTTCTCCGGTTTGTGAACTGTATGAACTTCAGGTGCTTCTTATGGAGTCTGAGAAACCAGAATTTGAGTCAATGACTTAATGATGGTAACATTTCATTTGTAATCAAATAAAGCCAAACCCATTGAACAGTTCTCATTGAACTGGTCAATTTATTACTTTGCTTTCTAGTAGAAGGCTTTACACAGGTTCTGAGGACTGGATTTTCCATCGTAAACTTCTACTAAAATTCCCAAATAAAATGTTTCGTATTTTTAATTGTTGCTTTTGTAGTCTTTGGGTTTTTTCTCATAATCAGCTTCCAATAATATGACGGTGCCTTGAAAATGAAATGCACAGGACATGGATTTTGAAGATGTTGTCTTGAGGTAGGTACACTGTGAGAGTAAAACGCCTTTCCGCCCTACAGAGAAGTCTTAGGGGCACAAGAGTCAGTGACCACTTGATGTGATCAGCTATTACGATACCAAGTATTCCCCTCAAAGCCCTGAGGCATTGACTTGCGCTGAACAAATGAATAACCTCAGTTAACTTCACTTATATGTTGTGAACATGTGGGTAAAAGGGAGCTTATATATCTGACCTCTCTTCTCCAGTCAAACTGAAAACCACTGAGATACATAAAAAGGTCTCCAGATATACTATTACATAAAAACTGATTTTATATGCCAGATTCCTGAAATTTGAAAGCCTGTTTTTGGTAGTATTTTCACTCTTCTCTACTGAATTTCCTGACATGTATAACAGCATTGACGGTGTACCAGTTCTTGGGGATCACAGGAATTAAATTCTAAGTCAGCCTCCAGGCCTGAGCCCCTAATTAGAGAGCTGAAATGGTGCTTCCCATGATTTGTCCTGCTCAGCCAAACTGCTGGGCCATTGTCTGTTTTTTAAGAAACTTAATTTCTTTCATTAAACCTTTTGACTGTAAAATGAACTGGATTTATAAAGCACTCATTACTTGCAAATCTGGGTTGAATACCTTGTGTTACATCGCTCTTTATATGGTATTGAAACAGCCTTGGGCAAGATTGTAAGGCAGCACTCCTAGTGAGCCCCTCATAAAGATGAGATGTTCCTCTCATCTGGCAATTGCTGAGAACAAAAAGATGATAGATAAATTATTTTTAATGGCACCTGGAAATGCTTCTCGCTAACAATAAAAGTGTAATCCCTCTCTCTCGCCTCCCTTCTGTGCTTGCTCCATAACATCCTCAGCAATAACCTTGGGGTGGAGCAGACTTTGCAGAGCAATTGTGGTAATGCTGGCAGAAACAACCGTTGCATTTGCTGTTCCTTTCAGGAACAAGTACGTTTTTTTTATTTGAGCTGCATGTTGCGACTATTTGTAGAATGTCTTAAAATTTTCTAGAGACCTTCCCCACCTAAAACAACCACAATAGTGCAACTGTTAAATTTAATTTCTGCTGAAAGAACGAGTTACCTTAACTTTACTACACCAGTAAAATGGATGCTAAACATATGTTGAAAGATCACAGCTGGATATGAAGAAAGGTTTTTTTAATCACTTGAGTCTCAAAAATTCAAAATATTCTGCATTTGTGGATACAGGCATTCATATTTTTTCTTTCTATGTGGGTGTTAGGTGCCACATTTCTATAAACTTCAGCACTGTAAATTACGTTATTGTTATACAAGTACATAGCTATAAAATAAATACAGACTGAGAATTTTAATGCAGGCTTAGCTACCAGACACCACAGAAAGAACATAAACCGCAGTCAGAAGGAAATAAAAATTTAATCCAGCTGCCACTAGACACCTTCTGCTCTCCTACAACTGATGTGTGTCAAACACTGCACACCAAAAGCTTTCACTGCTCCTGCACCAAGAGCAGATCCCCACCAGGGCTTTGTAATATTGTGTCACCAAATGGCTCTGCCTGCCTGGACCGTCTCCACAGAGATCCTGCTCCCATGGCAGTTGTAGATGGTGTGTTTTAAGACCCATTCCGTTAAGAAGGAGGGCTAGTATACAACTTATAACTGGATGTTCCTATATTTAGTGTAACTGAACTCCTTGCTGGCAGGTAAGAAGAGAATGACTAAGGTGACTGCCTATATGAACTGCCCCCAATATAACAGACGGTTGCGTGAGCCATGCAGATATTTCAGACCGAGCAGTGAAGGTGAAAATGAATTTGGAGTTGATTGATCTGAATAGTAGTCAAGACAGAGCAGTGAAGAGGAGATATGAAGCAAATAGGTTTAAGACTTAATCGGCCTGCTGAAGACACCATGCTTCATACCACTAAAAATGCAACAGTTACTTATTCACTTCCAGATCTGTACTGAGTTAATAACTCAGTTAACCTATAGCCTTTTTTTTTTTTTTTTTGTGGCTGGTGACCATGGAAAAATCAGCAACAAATACAAGGTTTGGGTGTAGGAAAAGGTAAAATTTAACAGAGTACCTTGATATATAATAGTCAAGGCAGTTTTGACTGATGAGGGAAGAGTTTTGGCAGATGCTGGCAGGAGAAAAAAAGATTTAAGCTGAAAGTATGATGGATTTGTTGAGGTACACTACAATAAAAATAGTATAAAACAAAATCAGTTATGAAAAGAAACTTTCACAAAGGTTTTCATTTTTTGACTTTGAAGAAGTTCCTTTGAGATATAGAAATATGGGGGTGGGGGGATCAACGTTTCAGGGAGATCTGAGATTGCATAAAATAAGAAAGAGTGTGTCCTTCAAGAATATTGGTCTTCAACTGAAGACAGCAAACAGGAAGGTATTTTCCTAAAATATCCTTTGTAAAAGGTGTAGTTGGATTCAGATATATGTTAATTTTTGTGGGAAGGAGGAGGACAAGTTAATACATTTTTCGGTTTCCTCCACAAAGGCCTAGTATTCAAAGGTCATTTGACTGTATATCTTACAGTAATTGACATGAAATGAGAGCAATTAGTGATCCTTCATTAATGTGTCATACATTAGATTCGTCAGCTTCTATTTTTGTCAGATGCTATTTAGCATGCTTTAAGAAAGACTCTTTTTTTTTTAAACTACATATCAACAAATCAGTGGGTCTTCAACTCCACTTGTGCTTTTCAGAGTTTTTCTTCCATTGCTAAGTATCATCTGCTGGGAAAAGAAGTTAAAAATTCCCATTATACACTATTCTTTCTTCAGGATATTTTGAAAGTTAATCTAGGACGCTTTGTGACTTGTGGTGGTACGGAGTCTGTGCTTACTCACGGTGAGGAAGGAGAGGGGAGGTGGGGATTCACCGATCTGCTTGTGAACTTCAAGTCATTCACAACTCTCTGCTCACTGTTTTCCAGCTGCTTCCTATGTTCTACCTGCTATATGGGGCATTGTGAAGCTTAGATACTGTTTTAAAAGCTTTATTATAATATTTGTAAAGGACTTTGAAATCCTCAGATGAAAAATGAAATGCAAGTGCAAATTATGATTACTACTATTCCAATCTGTTTAGTGTAAATGCCCAGTTCAAGCAAATTACTTATCAACTGATAATTTTAATGTTCTCACTGAATTTTGAAATTCAGTTACTTCTTCCATTATTGGCAGATAAATTGGAGAAGGATTGATAATGTGAAATTGGACCCTTTCATCTCAGGTGATGTGAAAGATCTTTTCCAAAAGTCAGAAAAGATGTACTTGCATGTGCACTAGTGGTAACTATGTACCAAACCAGACACTCCATTGTTCTCCATTAGCATCTTGCTGTTTACATAGTTCAGATTTTGAAATTCTGCTGTTAGCTGCCTCTATTCCTGAGTGTGACGTAGGTGTTGTCTCTGGTCTTCATTGCATAAAAAAACCCAAACTATAGGAAACTCTTATTTTAGTCGCATTTTGCTGACAATAGAGACAGCCTGTATTTGGGCATTTGTGAACTTCCCGCAGTGTTTTAAATACTGATTACCTGTGGCAAAAGCACATGCATGAAAACTTTATGTCAAATAATGCTGCTGTCGATGGTGTTGCTATGTTGTGCCAAGAGGGAGAAGCAGTTACACATTCAGTGTAATCTAAGCTGCGTGTCAAATGAGCATTGACATGTTTAAGTTTAACTGTTCGATAAAATACAAAAGTCACTTAGTTTTCACTCAAGTCAATTAAGCTTACGTACATACTTAATTGTTTTGTTAACTCAGGGACCAAATAAACTCAATTCTTATGGCAAACTGAGCAATTGCACCCCGTAGTCCCAGCAACACAAGAAGTTGTGTGTTTATGAACAAAGGATCAATGATTAGGAGAAAAGCATCCCTTTTATTGATCCGAGATTACTGTCAGCTGTTATAACAGAGAAATTAAAAAGCAGTAAAACATTAAAGCTTTGGTATTGCCAAGCTGAAGCAAAATGTCTGCTGTAATTCGCTGTTAACAGGGCTACTACTCCAACGGAAGATGTACCTGCCAACAAATCCTCCAAGAAATGTTCTAATGAAGTCCTTGCTCATTCTGCAGTCAGATTCAGTCCCAAGAGGTGCTGCACGCTGGCAGGTAACTGGAGGAAGTGGAACGGTATTATTGTTCAATGTGAGCTCAAGTTTGAAAATACTGAGCCTAGAAGAAAAGCCCAGAAAATCTTTGAATAAAAACAATTTTGAGGTTGGAGTCTTATCTGAAGTCAACAGCTGATTACCTTTTTCTAAACTATTGGCTTACACACTTTATCAGTCAGAAGGCATTACAAAACCCTCAGAAATATGACTTTTTAAATTTCTCTATGGTCCAAGATACTTTCATAAAAAAGGAAATTTAATATTGAAATAATACAAATTCTTTAAGGCCTTTAAAATAAGGTTTTAAGATCATTTTCTTTGTTTTTCATTCCATCTGTTTCTATAAACTTTAACATATAATATACCAAACCTTCAGATTTAAAAGGCAAAGATGTTAAATGCACTATTACAACTGTCAGACTTAAGAATTCATCTGAACTGTTTGTTCTGTTATAATCCACAATGCTACCACTCACAGATGTTATTCTTTTTATTCATACACACTACCAGTTCTGACTTTTTATATCTGTTCAAAATTGCTATGAAATGTTTTGTTTTTAAATTGTGTATTTATCTTCTACATGCAATAAGAACAGGAGGTATGTATTTGATTTTTTTCTTTTTTTTTATTGATGTAACGGTATTTACTTACTTATTTTCTGATTATTTTTCATAACAATATTTTATATAGCATAATTTGTAGTATGGAAGTGTTTCTGGCTGGGTGGATACAGTTCAACACACAAAATTCTAGAAAGTATATTTTGCAATAGCAGATTTTAATGATGTGAAGATGAGCTGTTTTATTGGAAAAAAAAAATTATTTTAGATGTCTGTGTTGCCCCATTCCCTGGGCAACACAACCAGAACTGGCTGTTTAGAGAGCAACTCTGTCAGTAAGAAAGGTTTTGTTGATGTTTAGGAAAAAAATTAACAAAAAAAAAAAGAACAGCTGAAATAATCCTGTCCAAAATAACGGTACAATTTATTTTACACCTGTCTTCATTGGGTTAGCTAAACAAAAATACCTTCTTAATTTCCTCAATGGCTATACGATAATCACCAGTTCTTATATAAAGAGGCAAAATAGTGAAGAGATTAAGTCATCTCTTTGAATTCAGGGTACATCAACAGGGAAGAAATGAGAGCAATTCGACTTCTTATCACCTAATGATGGAAGGTAATAACTTGTGCTAGAAAAGCCTGCTCTGTTGGGCTCCCCAGGTACTGATGCTTGGCCTTGAATCATCCCTAAGAATGACCTAACTAACTCCTCTGTAACTGATACATCTAAATTTTTTAAAGCCTGTTTTACTCAAAGTTTTAAAAATGTTTGATTGGTAAGAATAATTAATTCAATTTATTTGAATGAAGCTTATAGAAATCCATCCATGACATTTCCAAAGCACTACCCGTCTAATCATGGCCCAAATGGCCGACTCTCAGCTGGAAATTGCTGGGCATCGTCGTGTTGGGTGTATAAATAGATGTCCTGGAAACAGTGTTAACCTGCAGTTATAAAAATAAAAATGCAAAAATGAAGCCTATGAGCATTTCAGTTGCTTATCATGTCTGCCTCTGCACAGTGTAGAGCAGGTACTTATGTCTACATGGATCTTCAATTAATATTTAATATTAATTATGCCAATAATTAAAAACGTGTAACGCAAGTCATGATTATATTCAGTAACTGAAATAAATTCTGAAATGTTTTACTCTTATTCCACATTTTTTATAGATAATATCTATCATTTGATTCGCTTTCTAGACCTAGTCATACACAATCAGACAGAAAACTCCTAAAACACACACAGACAAAAAGAAGAACCATGATGGAAATTTTCCTTTTGTTGCAATAACAAAACCCTCCCTAAAGAAAACCACTACAGATTTGTGTCAGAAGACAACTGAATAATTTTTAATTCATAGGCAAAATATATTTCTTTGCTTCATTCACTCTTAAATAATTAAATAATTCTTGGCATTTTTCAGACACTAGCTTGCTTTGCACTTTCCTGGGATGTTCTACCTACGGTGACTTCCTGATGAAAAAGCACATGGTTATTAAATATTGGGACAAACCCAGTGGTCTGATAAGTAGGTAGATTATAGCATGTCTGTCTCACAACTTTTTCTTGAGACACACAGGACTAACATAGAATTCTTAAATTCCTAAATCCAGACAATCCCATGATACAATCCTTTTTATAAAATGCTCAAGCAGTGTCTTAAAAGTAGAGCTTGTTTACTTTCACTCCAATGGGAAGACTGTGGCATAGTCTTGCTGCTTTTATCTTTAGGTGTTCGTTCTTTTAACTAACTTCCAGATTAAATATAGTAAGAAAAATAATATTAATTTGATCATTTACCAGAAGGACATTTTTTAGGTTAACAGGGTTGTTGGTTATTTTTTTTTCCCTTGATGGTTATGTTAGTTTTTCTGTAGACAGTACATCCTCTTTTCAGCCTGAATTTTCCTGTGCTGAGCAAGTGGAAGGAGATGCTTTTGTCTTCAATTTTCAGATGAGTTCTTCATCCCTTGGATCATTCTAATATCTCTTTCTGCAATTTCGTCTGAAAATGCACCTTTACTCTCAGCCTGTTACAGAGGACATACCACCAGTGCTTCTCTGTCTCTTTCCCACCTGATAGGTGATGTTTTCATGGCTGATGGTGTTGAGGTTCATAGTCATCCTATAATCCGTTAATCCTGCAGACCTTCCTCAGGCTCGTGTTCCCAGATCTTTATCACTTTTGTCGTTTCCAACTGATACAGTCCATCTTGCAGCAGAAATGTGGTGCTTGAACTTGCACTTTCACCCCCAAATCTATGATCTCATTCCTCAAGGCTGCGCAGTCAGTAGAGTACAGTGATTATTACCAGTATTGATGATGCCTCCACCATCAGCAAATCCCAGACTCTTTTTTTTGTGCTGATGAAATAAATGAAGGTTAATGAAAGGCATAGTATATCCAGATCATCGTGGAACCAGTCTTTGCCAAAATTCACTTTCAACCTTTCCTCTCATCTGATACTTTCCCTTTGATACTACATCTTCTGTTATTCTTTGTATTCCTTTTATTTTTCAGCTAGCTTCTATTTAAAAATTGTCATGCAGAATCATGTCAAATGCTCCATGAAATTCAGATGCAGTTGAGTTACTGTATTTCCTTCAGACAGTTAACAAAATGAAAAAAGATGTTGCTTCATCTGGCTATAGCACTTTCTGCCCAGTCCTGTTGCTTTTTCTTCTATTTGCCATTTACCTTCATGTTTTTAATTATTCTTTCAGAGTAATGGATCAAAGTCAGACTAATAGACCAAGGTCAGAAGTGATTTCCTGAATCGTTTTCCTCACTCATCCCTCTTCTTAAATGCAGGTATTTCATTTGATGGTTTTGACTCCTATGGTCCTGCTTTCATTGTTGTACATCTGTTATAGAAATGTAACAGCAGAGCTACGGTCCCCTCAGTCCTCCATCCTGCAGAGGGGCAGGAACAGGAACATTATCCTCAGTCTGCAGATGTCGCACTGCTCCAGCATTCCTCCTTCCATGTTTACCATTCAGCTGCTTTGCTGCTTGCATGATTAAAGTCTTAATGTAGCAAGGCTTTCAGCACAAACCTTCAGCAGTTCTGTACAAAACTGAAGGCAAATCCACTGATTCCAAAAGTATTGCTCAGGTGTCTACAGGTTAATGAGGCTTAAGTGCTTTTCTGGACGGGGGCCTACGGAAGTCACAAGTTATCTTTGTGTATCCCCCTTATTGATGGTGCTCTCTCAGCCCTGAATGTGCCTCATAAGTGCTGCTGTGACGAAGACCACCCCATGAGCTCAGGTATTTCTTTTGCCTCCAGGTCTTCAGCTTCCTTGCGCAGCCAATGGAGACAGCAACAGCCCCAGCCCATCTGGTGACACCAGAGCAGGAAATAAAATTGTGTTCATAGTCAGGTCTTTAGCAGCTGTAAATTCTGTGTAGATTATATCTTAGGAGAGTACTTTCATACTACATCATGTAAGCAGAGGACTGACAGCCATATTAGCAGTAATCAATACATGGTGAAGACCATAAGTTCTGTGGGTTGGTTTAAGAAGGAATTTTAGCATAGGCACAATTGCCTGTATTTAAGGCATATAAAGTATACCAGCTTGGGGCAGAGTGGCTCGAAAGCTGCCCAGAAGAAAAGAACCTGGGGGTGTTGGTGGACAGCCGGCTGAATGGGAGCTGGCAGTGTGCCCAGGTGGCCAAGAAGGCCAACAGCATCCTGGCCCATATCAAGAACAGTGTGGTGAGCTGGACTAGGGAAGTGATTGTCCCACTGTACGCGGCACTGGTGAGACCCCACCTCGAGTACTGTGTTCAGTTTTGGGCCCCTCACTACAAGAAAGACATTGAGGTGCTGGAGCATGTCCAGAGAAGGGCAACAAAGCTGGTGAGGGGTCTGGGGGACAAGTCTGATGAGGAACGGCTGAGGAAACTGGGGCTGTTTAGCCTGGAGAAGAAGAGGCTGAGGGGACACCTTATCACTCTGTACTGCTACCTGAAAGGAGGTTGTAGAGAGATGGGGACTGACCTCTTCTCCCTACTGATAAGTGAGAGGATGAGAGGAAGTGGGTTCAAGTTAAGCCAGGGGAGGTTTAGGTTGGCTATTAGGAAAAAAAATTTCACTGAAAGGGCTATCAAACGTTGGAATAGGCTGTCCAAGGAGGAGGTGGATTTGCCATCCCTGGGGGTACTTGGGGATATGGTTTAGAAGTGTTTTTTGTCAGGTTAGGTTAATGGTTGGACTCGATGATCTTAAAGGTCCCTTCCAACCTCAACAATTTGATGATTCTATGAATACTTCATTACAGACCTGGTTAATATGACATGAAACTGGCCATAATTTTACATGTTAAAATAAGATAAATATTTTTACAGAATTATTCATTTACCTGAAGAGTCACCATTTCCTTTATACATTCATTGGAAGGAGATGTTTCACCATTTCCTTTGTGATTTATTTCTTTGAATTTGTCTGATTAAATACTGTAAGATTTATTTCTTCAATATTATATTCCTCATAGAATTTTAATTGTAGAACAGTGGGAAAAGAGCTGGAGCAGAATAAAAACATATTGATTTAATTCAATTTTTATACACATTTCAAGTTATTTTACCGTTGGGGGTAAGTGTGTTTGAGGATGGTGAGGGAAATAAAAGCTATAAATTCTACTTGATTGATCAGTAATAAAAATAAATGATATAATTAAAAAATTTACAATTAAGCAATAAAACATTGAATGGCCATATTAGTTTGACAATAGGTGCCATGGGGCATATATAAAAGGCAGTAGTGACAGACATGCAAAAAACTAATTTTAGTCAAAGAACATTCTCCATTATCTCTAGAAAATATGACTTTTTTGGCCTACTTTTGGATTCATCTTCTTGCAAATGGAGCTTTAAAATCAATACCTATTACCAACAGAGATCTTTTCTAACACTACAGTTGTAGCAAACTGAAGAAATCAGAGGATTTTCTTGTCAGGAGTTGTCCATCTTGAGGTATTTACAGTAATAAGTTTTGATACAAAGGTATTTCTGAATGGTTTAATTTGAATTAGTGATGAAACCCTCCCCACCGGATTAGTTGCTACACTAATTGGTAGTAGCACAGGGTAGTTACACAGCATAAATCATTAAAGCAAGACACTTTGGAATGACATGCAGAGATCTGGAAATTTAATGAAATTATGAAATCATAGAATGCTAAGAGTTGGAAGGGACCTTACAGATCACGTATTTCCAACCCTCCTGCCACGGGCAGGGACACCTCCCACTAGACCAGGCTGCTCAAAGACCCATCCAGCCTGGCCTTGAACACCTCCAGGGATGGGGTATCCACAACTTCCCTGGGCAGCTTGTTCCAGTGTCTCAATACTTTCAAAGTAATGAATTTCTTCCAAATATCTAACCTAAATCTACCCTCTTCCAGTTTAAAACCATTATCCCTCATCCTGTCACCACACTCCCCGATAAAGAGTCCCTCCCAACTTTCCTGTAGGCCCCCTTTAAGTACTGGAAGGCTGCTATACGGTCTCCTCAGAGTCTTCTCTTGTCCAGGCTGAACATCCCCAACTCTCTCAGTGTGCCTTCATAAGAGAGGTGCTCCAGCCCTCTGGTCATCCTCATGGCCCTGCTCTGGACTTGCTCCAACAGATCCACATCCTTCTTATGTTGGGAGCTCCAGAGCTGAATGCAGTACTCCAGGTGGGGCTCTCACCAGAGCAGAGTAGAAGGGCAGAATCACCTCCCTCGACCTCCTGGCCATGCCCATTTTGATGCAGCCCAGGATGTGGTTGGCTTTCTGGGCTGCAAGCGCACATTGCCAGCTCATGTTGAGATTCTTGTCAATCAGCACCCCCAGGTCCTTCTCCTCGGGGCTGCTTTCGATCCATTCTCTGCCCAGCGTCTATTTGTGGTTGGGATTGCCTGGACCCAGATGTTCCAGGACCTTGCACTTGGCTTTGTTGAACTTCATGAGGTGCGCACAGGCCTACCTTGGTGTCATTGGCAAACTTTTTGAGGGTGCACTCAATCCCCTGTCCATGTTGCTGACAAAGATGATAAACAGCACCTTTTCCAGTACTGCCCCCTGAGGAACAGCACTTGTCACTGGTTGCCACTTGGACATCAAGCTGTTGACTGTAACTCTTTGAGTACAACCATTCAGCCAATTCCTTATCCACCAAGTTGTCCATCTGTCAAATCCATGTCTCTGCAATTTAGAGACCAGGATATCATATGGGCCAGTGTCAAATGCTTTGCACAAGTCCAGGTAGATGATGTCAGTTGCACTTCCCTTATCCACCAATGCTGTAACCCCTTCATAGAAGGCCACCAAATTTGTCAGACATGATTTGTGCTTAGTGAAGCCATGTTGTCTGTGATCAATCACTTCTGTATTTTCCATATGCCTTAGCATGTTTTCCAGAAGGGTCTGCTCCATGGTTTTGCCAGGCACAGAGGTGAGACTGACTGGCCTGCAGTTTGCCATGTCATCCTTTTTTCCCTTTTTAAAAATGGGGATTATGTTTGCCTTTTTCCAGTTGGCAGGAACTTCACCAGACTGCCACAACTTCTCAAATGTGATGGATAGCAGCTTGGCAACTTCCAATGCATTCCATCGGGTCCTATGGGCTTGTGCACCTTCAGATTCCTTAGATGGTGTTAAACCTGGACTCCTCCTACAGTGGGCAGTTCCTCCTTCTCCCAGTCCCTGCCTTTGCCTTCTGTGACTTGGCCGATGTGGCTGAAGCCCTTGACAGTGAAGACCGAGGCAAAATTGTCATTGAATATCTCAGCATTGCCTAGTCCTGGGTGACCAAGTGGGCCCACATTTTCCATAGTCTTCCTTTTGTCAGTTGCTCTGGACATCCCTGACCAGATTTAACTCTGTCTGGGCTTTAGATTTCCTAACCTGATCCTTGGCTGCTCAGACAATTTGTCTGTATTCCTTCTAGACTACCTGTCCTTGCTTCCACTGTCTGTAGGTTTCCTTTTTATGTTTTTCTGTCCAGGACCTCCTTGTTCATCCATGTAGGCCACCTGGCATTTTTTCCCTGACTTCCTCTTTATTGGGATGCATCACTCCTGAGCTTGGAGGAGGTGATCCTTGAATATCAACCAGCTTTCATGGCTTCTTGCCTTCCTTCCACCTGCCCAGTTCAGCACATTTAATTTTGGCTGGGTAAAGTTTACTATAAATAATTCTTGGTATTTTTATTACTGAATCATTTTGAGTCCTTAGGTGTGGCCTAGGTCCCCAGACTCCTTGGTGCTCTACAGAGCAGATTAAAAAATTGAAGCACAAACCAAAAAAGTGCTGTTTTATTGATCAGCTTGCCACCCCAGCAGCCCACAGGCTTTTTTTTTTGCTTCTCAGCAAAGGAAATTTTCAAAGAGAAACCTGATGGACATTTGCTCCTGATGGGGTGAACTGTGATGCTGAAGACATCAGAAAGATGCTCCATGGCAGTTGCAGTGACCCTCTCAGTGCAGGCTGCTGCCAGGGAAAATATCCTCCTCCAGGCAGGTATGGTGAGTAAAAGGAAGATAACTTGTGAAGTCTTTGAAAGTGAGAGTTATGTTTGAAGTAATCGGGACTGGGGAGCCAGCAGGGTCACACCTGGAGAGAGGTGACTTACCAAGACCGACATGGTAACTATTCAGGAGACTAACAGAGAAGAGAAGAAAGTGTATTTGAAGAGGCCAAAACCAAGTGCCGTTTCAAGAGAGATACAAAACTGAGAGTCTAGAAAAGAATATTCATCTCTATTGAGAACAGAGAATTATAAATGGTGGAAGAATTGAAATCTCAGTCTCATGAAAGAAAAAATGTTCCTTCTGTTGGAAAGAGAGGGTTTTTGTGTGTGTGTTCAGTTAGTGCTTAAAGCTGGTACAAGTGAGACAAACTTTCCCAACTCTGATGTCACATCTGAGCCAGGTTACCGTGGTTACTCTCTTGTTTTGGTCTGAAATAATGTCCTGAACCCAGCAAAATATATGACACATTTTTTTCACACAGTTATATTTTTTAACAGGAGGGAAGAGTTGTGTTTCACATTTTTCTTTTACTTTTCACTTAGAATGATTCCTCTCTGGATCAGGTTTCCTTTGTATAACAACTCTCTTTAAATGGCAAAGAAAATATTCATGTTAAAAGGCAATGGGTGGGTCTGCTAAATAGTTTGGAAATAAGCAGTACCATGGATTTGATTTTCAGGCACGCTGCGTAGCTCTGACTCTAAATGGCATTTATAGAACCAGTAGACACTCAACACTAAACATGGAGATCTTTAAGTGTGTTTTTTTCTGGGTTAATACCTGTGGAAGAAAAGCAGATAATTTTAAGTTTATAATTTCAAGTGTCTTCCCACATCTTTTAGCTGTATTACAATTTTCAGACTCCTCATCTGAGTTACAGACAAGTGGCTCAAGATGTAACCTGCATCCCTAGCAGTAACACTTGCTCCTGCACTTTAATCTTGAGCTGTTGGAGTTTTACCAGTGTCTTCACAGGTAATTAATAAGCAAATGTTTCATACAGTGTTGTCAGTGGATAATATTATTATATTGTACATCATGAGTTTAAATTAAAACAGACAAAGACTAATCCTTACTAGTATCTTAGGAGATTTTGCAGACATCAAGCAGGCTGGAAGATATCTGAACATTATTTCTAAGGAAAAGATGAAAGTGTTTCACAGCATATTGATCTATACCTGAACATGAATGATTAATATACTTTTGGTCCAGTTTCAGCTAGACTTATTTAGAAAACAGCCAAGAACCAGCCTATGATCTCATATCTATCGATAGATTGATAGGTAGCTATATATATATTTATATATATATATTTACTTTTATCATATGTCAGGTGTTGCATTATAAATCAAGCCTTGGCGAAAAGGAAGGTATAGAGATGCCAGATTTCTATTGTATGTGGTTTAGTATTTGTTAATTTTTATTTTCACTCTGAATCTCTTTCCATCCTTTCTCATTTTTGACTGAGAACCACTTGATAGGTACTATCATTTCCTGAGTTTTCCTCTGAATTGAAAAGCTGTAAATGCTACCTGAGATGTATTACGGAAAGAATGCCAGCTCTTCATTACTCTGCTTAAAACAGGCCCTTATTAATGGGTTGATTTTTTAAAATCTCCTTTTCCTTCTAATATAAGTCAAAACAAATCAAACAAAAATATTGAAGTTGACTAGAAAGTTGAAACAAGGAAAAATGGTGGCAAAGGATGATTAATCAAAGCAACAAGGAATGTTTCAGTGTCTTAACTGAGCATCAGAGACTTCAATTTGCTGGGAGAAGGAAGAGCGAAATCAGTGTATCTCGAACAGCATCACTTAAAATTGATATGTTAAGTAATGTAAGTTGCTACATTAATCACCTTTTCTGGCAATTTGCATGGGAATTTTGTATTTATTCATAGTCTATCTTCCAACGAACCCTTTTCCCTGTGCTATCTCTACTGACAGGTGAACCTCACTATGTCAACAGAATAATTCTGCTTTCATCGTCATGCACAATAGATACTGCTTTTAATGCCTAGATTAGGTTTCCAGTCTAATACCTAAGAAAAGAAGAACTGTTTTGAGAAGCTTTCAAAACAAGTTTGAAGTCTCACAACCAACTCAAACTGCAAAAATTGTGTTGGTGTTTTTTTTTTAAGGAATGACACTTCGCAACGGAATACTCATAGCTGCCCAGAAGTCTTGCACATAATTATACAACCTGCTTCACATGGTGGTGGGAAAACATTAAGTCAAAATGGTTATACATACATAATCTGAGTAATTTGATATGTCATTCTGAAACATTACTTGACTGTCATATCTTGGACAAAGCTGCTGGTTTTGTGCAGTGCTTACATGTCTATCGCAATAATCCACTGCAAACCAATAACAAAAGGCAAGTAAATATGGAAATTATACTGCCTAAGGAAAACCTGCCACACTCGGTACAGTGATAACCAGCTCAGGCAAGAGGAATTCAAGTGAAGAAAAAGCTAATTCTGTTTCCTTGTTTTTAAAAAAGAAGATAGGAAAAGACGACAAATATCTTGGTTTAGTGACATACAGCTCATATGCTCAAAAATCCTGTGGTGCAAAGTGATGGAAGACCCAAAGGGGTTACTGGGATCTGCAGTACCTTTTTAGGGTGCTGTGGAGTAAATTCAACCTACATGTAATATCAGTCATGTTATGGCAATTCACCTGGGAGATCTGGGCCTGCTACAAACCTGTGGCTAGGCTATATTTGTACTCCGTCTGAGCTGCAAGCTGGCCAGCCCCAAATTAGCCACGCTTCAGAAATTGTTAGCCCTGGCTGTACTTAAATGACTCTATCCCTGCTCCAGGGGTATTGCAGGTGCCCCTCCTCACACACAGATCATGGGAATTTGGTTTTGTGTTTTGTTTTCTCCTAGGTCCCACAAGTGCGAACACATCCTGCTGCTGCCACCTTCACCTGAGCCCCTACTTCAACAAGCGACATCACTTTGATTTTCCTCCTCTGCTTCAGAAACACACTCGGATTGGCCTCATAACAGCAGAAATTGTGTTACCCGGATGTAAGAAGCTCCGGGATAATTGCATGGCTCATACTGTGAAGATGAAAGTACTGTCTGCTCTTTCTGGTGCATCCTTGCTTTGATCTGCAGAGTGCTGAAAACTGAGCCCTTACCCAGCAAAAGGCTTCAAGGTTGCTGGCTTGCTTTGGTATTCGGCTTTGTCTTCGGGACAGACAGAAAGTTAAGCTTATTCATGGTAATATCATTCACCTTCACCATACCTGCAATCTCAAGTGGGAATTAACCACTTCTTTTTTTCACAATTGTGTGTCATGTGTCAGAATAAACCTGGTGTGAATTGAGGCAGCTTACAGCTTGACGGCAGTATCCCAAATAAGGCTGCAGATGCATCCCATTTAAAATGCTGGGATTTTTTTAATCAGAGGTATTTGAATTTAATTCTCAAGAAAATGAAATGAAAGTTATTCCCCACTACCACTGCTCAGTTTAAGACCAAGACAAGGCATGAGTTACTCCTATTTTCTTCCAGGGCTTTTTTGTCCGATCAAACAGTTAAACCTGGGCTCTGCATAGCTGTCTGTCTGTCTGCCTTTTTGTCTGTCTGTCTGTTTATCTATCTATAGCCATCTATCTATCAGTCCTTCGGCCTGCTTCATAAAGCAACAAGGTCGACATTTCGCAGGCAAGTGCACGTAATAATTCATGAGTGCTAGTTTTTCAAGAAAGAGGTTGCTCCTAGAGACAGTGACGTGAAGAGAAACCTAGCCACAAGGGACGCGTGGGGTAAACAGACATTTTTTGCAGAAGTGACTGTCTCTTGTCCTCCTCAACATCCTTGAGTTGGAAATGTAAATCCACTGGGATTATATAATTTCATAGCTCAGAAATTAATGTGCCACATTTCATTAGGGCCTGTGGCTGCTTCACTGCAGAATATTTTTTCTTCATTACATCTGCGACTTGCAGTTGGAAATCCAAAATGGATCAATCTGGGATACTGCCACAGCGCAATACCATCTGACAAACCACTTAATAAATGCCATGAAGAAGTGACATACAGCCCACTCCTAAATAGCTTTTAGCCAGACGCCAACAAAACTATCTGCATCTGCCTGGTAATAGGGAACCATAATGATTTTCTTGTCATGTGGCTTGTGAATATGGAGTGAAATCTTTTCCTTCACTGAGCTGAACATGGCTGCTTGTATGTTGACGAACGACTCTTACCTTATTAACCATAGCTTTTGAATTCTTTGGCCCCCGATACCACTAACTGCAACCACTGCATTTTTCCACTGGATTCCAATAATGGTGTGAAAAAAGCCATCATTCTTGCTTGCTATAAATACACTAATAACCCTCCTTAGTGAGCACAGAAGTGAGGTATAGTTTTCTTTGCTGATCTGAATGCAAATTCCCATTGTATTCTCATGTAAATGAATGCAGCATATGGATGGGACAAAAGGCTGTTAAGTGGGAATAGGAGCATGTGAAGTAAGAAGTGGAAGAAACTCTGGAAGTTAATCTTAACTGTAATATTTTGGTAATTAGCTCACAAGAACACTGCAGAGTGCTAGCAGCTTTTTGTAAAGATTTTGTGTAGGCTTTGCTCATCAACTATAAAGAAATGGTATTGAGAAAGGTTTGCTATTTTTTTAAATAAATTACTAAAGATTCTTCATGGTAATTTATTCAGGCTTTCATAATGTTCTCTATCATAAAATACGCACATTAAGGACCCTGTAAGTGCTTTTCTTCAATATGTCATTTCAGGAAGGGATTTACTGAGATTGCGCCAACTGACTACACTGCAGCCACACCGAAATAATTATTCAAATACCTTCACTGGAAATCAACGAAACCTTTCTTTTGGCATTTTATCGTTGATTCTATTTTGATGCATCAACATGGTGTATGTCATGGTGATATTTCAGCATGACATTTTAAGCATGATCCTCTGCCTACATGTACACAGTTCTTCCCTGAGAGCTGAAACTGCAGGCAAGAAAATTATTTAAATAGCTAAGTAAAAATGTCTTATTTTGAGAAGTGATTCCATTTTTTTTTAATCTGTAAGGGTCCATATTTCATGCTCCCGCTTTGGAAGAATTATATGATGTTTGCTTAGATTATGCAGTCGGTGGCATTTACCCTATGCTGCCTTTGAAGCAAGGGACTCCAATCCTCAGCCTGGCTTTACCTGTTGTCCTTTTCTGCAGGCCAGGAGCATGCTCTGGTGCTGCAGCACCAGCCTATTCCCAGCCAGAAGGCAGAGGAAGAGGAGGGCTTAAGGCTACATCTCTCAGGACCAGCTTGCAGGGAGCCGGTATAGGCCAAAGCACAGGTTGTGAGTATGACTAAAATGACCTTACCCCACCGAGGGCTGAATGTGCAAGCGGAGGACATCACCGCAAATTTGCAGATAATGTTTCAATCTATCTTATTGCAATATTTATAAATAAAGATGACCAGACAATCCTGTAGATGATAAGACCTATATATTGCAATGATTTCAAAATTCTTCTTTTCCTTAATACAAAAATAAAAGAGTGAGAGCTACAAAATGTTTGAAATGTGCAGTGAAGGCATTTATTGCAGCGTCATGATCATGCTCACAAGTGAAATAACAAATTCAAAATAGAAAGAGCGGGATATAAATATGAAAGTGGCATTTGTATCTACAGCCTCGCACTCTGCAGGCCACCCTTATAAATCTTAAAAGTTATCTGCCTGCTGCTAAAGCTATTAAACAGTTTGAATAGATACAGGGATAAACTCACAAACACTGCTTTCTTCTTCATGGAGGTGTTTTATATTTGTTCTTTGCTGTTTCCCTTTACTACAGTAAACCAGCTATACTGAAAGTACCACTCACCCACCCACTGCAGATGGGAACCACAACTGAGCGGCAAATCTTGAAAGGTGCCATTCAGCTAAGCCAACCATGTGTTAATCAAGTTTTCTATAAAACATCTGAAAACATCTGTGGATATTTTCATTTAATTTCAACCTAATGAGATTTCTAGCGCAGATGGATGAAGGCCACTTCTGCTGTGTGCAATGGGGACACTTGGTATTGCGGGTACATGAGGATGATGTTCCAAAAAGCTCAGTTGAACGCTTAAAATTAACTAAATGCCAGATATCTGTTCATGTCCCAAGAGAGCACATTGCACACACGCAGAGTCTCTCCCATCAGTACCACAGGGCTGAGTGCTTGTGAGTTCGAACTTCCTACGTCTCAGACTGTTTTGGAAAGTTTTATTTAGGCATCAAGGCTCTGCATCATTCATGTCAGCATTTCTGACAAACATGGGGCTTCTACTGTCCTTGTGAAGCTTTAGTAATGTTTGCAATATACTTCAGACCCCTCAGAATACAACAAAAGCTATTGTTTTTAAATAATTCCCTATCATATAGTCCAACCCTTTGAAAATCAGCTGGAAAGGTCTCCATCTGGCAACAACCCACTAATTAAAGACTTATTTGTACTGTCTAACTTTATTTAAAATCAAAACTCTCTCTTTTGCTATAATATTATCTGGATAGTCCGTTATATGGAAATAGCTCTTCCTACAGAAATACCTCTTCCAAGATGTTACTTCCCCAAGACTAATAAGAGTCCTTCTTTTTTTTTTTTTTCCCCCCCTTTCATCCTTTCCTGTATTAATAAACTGTCAATTGAGTTTGGAAGTTGAAAAATGCAACTAAGTCATCCTTACCCCATGCCTCCAGTGCATTTATTTCTGTCACATGCAAAGGGGTCTTTTCTGATCAACGTATTCTCTATTTTCTGAGCAATAATCCTTGTTACCTTGCTGTCAGGCTTGAGTACCTACTCTGAAAGGGATCTGAGAATACAATAATATTTTAGTATTCTGGGGTGAGGGGAGAAAGCATGTGTGACTTTCATGCCCACAAATCAAAGTGATTGCCCAGCCTCCCCAAAGTAGGTAAGACCTGGACCCAGGGTCCCAGCATCCTCCCAGTTGCTAGAGGAAGCTGAAGAGGGCATTTGTGCCTTCTTTCTTTTTTTCCCTCCATTGTTTTCTCTGAAGTACTTCCTCCTCTGTGAATAAGTTATTTTTACTTGACATGCCCTTTATAAATATTCCCTGAGGACTTACAGCTAAAATTGTCTGGTAGTTTAGACAGCTTTTTCCTGTTGTGATATTTAACCTTCTTACTTGCCTAACTCGGTGCCAAAGCTGTTATTTTCAGCTCCATCAGACAAGCTTTTGTTTTTGCCTTCTTTTGCCCATTTTTCCTTTCCTTTTATTTTTTCTTTTCTATAGAGTTATGTTGCAGCCTTTGTAATTAATTACAGGCATAAATCCTTTCCAGTTCAGCCAAATTCAATTATAAACCTTATGTTTAGCTTCTAATAACTTTGTTTACAAAAAATTATCTGCCTTGAAAATTTCTCAGGTTTATTTTTTAAGACAAAAGACATTTTAAAGAACTTTCTGAGAAAAAAAAAAAGTTATGTTGAAATCGTTCTCCATTATTAGTAATTTCTGAATTTAAATTGTAATTCTGCAACTGCAATTCTACTGCTTTTAAAAAGGTGGTAATTTTGCACAGATAATGAATAATGAACTTTAAAATGAGAAATTTTGGAATAAGACTAGTCATTTTCTGTGAAATTAAGGACAATTAAGTCATTTACAAGTTTGAATTGCTTTAAAGGTACCCAGTTTGCGGTGTTAACCTGCTAAATTTGTTGTCCCTCGTCAACCCCTTACCCCAAGACTTCATACCTGTAAGTGGTTACTGAATTGCAGCACTTTGAACTTTTGACTGGGTTCCCTGCACCGGAATTTGTTATGTACAGTCCGGATGGCAGAACAGCCTTTTAAGGAAAGAAACACCTTTTTTATTTACTTTTTTAAAATCCAGGATAGTCAGGGGAATATGCCTGAACTGGTGTTTGTAGACTTAATGTTTCACTTTATGTTTGATCCAAATAGCCAGGTATAAAATAAATGTGTGTCAGTTCACAGACCATAGAAAAAATAAATAGTGCTGAAGATGCTGAGTGGACACAGTTTTTATCTAGAGGAGTGAATGTTATCTCTGATCTGTGTGCATGGATTCAAAAGTTTGATGACCTATGAGAATCTTGGCCAAGAAATTTAAAAACTGTGCCATTTTAGAAATAGACTGTATAATTATGTTTAGCCCCGGTGTTTCACAGCCCAGGTGTCAAGGTCATTTTTTAAAGTACGGATACAGCTGTTGTACCAGCTCCCCTCTCTTTCCCCAAAACATGGTCCTTGCCATTCAGTGAAGGATTTGTTGAAATATGAGTAAGTTAAGTCAAGCACAGAGGAAGCAGGCAGTCCTGAGCACAGATTGACACTATTCACGCTGAGTTAAACAAGCAGGTGAAAAAAAAAAGGGCCACATGAGTGCAATTCTGCTGAGTGTGACTGGAGTATGAAAAAATATTTCTGTTCAGAAAGAAGCTTCCTACTGTAAGTGTGTGTGTGTGTGTTTGCAAAATCTGATTGGTTCTTGTAAAAACAAAGAGGAAAAACCCCACATTTTCTTCAGTGTTTTGGGGACTTACAAAAAATAAATTTCAGTTCTATGGAAAATAAGTAATTTCATTTTGTTTTATTTCTTGAGATAATGCAATGTAGTAGCTGTAGAAATGCAAATTTCATTTTGATATATGCTTTCTTAAAAATGTGCCCAGCCACCTAAATACCAATAGTTGCATTAAATGATGCATACTTAAGTCTGTAATGTTTAATGGGATATCATGAGATGTTGTACCAGAAGGTAAAACGCAGTGAAATAACATTGGTTCTTTTAACAAATCAATTTAAACAGAATTTCTAGAAACATAAAACTGCCAACATTATTTTTGTGTAATTTATTTATTTTAGCAACCAGTATATAGATACATACAACATGGAACAATAAAATTTCTGGGAGAAAAACATAACTCATTAGCTAAAAGTAAAATGTTGATACTTCTATCATTATTACTGCTCCTATCGTTAGTCATTACTATCTGACATTGGAGATGGGTGGCCAAAGAAGTCCGGACAGCAATTGCTGAGGACTGAGACTAGAAAACTATTAAAAAAAAAAAAAGAGACGAAGAATGAAAAAGAAATCTTTTGGTTGCAACTACATTTTTTTATGGAAAAGTTCCTTTGGCAGAAAAGTCTTCACCAACTGAACAAGAGAAAGAATATGAATATCTGCAGTCTGGCCATATCTCGTAAATTCAAAGTACCAGGTTGGATTTAAAATTATGTAAAATAGAAAAAGAGGACAAGTTTCATAATTTTATCTTCTTTTCTCTTTCATACCTGAAGACCAGTCCCTCTTCCATCCCCAACGGATGGATACCAAATCTTTATTCTCATGGAAAGGAGTGTCTTGATTTTCAAGCACTTCCCAAATATTGTCTTCAATGGGAAATGTCAGATGTTGACAGATCTGGTCCCATAGGTACACACCTGAATATAGGTGTTCAGCCTGATCTGCCAGCAGATCAAATTCTCCCTCCACGTGGTGCTATGGCAAGGGGCTTAGTCAGAGCTGTGTGACGGCTGCAGCAAATCTCATCCCAGGGCTGGCTGGGGGCAGCTGCAGAGACTGGCCATGCACAGGTTCTCAAGATTCAACCCCAGCAATCCCCCTTCCCTCTGCTCTCCCACATATGCAGTCATAGGTAGATTTTGGTCTGTGGCTATTCATTACAGATTAGGTGTAGGCAAGTTAGCTATTATTTCTAAGCAGAGAAGATTCAGGGTTTCTTAGAGAGGGGCATTTTCATCTTGAAACCCAAGATGTTTAAAGGAGTTTAAAAACTGCGTTGTCTTCCCCCACCCCTCCCCAGTCCTCCACACTACGCCATGAAAGACTAACCAGCAAAATTAACAGTATATAAAAATGACCCCTTATCAAATGCCACAGTCTTTCGCTGGTGATTTATCTTGCAGTAGGAGCAATCCATGATGGATGATGCGTAGGGTGAATCACGCAGAAACTGTCAGCAAAGGACTGACTTAAATTTTCCTTGCCAATTTTCAAAATTACTTATAAAAGGAAAGGTAGGGGTAGTAGAGTGCAAAGTATTTTGGGTGTACATATATAGATGGTATATACAAATATAATACATGGTGATTGTAGAGTTTGCATTGCAACTTTCCCGCCTAAACTGTTCTGCACATGAGTTGTGTTTTTTCTTTTCCTCCTGACAGCCAGACCACTAAATGAAGACTGTCTTGGAGTTGCTGAAACTAGGATATCTGAAACAGCACAGCACAGCAGTGTCCATGAAACGCAAGGAGGCCTCTTCAAATTGCAGTACTAAATGAGCTGCTCTAATTGCTATTGTCAAAGTTTGCTAATCCTTACTTACACTGAATTGTACCTTTTTCTGTGAATAGTCATACTGAATTTAAATAGGAACTTATGCTGAATATTATGACAGAACAAGTGGTGAGAAGTTCAGCAGAGAATTGAGAATGCCATAGAGTAAAGCATAATGCAGTAGACATGGAGATATCTGTAAGGTGGCCAAGATGTCTAAAGGTACACTGAGAGACCATTTACAGCAGTAACTAAAAAACTACACCACATACTACTCAAAACAGGTAAGAAAAGCTGTCTTTGTGAGGATTTTACAGTCTGAGTGCATAAAGACCAGAATAATGGAGAACTGCTTTAGTTGCTGGGGAATATGACAGATATCGGGGAGCTGGTATGAGGGGCGAGTCCTGGCAGTCCTCTCAGCAAGAGGGGGAATTACTGTTAGCACTTAGATCTGCAATATTTTCCTCATCTTTTTGCCTCAAGAATAAAAAAGTCAGCCAGCCTCTTGTGGAAGAACCTTTAATGGAGAAAGAAAACAAACTGATTTTCAGACCCCAGCTTTAAGTTGTGGAGGTGGAAGTCAAAACAAAGACATCAACTTTACCCTATACTTCTGACTTTTAAGTGAAGCAGGTTTGACCTGCCACTGCTAGGAAGGAATAAATAGAGCAACCCATGAGATTAGCCTCAGAGACATTTTTGTGACCTTACCTGATCTTTACCTGAAAAACAGCAAAACCTCCACTCCTGAATGAGTTTCTTTTCCGTAGCGAACAGATGGAAACATCAGCTTTAGTTGTACTAAGTAAGATTTTTGCCTCCATTTCTATTATGATAATGCTTCAATACCTTTTCTATTAAAGACATTGTTAAGGTTTTAAAACCAGTTTTAGTAATCAACAAGTATATTATTTGAATTTGTCATGGGAAAATGAGACTTTCCTAAGCTATTTTGTTCATACATGCTACATTTGTGTGTACCTATGAAGTCAACAGAACAATATTGAAGCTTTTCCAAGCCCAAATAACCTTCCTTTTTTCTTTTTTCTTTTTTTTTTTTTTTACTACTGAGCTACAACTAAACGGAACATCGTCAGAAAGTGAAAAGAATGAAAACAAGGGATGGTAAATATGGGAAAAGTAGACTGATGAGAAGCTGCAAACTGGCCATTAGCTTTGGAGTGCATTTCACTGTTATTAACATATCTCAGAATGGTAAGTTGTTGAGCTAGCCCAGAAAATTTGTTGTAGGGTGCTTCTGTACAACCAAAAATACCCTATTCAACAACTTTCCAGTTTCTGTCTGTGTGTAGTCTGGTCAGAGCTTCTGGAAAACTAGCAAGAGGACAAGGAGGTGAAAGAAAAGGCTCCTACTCACTGTCGAGATTCAGAGGAGTAAGTAAGAGCTTTTATTAACTCACAGGGATTAAAAATATGCATATAGCTCCTTATAATTGCAAGAGTAATAAGAACCAAGCAGCAAGAAAAAAATATTTATGGTTCCTGAGGGCTGTAACTTTGAAAAGATTAATTCCTCCCTGGAAAGGTCTCTTTGGTGACAAGAACAGTTGCTTTGGCTATCTGAAGGGCTGTGCTGTGCTTAATGCTAAATAACACTTGAATAACATCCAGGAGGTAAAATCAATTTGCTTACTTCCTTTTGCTACTGTTCTCCCTTCCTTCTTCAGAGTCAAATGCCATTGACTTGCAGAGGAACTAGAGGAAGGCTTTTAGTTTTTCTTGTCTTTGTGAGCCTGAAGGTTACTCAGCACAAGGCATCCAATATTAGAGAAGAGCAGGAAACTGGAGGTTAAACAAAGCCCATAAACCTGAAATTACTTTGCATCAAATCAAACCTGGTTTCAAGACTTTCCTTGATTTTACAGTGGCTGTGAAGTTTTGTAGTTCAATACTCAGTCCTTTTAAATGCTCTCCTCCCCCACACTCTGTGGACCCGTCCAGATCCCAGAAACTGGCTGTGGCTTGGTCGATCCCACAGTCGCTAAGGTGTTAGGACCATTTTACTAAATGTACAGGGAAATTGGGTAAAACCATATCCTCAGAGTGCTGACAAATGAACAGAACAACCAGAATGACATGGAAAAACAACACTTGTTTTCTGTGATCTCTTTTCTTTTTTTAGCAGGCTTGCCTTGCAGGAGCAGTGGGCATGAGCTATTCATATGAAGATGTGAGTTTCAAGAAGCCCAAGTATCTTAAACTTTCATCAGTTTCCTGACTGCACTGAGGACTTTTCCTTATGCATAGAAAAGGCAATGCCATTTATCCTTTACTGAAAATCACTGATACATTTTAACAATGGAATTAGCTATTCACTGCATTACAATGACTTGCTTTCTGTAATTTGCCATTAATATGCTTCTACCTGAACAGTACAAAATGTGAATTAAATTGCCACAGGGAAAAATGATGAACCTGTTCTTTGATTCCATCTAAGAGCGGACAGTTATATTCTCTTTGCTCATAATAATGTTCATCCTTCTCTTCCCAACAATTTCACTTTAACTTGTCTAAGTTTTCTTTTTAATTCATGAAAAAGGGCAGCATGCAATATAACCTTCTTCTTTTACCACTTTTATATTTATAATTTATAAATACTTATGTATGTAATTATATATTCATATAATTATATTCTATATATACATTAAATTTATAATTAGAATAAAAATATAATTTCATAGTTGTAATTTACAAATGTTAATAAAAATTACCACTGGTATATAATCAAGTCTTTCCCTCCCACCCACATTCCCACAACGTAAGGGTTAAGACAACATTAAGGATTCAGTTGAAGCTCACAAAAACAAATGAACAAACAAACAAAATGCAATAGGGAGATCATACTGCAAAGCCATTTTTAACATATTGCCTAGTCCAAAGCATATCTCTGGCATATGTCTAATGTTATACCTCTATAGATCGTAGTGCTTTTAAGAATATACAACTTTCACTGCAGCCTGACAAAGCACAGATAAACTTTGCTGCTTCTCATAGTTGGTCTCTCTCCTAGTGAAAGACAACTGCTTAAGCCATTTAAATGAAAAACATTCTTGCATCTGTGACTCCACCAGCTGTCTGCTTCTCCTCTGAAACCAAGGAAAGAGAATATTTCATGGCAAACTGTAAAGTGCAAATGTTCAAAATACATAAATATGTTCTTTGAATAAGGCAACATATATTGATGATTTTTTTATGCATAACGTTTTTTCCTCTCTCTCTCAAACTGTTATTTTTTAGACATTTGTAAAGATCTGAGGCATTAGACTCCTTTTTATGTGATATTTTTATGTGCACTACTAAGTGGTCTGGCTGGAAAACAAGATTATGTGATCTGTATTGCATTTTTGGTACCATCCTCACAGTCATAAATTCAGCTTATTTGTGATAACAGCATATCCCAAGATATAAAATAGCTAGCCTTTCCCCATCAACTGGCACCATTTTTTTCCTATGTTAAATCTCTTCATTGATAAGCATTGATACAGGAAGGAGTGAAACAGGAACATAGTCCAAAGGAGAGCTCTGGACATACGTGTTGTTTTTCCTGCTGTTAGTGGAGGGATGGTGAAAGTGGTGATGAAGTTTCCTGTTGCTGGAATAAGTCACCTGCCTAATGCAAATGCCCACAGCCCCTCCCCCAGGTGGCAGTTCAGTGCTCGGCTTCTCAGGGCCATGACGGGATGGGCAGCAGGACCTACCTCTACTGTCCTAGACAGCTGCTCGATTTATCACTGATTACAACAGGTTCTAGGCATATGTATTTCATTTAAAGAAGAATTTTAATACATCTCCCATATGTCTTTAATAGCACAAAAAAGATGCATTGTTTTCAAAGTTTGATAGGCTAATGCTGAAAAGACCTAACAAATGATTGTCCTTGCTGCAAACACAGAGCAGACTGTGTTACTAGTATGTCCTAAAACATTCTAGCTTTCTCATGATCTTCATGGACATTAGTGCTCTGCCTGTAAATAATTTCCTCTTTCTCTTCCTTCTGCTTAACAAGACAGATACCTTTTCCATCCCTTTCTCCTAGTTTTCTGTACTGCAGTGAGGCAAATATTTTTCTGGATATGGACAACATCACATTTGAATAAATCCTCCTATATATATATTTTCTTATTATTATTTCTTGCTTTTTATCTGCTCCTTTTGGAAAGCAGCATAGAGAGTGGGCATGGTAAATAAGTCGCTTTTATCAGTGAACATTCCCCCATATTAAATCTCTCATTCATTCTGGAATCTACAGGCAGCTTAAAATATACCTCATGTCAGTGCCGTCACAGCCTGGAGACACATTGCAAAGCCAGGAAGAGATTGACTTTCTGATAGCTCTCTGTTCGTGATAATAGTATAGAAGGAGTGTCAGTCATACTCCCCAGCTACTCCAGCTAGGGAAGAAACACAGCCTAATCATTTTTATGCCTAGCGTGAGTATATTTGGCGGGACCCCAGCTGATAAGCAAATGTGATGATATCATTCTCCTTCTCTCAATGTATATTCATAATATACTTTTCTAAATATCCTGTTGTCTAAAACCGTTGCAGGATATACAGGCAATTTTTTCTCCCTGAGTATCTCAGGATCATCACTGGACTGGAAAGTTGTCTTCTTCAGGTCATGTATTGAATCTTCCTTTGCCCCATAGGGTATTAAATGTCTGCCGTTACACAGGTTCTGCACAACTGTGTAGAGAACTGCTAAGTCTTTGAACCTCAGCAGTTGAAAACATCTCAGGAAGAGCATTTTGACTCTCCTCTCAATTCTGTGTCTGTTAATATTTACTCAGACAAGCACGGAGAGTCCCTACTTTCTATTTCAGCTGAATCAAACCACAACACTATGCAGTGTTTAATCTCCGCTGTGGCCCTATTTATACATTGGAATGTTTTCTTATCTAGAACTAAGTGCCCTTCAAAACATAACTCCCTTGTCTGTCTTTCTACCCAGACGTGTGTTGGTAGTCATTTTGCCAAGGGCAGGAGAGAACGGAAGCAGGCTGCTCAGTTTTGCTTTTTGGTCTGTACACCACTCTTCACAGTTAGAATCACAGAAATGTGATTCTAACCCAACAGTTTGGGTTGGAAGGGACCTTTAAGGGTCATCTAGTCCAAACCCCTGCAATGAACAGGCACATCTTCAACTAGATCAGGTTGCTCAGAGCCCTGTCCAACCTGACCTTGAATGTTTCCAGGGATGGGGCATCTACCACCTCTCTGGGCAAACTGTGCAGTGTTTCACCACCCACATTGTAAAATATTTCTTCCTTATATCTAGCCTAAATCTACCCTCTTTTAGTTTAAAGCCATTACCACTTGTTCTGCGGCAACAGGCCCTGCTAAAAAGTTTTGTCCCCATCTTTCCTGTAGGCCCTCTTTAAGTACTGGAAGGCCACAATAAGGTCTCCCCAGAGCTTTGTCTTCTCCAGGCTGAACAACTGCAACTCTCTCAGCCTGTCTTCATAGGAGAGGTGCTCACCCTCTGATCATTTTTGTGGCTCTCCTTTGAACCCCCTCCAACAGGTCCATGTCTTTCCTGTGCTGAGGGCTCCAGAGCTGGATGCAGTACTTCAGGTGGGGGTCTCACCAGAGCGGAGTAGAGGGGCAGAATTACCTCCCTCAACCTGCTGGCCACAAGTGTACATTGTTGTCTCATATCCAGCTTTTCATCCACCAGTACCCCAGGTCCTTCTTGGAGTGGCTTGACAACTACATCAGCCAGTTCCCTCAGGACTCTGGGATGTATCTCATCAGGTTCCATAGACTTCTGTATGTTCAGGTTACTCAGGTGGTCATGAACATGATCTTCTCCCTCCCTCTCTAGTGGGAGGGACTTTTGTCCCCTAGTCCCTCTCTTGTGGTCCATCCACTCAAGAGGTGTAGGAAGAGAGGTTGCCAGTGAAGACTGAAGCAAAACAGTTGAGTACCTCAGCTTTATCCTAGTCCGATACCAGTTTGCCAGTCTTGCTCATCAAGGGTGGGTACAAATTCTTTGACTTTCCCTTTCTGGATGACATACCTGTAGAAGCCCTTATTCTTTGCATCCCTTGGCAAGTTCAGCTCCAGCTGCACCTTGGCCTTCCTGACCCCATCCCTACACAATTGGGCAGTGTTCCTATACTCTTTCCAGGATACCTGTCCCTGTTTCCACTGCCTGTGCGTTTCCTTCTTGCCCTTTAGTTTGATCAGCAGGTCCTGACTGAGACATGCGGGTGTCTTGCCCTCCTTTCCTGATTTCTTACATCTGGGGAGTGAGAGCTCTTGTACTCTATGGAAAGCATCCTTAAAGATCTGCCAACTCTGTTCCGTTCCCTTGCCCCTGAGGGCAGTTTCCCAGGGTGTCCTATTGACTAACTCCTTGAATAGCTGGAATTTTGCTTTCCTAAAATTCAGCATCCTGACTTCACTCTTCGCCTGACCCATATCCCTCAGGACTGTGAACTCCACCAGTGCATGATCACTGCAGCCCAGGCTGCCTCCAATCTTGGCATCACTATTTAGCTCACTTGCATGGGTGACCATCAGGTCCAGTTCGCATCTCCTCTGGTGGGGCTGTCTATCCTCAATGCACTCCAGGAGTCTCCTGGATTGCCTACATTTGCTTACTTTAGTTGTGTCTCTCAGTACCACAGCAAACTCCTGACCATGCATATCCATTTGTCCAGAGCTCACTGACATGTGTCTTGCCCCATGGAGTACACAGTGCCATGAGCCACTCTCTTTTGGACACTTGCTGCAGATCACTTTTAAACCATCCTGTACCAGAAGGCTGCCTAAACTATGCAATTATTTTTCCCTGCATCTATTAATTGAAAAAAAAAAAAAAAAACAAACTGGTGCCAAATACTTAACCACAGTAAATCAACAGGATTCCACTGATTTAAATGGAGGTTTGATTGCTTCTCACATCTGAAGGTTGATTATCTTGGTGGTGGTCCATCACACAAAATCTTAGCAATTACCTTATGTGAGAATTTTTCAGCTTCATTTTCATTGTTAATGGAATATGGTAAGTTTTTTTTTTTTTTTCTGGGAAGTCCTCACACAAATCTGTGTTCCAAATTTATTTCTCTGGCTTCCAATGTTCAGATTTATTAGAAACCATTTGATGTGTCCCTAAATGGTTTCTGAGCCACAACATAATAGCAGTCTCATATTCAAAATACTCATATTTTATGTCATATCTGTTACAAAGGCCGTCACTAGCAGATATCTAACTATTTTGTAATTTTATTCAGGTTTAAATTTGCTTTTGTTGTTAACTACAGACTGCATAAATTCACTAGGATCCATTAAAGACCATAAGTGCAGGCAGGCTTTAATTGGAGACTTTCTTGAACATGTGTGCTGCAAAAAAAAAAATCCTTGAGATGTCGATATTTTCACATAACTTATTTTTGTCTAATATTTCTGATTGCCTGATTAGCTTTCCTATAGCTTTATGAAATACCTCTAATTTTTAGTGTAGGACTTCTTACCGTTGCCATTATCTCAGAAAAATAAAGAGTTTTGATACAAACCAGAGCACAGAGCTGTTTTGAAGCTCATTTTACTTGATGTACCAGGTAGGAGGCAGTATGTGAGGAAGCTATCACTGTACGTTTGTTTGGCCATGACCAAGGTTAACCTCAGACAACTGTTTGATACAATTTTACCCCACACAGAGAGGAACGTTTCCTTGTCCCCTAGTAGAATGTCTTAGGGACAAACATAATGAATTCATTCAACAGCTCGAAGCGAGACTCATTTTAGAAAAAAAAATTATATTCTCTCTTCTTGACAGTAACAGTTTCTGATACTATTATTAATAAGTATGTTTTACACACAAGGAAATTATATGGTGTTTAATGACATGGATGACCAGAATGGCTAAAATAGACTTGACCAAATTCTGTAATAATTATCATGCTCCTGAACACTTTAGACTGATGAAGACATATGTTAATTGTAAGATGCTCTGCACTCCTTTACCTCTTCTGTGAAACAAATCCACTGTGCATCTGCTTTCAGTGGAGGATGGCTGGAGGGTGATCCTGTATGGGCAAAGGCCACCACCCCTTGGCCAGAGGAGTCTTCTCCTACTTGCCATAATAACTAATTAAATGAATCAGAAATGCAGAATCTGATTGGTTTTTGAGCCTCTAGAAGTTTTCCATGGGAAATGATCATAGAAAAGTCATACCTACCATACTTCTTATGCTTCAACCAGATGCAACTAGTCAGAAGACTCCTGGATATATCATTAAGGAAATCTATTATTACTTGGCTTGCCCAAAACTGTTATGGTCTTTGAAAAGAGTCCTTTTGCTCATGATATTCAACAAGACGGTGAATAAGGGTCTTCCTAAGCAATTAAATAATAATAGATATTTTTAAAAATAATATTTTCTTCTATAACATGAGGAAAGAAATACAATTGATATCAAAACAATGATACTGTAATCAGTTAGTGGCTATATTCAGTATTACCTCTGAGCAAACCATATTAGTATTACTAAGCTGTAACACTTTATTCCGATATTTCATAGAATTATAGAATCATAGAACGCACCTTCAGAATAGGAGCTTCCGTAAAGTCTTAGCAACCCAAGACCTGCTGGAGTGGTTCATTTTATTTTAGCTTTTTAAGGGAAAGCGAACAAGAAAAAGGTAAATAGAAACGAAGGAAGTGCACGGAATTTCTTTTAAGGAGGTTTCTATAAGACTTAAAATATCTTTTTTAGTTTATTCTTACTTCAGTATTTTTAAAGTTATCAGTATTAAAGAAATAAAGAAAAAAATATAATGGTGCAAGTGGGGAGAATATGTGTTATTAAGATTCTGAACCAGCAACAAACACCTCACAGTAACACTTTCATCTGCTTATGTGATGAGCATCTGTGGCTTCTTGGCAGTGGAGGTAGATGCGGTATGGAAGGCCTCCAAGTTCAAAGGTGGTCTTTTGCTTTCCCTTCTTATTTTTCACTTATTTTTCCCTTCTTGTTCTTTCCTTCTCATTCACAATTTTTCCACTGAGCCTTCTCTTCCTGTGATTATATTGGTGGCTTCAAAAGGCAATTAGGAAGACTAGGCAGCTGTTTTGGGAGGAGGTAAAGCACTTGCAGAGATGAAAAGCTGGATAAAAGGGAGAACACAAGAAGTGGGAATAGAAGAAATGTATTGTGGCAAAAGACTGACGATGGATTATCACAGACAGTGGATGGGGGTCTAACATGATTCACAGCTATTTAGAAAAATAAACATGTGAAACCAAGAGACAACTAAAAAATTCCTGGGGGACTTCATGAGTATACTATTTTTTTCAGTAAATGATGGTACAAGAACTTCTTGTTTGAAAGTACTATTTAGTGCACAAATAGAGGAATGAATTATGAATTTAATAATTTATTCTGTTTGATAGATTTTTTAATTGAAAAAAGCAGTCCAAGAAAAGACAGAATTATTGTGCAAAAAGGGTCATAGCATAATTAAATTTGAAGCATACCTCAGGAAGCCTCTTGTGCAACCTCCCTCTCCACTAGTGTCAGCTATGAGAAAAAAACAGGTTGTTCGGGGCTTTATCCAGGTGGGACTTGTCTTCCTTGAAATCAAGGCAAGATGCTCACTGATTTCAACATGACTGAGATTTCAGATGAGGCCAGTAATTCTGTAATTTAAAGAACCTACGAGGCAGGATAGTCTTTGAAAAACTCCCGCTTCCAGAATGAAATGATAAATGTGACTGTAATATCAAAAATTGTGCTTTAATTTTTCTTTAATATGAATTATTTTTAAAAAACCCTATAATTTTATTAGACATAATTGACCTCTGCCACATAAGAATGTATGGTAATCTACCTCAAAATTTGTCTGTTGTAACTGAATACAAGGTCTGAAATATCTTTGTAGCATTTTCCAAGACTATATCCCTAGAGTAAAATGTAATAAAATAGTTCATGTGTCCAAATCTAAAGTGAAAAATAGGCTGTGTTTGTGTAAGACTGACTGACTGAAATAGAAATGGAAATTGAAGTAAACTGTGGCTCATAAATGATGAGGTGAAAAGAGGTAGACATGATTGCACAGTAGTTGGTATCGAGTCCAAGAAAAGGCAGTTAGGCACACATCATTTAATCAGTGCTTTGAGAAGTTACGTGGCTCAATCAGCTCAGACACACAGAGATAAATAATGCAGGTGGGTACTCTAATACATTTTAAACAGCTGTCTGGGGAATATGTGTTTATTTCTTCAGATACTTTCTAATGAAGATCCAAGTTGCAAAATCTCCACTTTTTCCTTTGCTTTATGATCATGAGTTTCCTCATGTCCCACAGCATAAGAATTGTTTCTTTGTGAAGGACTTCATAGTGGCCTTGCTGCTAACAAAGTCTCACAGACTTAAAAAAATATGGACAGACTTCTCCAGTGATGTCCAACCTCCCTGGCCTGCCTTGCCACCAGCCTGGCATAGGCACTGCTGGAAGTAGAAGCCTTTACTCCATTGCCAGAAACACTCTGTTTTATATATAATCTGGGATCTCAGACTCAACAGTGATGAAAAAGGACACCACTGTAAGTTTTTGGGTTTCATCCTAAAAGATATCCAGCGATCATGGCAGCTCTGCTTTCTCTGACTCTGAGCCTAAGATAGAAAGGACCATCTCTGAGGCTGACCCTATTAAAATTCAACCAAGATAAGGCTGACAGGAGTTTTAACTAGAATATGAGACCTGTAACTTCTTAAGAATGTTAATGAGCTTTGGTCAGTAAGCAATAAAATTGACGATACAGGTTTTACCAAACATCTATTTCTCTACTCAACAAACCACAGCATTTCCTGAGCTTTAGGTCTGACACATTCTCAAAATTCTGTGTAGATTTTGGAACCCAGAAGGGGAGTTCTTCCCCCACCCCCTTCCCCAGATCAGAGGGTGTCTGTTTAACCTGCTTTGACAAGAATTTCCAGTTTCACAACATTGTCTTTATGAAAATAAAGAAAGGGTGGTCATTGCTGTGCCCATGGAAATGTGGTCTCCTGAATATGATTCCACCGTGCTGTAAATGAAAAACCTGATTTAAACAATTAAATGCTCTACCAGGTACTGTTACAATTACAGATTTAGCAGCACCTCAGACTCCTGTAAAAGCATTTATTTCAGGGAAGAATCCATATTCTTCTCTAAACTGCCAGTCATTAACAACAGGACTTTTTTTTTTTCCTGTAAGTTTTCTTTGGTGTTACAGGTAGCTTTTGTATTTGTGAGGAGTGTCGATGATTATGAGAAATACAATGGTTAATAACACCTTCTCTCAAAACAGGCTGTCAATTGTATGTCCATAGTAACATAGCTATCTGAAAAAAGAAGGAAAGAAAAGGAAAGCTCACATGCATGCTGAGGTCTCTCATTTTGCCCAGAGTTTAGACAGGCCAGCCGATCTGAGGTGGCTTTTGGAGCTGGGTTACCCTCAGCCTCCTGCCCTTGGTGATCCTTTCTCAGATCATGATTGAATATCTACTCTGTCCAGGGTTGGCCAGTTTAGGGGCTACTCCACTATCCCAGGCTAAGTATTTTGAGCTCAGTTCAGTTACAGGCAAAGCTTCATAAATTTCTGTACTAACAGTAAGAACAATAATTTTATAACATTGTTGACTTACTGCATATCTGCTGAAAGCGTCTGTAAGATTGACTCTCTTGAGTCCGTATATTAGATAACATTACCAAATACTTATAAAATCAATAAACATAATTAATATCTTCAAATACTCTTCAAAATTTTGGCTGGGGTTTGACCTTGCTGAGTTTTCTTCATGAGTCAATACACAATTAAGATTGTATGAGGCTGATAGAGGTAACAGGTAAGTTGTAAACATACCCAGAGAGCATTTTACAATTGCCTGATGAAATCAATCTGCTTAGGACAATTTACATTGGCAAAGAATTGTCCTTGGTTAGTATTTTCTTTGAAAAAGTTCTCAATATTCTACTACCACAACAAATAAATAAAGAAATATTCATGGTGCTGGTGAGTTTACTAGAAACTAAGGCTGTTCAAGAAAGTATTGTTGTAAGCAAAGACAGTGAACTTAGAATAATAAGTATCCACAACAAGTTTTGCTTTGATGTGGTAATGCAATGAAAGGAATAAGTGCATGATTAGATTTTCGAAGATTAGAGTGCTGAAGAAAGATTTAAATTGAATACTAATTTGGTTTGGAAAGCCTTGAGGAAGCTATGCCCTTCGTGTAAATATTCTTTTTTTTTTGAATTAGCAAGGTGTTTCATCTGCCAGATGAGCATGATTGAAGTAAAGGGTTTATACAGACAGAATAGGAGCAAGCCTTGTCCTTATCCTTTGCACACCCCTCAGCTGTGGTGCCATGCCATTATTCAGCATAAGCAGTCACAGCTGGAGGCTGGTGAGGAGGTCAGTGTTTGTGAGGAGACATGGAAAGATTTTAGTCTGGCAAGTGGCTAAGGGGAAAGAAACTACCTGGAGCTGAGCCTGCTTGTAAGGGTGAGTGGTGAAATTCACAGCCTGTATCCTCTGAGTGTAGGGAATGGAAAGGCTGCAGAAATGGAGACGTCCAATTAGAGACTCATGCAGACATGGCACTCAAATACACAGTTTTGTCAGCAAAAAGTCCCTTGGAAAAGTGTTCCCTCTAGAATTTGTTGAAACCATCTTGTTTCTTATCCAGTATTAGAAATCCTTTTAATGCTTATTCATGCATCCATGGCTTCAACAGCACACAAAATAATAATACTTAAAAAAATAATTATATCAAATAATGACATAACAGAATTTATATTTTCATATTTCAGCATTTTCATATTTGCTGTTACTTGTCAAAATTCAGATACTGTTAGGATATTTTGGTCCGATGAGTCGATGGCTTTACTGTGGCAAATTGCAAACTTCATAGTCAACCTTGTAGAGGACCATGTAAGCTTTGGTTATATGAGATGACAAACTGACAGTTCAGTTAAGTGGTGAATGAGCAGAGAAACTAAATTTAGAACAAAGCAGCCAAAGTACCACTTAAGTATCACTTAATAAGTTTGAATCTGTGATTACTTGCAAATCAAACTATACTTGTTTTTATTCTCTTTCATTTTAACTGAGTGAGGTGAAGATCAGTTTCCAGTAACTGACTGTTTGAAAAAAATGGGCAGCCAAGGGAGCCCGTGGGTAGAAACTATTTTTCCCTGCTATCTGGCATGATTGGATTCATTTATTAATGACTGAGTTCAAATGTTGCAGCTAAACCACACATTTTCTGATGTTTTTTGCATAGTTTTCAGTAACAATACTGATAATAATGAAGTAACTTTATGTGACTTTTTGTGACGTACTTAAGGAACTTTAGACATATTTGACCTTTGCCAAGTAACAAGCAACTAGACCCAGTCTCTATGAGGTGTCATAAGGTAGGGACTCAGCAACTGAATCATAAAATGAAAACACTTTAAAACCTGTCTCTTATTTGGTTGAAGAAAGTTTTTTTTAGAACTGTATTTAGTATAATTAATAAAGAACCCATTGATAATCAGGAAAAAAATAAAACCAAATAACATTAATTTCTTGTAATTTGGCTGATATTGATCAGTAATTAATGAAATTAAAATAATTTAATCTTCACACATAATCAAAGCAGACATAGACAAGCTAAACATTTAGCTTGTATTTCCCATACAATACAAAATAGTGTATTTCTTCTTCTAAGGTATTAGAATTCACCTGGAAAACCAGTGGCTGTATTGTTTCACAGGAGCATGACTCCCACCAGTTACCACATCAAGATCAGCCCTGGAGAGAAGAAATAACAGCAGACATGAAGCACTTTCCATGCAAATAAAAAATGTCAAACTTTTAATTTACGCCTTTGTCTAAGAGTTAAATGGGTTTATGGGATAATTAATGATCTATTTTATTTTGCAGTTCTCTTTTGTAATGCGAATGCAATGCCACTAAAGTGGCTAGGTGGAGGCGAACGAAAAATTCCTCTGACATTAGAAACACTTCATATTATTCTCCCTAAACAATCCATGGGAAAAAGTACAGTCTTAAATTAGGTTCTTTGAATTAATATTCCAGAGCTATCTTCTTTCCATTAGCTGTTTATGGAATGAAGTTCTTAATTTAAAAGTAGTGAGTAAGCCAGTTGAGGTCTTCTGTTGCAGCAAGCAAACATCAGTGAATCTATATTGGTTTATCTGCAATCTCACCTTGCAATTTGGAAAATCTCAGTATTTTAACCTGTTTCATACAAAATGAAATTTCTACTGTCACTGTGTGAAATTCACCTTTAGTACAAATACATCAAACATGGTAGAAAAACCACTAAAATCACCTTCTTAATATAAAGAAATGTTTTCATGCCTGTCAATAGCTATGATTTTTCTTTCCAGTGATTCATGTCTACACTGGACAATATTTTTTGGCTACTGCAGATGTTTAAAAGATGTGAAAATGATTTTTATTGATTTCCCTTCATAGTTAGCAGATAAATCAATAGGACGTGAAGATGAGGCTCCATTAAAATGATTTCTGGTGACGTCACTTTTGCCTGAAAGTTTCCACAATAATGACCCTTGAGTTTCTATGCAAGAGGTCACTCGAACAAAGCAACGCAGTAAAATCATGTCTCTTGTAGGTTTAAGATATAATTTCTTCCTTTAGAATATTTGTCTTAGTTAATATTTCTGCTACGATGTAGGTACAATTTGTTCAGGCAAAAAAAGAAAGCAGAAGAAAAGAAAAAACCCCACCAGGTGCGTGACTTCATTGTGCATGTTAAATAACCCCAGCCAACCTTACCTCTCAAAGATATGACTGCTATAGTCTAATACAAGAAAGTCCATAATATAAATGTCTGTCAGAAGGGCTATATATATGCAGAGTGCCATAGAGATGCCAAAGATGTAGCATCCTTTGCGAAACTGTTGTGGAAGATGCAATGATTACTGTAGAAGAGTACCTAATGGCAAAACTTTTGCAAGCTTTGTTCCCTGAAAAATTCTTAACCAGAAAGATCACTGAAAAGGGTCTGGTCACCAGATTGCACACAATCAAGTAGCTGATGTTTTTGTGGTTTAACACCATTTTACTGTTGTCCCAATTGCCATAAGAAGTACCTCCTCAGGTATGAGGAACCCTTACTGCAAGGCACTGTAGAAAGAGCAAAAGGAGGGTCCACACACACAACTTTCTGCAACCTCTGTGTGACATGAGGTGACAGAAGTACTGGAAAGGTGCAGAAGGATGCTCCTCAGCCAAACAAAAAATTATATTGTGACCTAAGTACTACTGTAATTATGTTATAGTCTTTATGTTCAAAGAAAATTTGAAAACTGACATGAAAGAGTTATGGTGTGAGATGGCTTTGCATTATCTATTGACTTTTTTAGTCACCAGTGGATGATACCACTGTTCCTTGCAAGAGAGCTATCAGGGCTTGGGATTGAAGAACCATGCCTAACTGAGTTTAGGTTGACCTCAGATCGCTACACGTCCTTAAACCACAAGACAAACTGGTAGAAATTTGCTTTTTTATCAGAAGAGAGACAGATGGAATTGAGATGTAGATGAGGTAACCATGGAGTCAAACATTGTTTTGTTTGTGGGATTAAAAAGAGATTCCTGTGGAGAAAGAATGAGTGAATAAATAGTTTGGAGGAGAACTAGGAGCAAATTGAATCATCAGGGAAGGGCAATATTTCAAGAAAAAGAGAATGGTGGCAGTATTGAAGGCAGCTGTCAGGTGGCAGAGATGAAGACAGAGTGCAGGTTCTGGGACTTGGCTAAGAATAGGCCATTAAAAATTTTGGCATGAATGCTTTGAATTGATCGAGTGCAAAGTATGTAAGGCAGAGCTAACAGGTCTGAGCATGGAACTGAGGGAATTGAAAGCAACATGGTAAATAAGAATAAAGATAAATGAGAACAGGAAGGTAAGGTGGTCTCTATGGAAGCAAATGGGCTAAAGTTTGAGGTTGTTTTTAATAGGAAATACCAGAGCAGGATTGTATAACGAAGATGGGAAAAATAAAAAAATGCAGTATATGAGAAACAGGACAAAAGTAACAAGACAGTGAATGAAAGAATGGTCAGCAGATATGATGAGATGCAATAAAGTGCAGAGGTTGGATGGCATTTTTCAATCAATCTAAAGAAGGAAGAAAGGAGAAATGAAAAATAAGCAAGAGAGGAATAAGGTTGTGTTACATGTTTGAAAATTTTATCTTAAAAGAAGGTGTTAAGAACTTGTGAAGACAGAGCAGGCAGGATGCAAAAGAATGGCAGAGATCTAAGTGTGTCTTGTGATCAAAACATGATAAAATCAGCTATGAGAGGCATGGGAGCAATCAGGAATTCATTGATGCTGGTAGACTATAGATAGTAAAAAGCCCAAGTGACAGGGTCTGATGGACTATAGAAAGTGCATCGGGATTGTAGAGGGGAAATTCAGAAACCAAATTATCTGGGACAGCAGGACATGGTAGAGATCAATTGATTAAATTCTCTCTATGGGAAGAGAAAAACAGCATGAAAATTGTGAGTCAGGGGAGACACCATCCACTAGAAGGACTTGGGGAAATTGCCCCCAGTTGCTTTCAGGATGACCATGACCACAGGGTCTGTGTAAACCAGAGGGAGTTTTGGGCTTCAGTGATTTGGCAAGCTCAAAGATCTCAGCAGGTCCCCTCTGATCATCCTCAGATGCCTAAATGCCTTTTTTGTGCCAATCATCTCCACACATGTGAATTTTACCTAAATAGAAACAGTGCAACTACTTTGGCTACTCTGATCTTTTTTTCCTCCTTCTAATGGGAGAAATCATCATGTGACATTTATACAACACTGAGAAAAGGTAGGAGCAAGTGTAAACAACCTCAAAGCAGCTGGGTCATCTTATGACTAGAACTTCATTTGACCTCTGGGTTCTTACAAGACACAAAAGTGCAGTTTCTGTCAAATATTAGGGACTATTTTAAATGACAACTTGTTCTATTTTTCCAACCACGCAGTTCACCCTAAGTATTCGAGACAATTATCATCAAAATAGTGCATGTAGATTTGTGATAAGCAGAAGCAAAAATATTAAAAATATTAAATGTAAAAGTTATACACAACCAAAAATTGTAAGGTATTTGGTTTTGCTTTTGTTCTGTAGTATGTACCTTACAGAGAAAGTTTTAAGGGGCAGCTTCATAAGAAAGTGTTATCCCAAGAGACTAGGACCATCTCCTTCAGGGAGAATGATATTACAAAACCAATCAGTGGAAGTCTTTTTAATATAACACACATTCTACATGATTTTCCCTGGAAGAAGGGCAATATTTCTTTGAAAAATAGTTGGCGCCTTGACATGCTGCCAGTGTCCTCCTATGGTAGAGCACTCCTTTCAGATTTTAGCAATGCAGAACCTCCCGGACAGGAAGATCTCACCAGCTGTGTACAAGAGCAGCCATTCCTGTATTGCCCATTACTGTGATATTGTGTGGTGCTTCTGGGAACACTGCCCTGTCAATACGTAAGAAACTCAGATCAATATGCTAATCAAGAAAACATTTGTAATGTAACCGTTTTTCCCTGCAAGGATCTTCCTAGCATGCAGCACCGTGTGATTGACTGGCTGAACTAGTCAAAAGATTTTCTTGCTTGTTCGCTTTTATTTTTTCCCCCTCCTTCTGAAGCAGCTGGTATTGTGTAATCGAGCCTGGTAAATCCTATGCCCTCTATCTCATGAGAGATCAGGTCTTACTCTGGGATCGCACATTATGTGAAAAGCTTATCTGAACATGTGACATCACCTCATATTCTTTGGTTGTCCTGCTGCACCAGGGCTGAAACAGTGGCTCAGAGGTTATTTATTATTTTCATCCCTTCTGGATAACATGTAAAAATAGGCACTAGATGAAGCAGACATCCACTGACGAGATCTATATATATTGAGAGGATCTATATTATTAATTGAAGCAGAAAGGTACATCTTGCAATAGACGCCCCTGTCCTATAAACTAGGCAAAGAACCCGCCCTCTGTGTGCCAAACTCCATGGCAACCATTGGGTTTCCAACATCTCATGCAATGTTTTGCTGATGCCAGCCTTCCTGTGAGATCTCTGCTCAGTGGGTTGGTTTCTTCCTATCCAGACCCATGTGATACCAGATCTTCCTCTGCCTACGCAACGGCTATGGAGTGCAGTCTATCACATCCTGCTCTGGACCAGTTAGAAACAGATATCCCTGTTCTGGACATTTGCCACAGTCTGGGGGAAAAAAGGCAACCCTAGAACAGCAAAGCAAATGAATAAGCTTTTTAAATCCTCTCCTTACAAGCTAAATTCTACAGCAGAGGTATGTGAAGGTGTTGTCCCCTTCCTAAATTCCCAAGCTGCACAGTAGCCAGTGACCTTCACGAGCATTTTCCCATTGTTGTGATGTTTTTAGGGTGCACAATGTTGAACATAGTCTGCAGATCCTTTTGGGATCATGCCTTCAGCTGTTAGAGAGGTGCCTGCTCAGTTCCGGGTCCTCAAATAACACTGCACGATCAAGTAGATTTGAGTTAACAAAGATTTGTGATGGGACGAGGCCGTTAATCTAGCATTTTGGCTTCCTCCGCTGTGACTTAGGCTGCAAATGGTGTTGCCATCTGCTTTTCTCTCTGTTCTCATCCAGGCTATGAGATGTGCCCTTGAGAGACAGAAAAAAAAAGAAAGAATAAAAAGGATCAGCTTGACTTCAGGCTGCAGCTTGAAGTTTGTGCCAGTCATTGGCAGAACACTTTATTTGTAGGCAGCCGTGGGGTGTTAAGACAAATGGCTGCTCTGCTATGGAATATATTTTCCAAGAAAAATGTTGGGATTTAGCCATGAGACTCTCGTAGGCATAATGGGAATCAATCTGGAGGTTTTGAATGGTCTCCTTGCCTTCTTAGAAACACATTTCCTCCAATGACAGAAATATATTTGCACTCTTTCCGTTTGATTGAAGGAGCTCTGAGACTATTTTTTGGCACTTTTTTTTAGTGTTGAAATTTCCATTACAAGATTGCGTAGAGCTACATTTTTTCCCCCTTAACAATGTTATAGCTTTTTATGACCTGTTTAATTGCATGCTTATATAAGACACAGAAGTGTCTTCGGAAGAGCCTTTCTGGAAACCAAATCCTCCATCTTCTTTGTCTAAACTGGCATGTGTGAAATGCATCAAGATTAAGGGGAAATAAAACAACAACTAAAAACACCCACAAAACTTTCTGAATGAAGTTGAAATAAAGCGTCTGAACCAAATAACCTGTTGTAAACTGTTGTGGTTTAGGCCAAATCGGCCACCGGGGATGTGGGAGACCCCAGATGGGACTGACAGATGCTCGCTTCTGCCCCTCTTCGAAGAGAGAGGCAGAGGAGGGAAAAAGAGACTTAGGAGTTTAGAAGGAACTAAACTACTTTAATGAAATATTAATAATAAAATACAAGGAAATAATGAAATATATACAAAACTGTATCAAGCTCTCAAGATGACAATCACATCACCGGCTGGCACTGGGGCAGTCCCAGGCTGGACTCAGTGACAGACGGGAACTGGATTCTGGATCTGCATTCAGGATCGGGACCAAAGGCAGACAAACAGACAGAGTCCTCCTCAGACATTGGCCATTGCAGAAAGAGAGAGCTGACCCTTTGATCCCTCAGCTTTTACACTGAGCATGAGGCAGATGGGATGGAATACCCTGTTGGTCAGTTTTGGGTCACCTGTCCTGTCTGCTCCTCCCCGCAGGTGGGACCCCTCTACGCTTTTCTGCTTCTGACCCTCCAACGGGGCAAGTAACAAAGTGCGCTGCCCTTGGGTGTTGTAGCAATAAGGATAAGCAAGAGCCTCTCCGCATACCATGCCTGGGCATCAGCTATAAACATTGGTCTTATCACTCTGAGAGCGAACATTGTCTGCACAATATGCTGTTAATTTCAGCAGTTAGAAGAGGCCCAGCTAAGAAGCAAAGTTACTGAATGAAACTGGTCCTGTTTTACCTCAAACCAGGACATTCCACCCCTTATTCCATACCATTTGCATCTTGCTCAGATCACTATTACTTTTATCTATCAAATCTATACACACACAGATATATATATATATATATGGATGCATGCAGGTCACTTATCTACAATTTATCTTTATAAGATAACTTTCTGGCTCAACTAATCAGACTAACCAAACTCTTAAGATCAGACTAATCTTAGGAGTCTGTGGTGAATTGATTTCAAAAGCAAACACTAGCTGAGGGAGTAGTTATAAAACACAGATGAGACAAAAAAGAGGAAAAGAGAAAATAACAAAGGAAAAGGGAGAATGAAATCTTCGAGGACATATACAAATTTCTCCTCTAAAGACTTTTATTATTATTTAATGTCACTGCACTTTGTATGTTATTTTGAGCTGGTTTTATAGATAAAAGATACCACTGTCCTTTTTCTTCTCTGTGGGAAAGGCAGGGAATGAAGTGGTATTTATTACAACATCTAATTACAACAGGAGCTTTATATAAAGCTTGGAAGGAGATTTTTTTTTCCTACTCTACATTTTTTAGATTTTACTGCCCTCTGCTATGCATAAAGGTAAAAAGGTGATTTTCTTTGTGTGTGTCCAGAAATTGACCTTCGTTTAGCCAGTTGAGCCCTATTGAATAACCAGTATCCTGGTGATGCCCAGGTAATGAAGTACCAGAATTCTTTCCCTGAGTGCTTTGGACCAGATCCTTGAATATCAGTCTCTTGAACATAATGTAAGTTACAATGAATGGACGTTCCCCAAATCTTAAACACCTCTGATTTTGCAGAATATTAATGTTAAAAGGTAATTCAAAATTAATTTACATTAGGCTTCAGATATACAAGTGGGAGCTCCCACATTACTTAACTCCATGTCTCCCTCTTTTCCCTCTCATATAAACTTTTAAATTTTCCAAAAACCTTAAGCATGCTGTTTTCTGCACAACACTACAACAACAAGGTATCTTCACCTGGAAGGAAATATTATGTAGCAAATCTTCATCTGGTGCAGATTTTTCTAGACTTCGGAGGTATAATTGTTGCACATTCCTGAATCAACATAACTGGCTCAGCGCTACCAAAAAATAACATATGGAGGAAGGAGACTTAAGTTAATAGGTTGCTATAGTATGTGCTCTAATGCTCACTTTTTGAAATAATTGAGCAACAGTCAATGGAAAATCCAACTGAGGAGGAAAAAGTTTCTTCTTTTATATGCAGACATTGATGTACCACTGACATAAGCACAGTTTTAAGCACACAGCTGTTCTAAACTGACCCACCAAACTAAACTATTGCTGATTATTGAATTCCAGGCAGCCACAAAAGCACATAATGAATTTGTTTTCTGTAAGTGATATGGGTATGATGATCACAACCACTTTCTTAAAGTTTTAAATATTTTTACGATCTTGGGCTTAAAGTTCTTCTAAGAGGAAAGAGCTGGGCTTAAATCTTTGCAGCCTTCAGGTACACTGCATAGTGACATTTTAAAGCATAAGACAAATGCATATATTTTTTTTAGAAAAGACCTGAGAAAGGGAAAGAGGAAGAAGGTATGCCTAAACGCTGGGGAAGGTAGTCATTCAAGTTGAGTAGTAGCTTTCAGAAAATCTGAGGTTCTGTTCAAATGAGAAAAACCGATAGAATACAAGTGCTGGCAAATTGAATGTAAGAGAGACAGTAAGATGGACCAAAACAAGCTGTGCTTGAAAATTATTTACCTGGATTTTTTTATACACTTAATACATTGTTTCTCAAACACATTAGGAGTAAAAAGCCTTTCAGAAGGTCTCTAGAGTCGGTAGATAATAAGGACATAAAAGGAGCACTCAGAGAAAAAAGGGCCAACCAGAAAACTAAATTAATTTTCTGCCTTTGTATTCATTGTGGAAGAGCTTGGGGAGGTTCTCACTCTGGAACCCTTCATTACTGGGTGTTCACTGAAGATCTGAATCAAATTGAAGTGTCAATAAATGTTACAGAGCAAACAACAAAATTGAACAGGAACAAATTGCATCAATCAGCATTTACCTAGGAATTCAAAAGGAGTTCAAGGACCAGAAAAGTGAACAACATTCAGTGGTATATAAAGTATCACTTAAAACCACTTTTATACCTGAGAAGAAGAAAGCAGCAGATACAGTAAAGATGACGAATTTTCAAGAAATATGCTATAGAAGATCCAGGGAACTACAAGCCATAAAATGTAACCTAAACCCAGCAAATTAGGAGTCAATCTACTTTTTTAAAAGAAAGTCCTTAATGTATGTGACAACTTTTGCTGAAAATACAGTTATAAGTTTGGGAGAACAAGAGACTGTGACTGCAAAGGTTGTCATAAGGATGCTATAAAACTTTATCTGGGCAACAAAATGGATAAACTTAATTCAATCTAGGCAAATGTTATGTAACACACATAAGTGAAAAAAGGTTATTTTGCATATAAAATGAGGGGGTCTATGTTGAACTGTTATAGCTGAGGAGTGAGATCTTGGGGTTACAATGTGTAGAGCAGTTACTTTCCGTAACTCAGAAAGAGTGAAAAAAGGAAATGACATGCTAGAAGTTATTAGAGAAGGAATAGAGAACAAATTGCAAACACTTATGCCCTGCGTACGTCCATACCGTGCAGTTCTCATCCTCCTCTACAAAAAGGCTCAAAGAAGGGCAACAAAGATGAAAAGGAATATTGAATCCTTTCCTTCCTTCGATTGAGTAGACAAGGACTTATCCTACTGGAGACAAGACAGCTGAAGGAGAATTTGATAGAAGTCTGTAAAATCGTGCCTGGCGAGGGCAAAAAGAGTTTGATTATCCAGTGTGTCTTCCATTACAAGAACCAGGAGACATCAAATGCAATTAGCTGTGAGCAGATTAAAAAACCAAACCAAAACAACAACAAAAAGAAACACCCAAAGAAAAGCAGCTTCCCTTACACCTCGTGCTCAAGCTGCAGAGCTCCTTGCTGCAGTACAGCGTTAATGCTAAGAGTTATAAGAACCAAAGGGAAATGAGTTCATGGGGAAGGAATACATCAAGGTGTGTTAAATAGATACTATCACCTCTGGCTCGGGAGGTATGTGAAGCATAAGTTTTTACAGGCTATCTTGGGGAAATAGCCTATTCTTAAAGGAAATCTTTTCTAAACTGTAGACTTCTTGTCATGTTAGAAAAAAAATATGTTTTTCAACAGATCTTTGGTCTGGCATAATATCACTTTTCTCTTTATCTTACAATTTTCATCCTTACTTTCAAATGTTAAAAATAATAACAAATCAACATTTCTATTTATTTCAGAAGCCAGTTAATGAAAATTTTGATTGCCTGCTTTACAAGGAAAGTTGCTCAGATACACTTGTTAAAGCTGGAGGGAGTGAGGGAAGAGTGTAAGCAATATAACGAGAAGTAAGTTTGAAAACACATTATTTTAATTTCAAAAAGATAGCAAAGCAAACAATTATGTAATTGTTTAAATTAAAATTTTAATTAAAATAATATTTTAAAACAAATATATAGAGAACAGGATGATCCAAGAAACAACATAAATAGAACTGAATATAAAGAAAAATCTGTAATGCTGATGGACACACAAAAAAGAAATATTTTGGAAATCTATCTCACATCATTAATTTCTGCAATGTATTTCCCCACTTAGAACACTTCATCTGTGCAAGCACCCATACAGAGTAGTGAACAGCACGTTACTAGTAAGCTGAAATTCAGGGTGTCTAATATGCACGCTCTTATATCCCTGAAAAGTGCTGGTTTCCTCTTGCTCACAGCAGCTGCTGCAGAGCGGTGGGCTCAGGTGGAGGTGAATACAGCAAGGTCTGACTGGTAGGTGAAGCTGATGGGCAGAAATTGAAGCCACTGGAGTCAATGCGTATTCTATGACAGCTATAGGTGGGACCACACTATCAAATTCAATCTTATACTAACTCCAGAAAGACAGAAGGATTTCAAAATTTCAAAGCAAATTTGATTTGGTTTTTTTTTGTGGTTTGTTTTTTTTTTTTTGAGTGCCCATCCTTTTTCAGTCACACAACTGAATAACTAAAAAGTCCACACAATAGCTTGTATGGTACCAAACTGTCATAATGTATACTCATATAAACTTGTGTTGTCTACCTGCCCAAGAACAACTGATCTTTGCCCACTTGTTGTATACAAGAAGGTTGTTATCACATCCTCTCTCCAGCTTTCTTTTTCTAAGCTTAATATTACAAGTCCTTCAGCTTTTACTCATAGCTTGTATTTTCTAAATAAATCCTATATCCCAAAATTCCAGTTTAACCAATTCTTTCTCATCAGTTTGAATCCAATTCAAAACTAACTCATTGTAATAAGTTTTGCAAGCTTCTGAACAGAAAAACTATCTTCGAGTATTTCAGGAACTCCCATCATATTCCAGAATCCGCTGTGTTTCTTTCACAATAGCTAAGTAATTAAAGTTATCCTCTAATATTATCAGATTCTCTCCTTTGAGTGACTTTCTTAGAGGGCTGCAAAGCTTTCATCAATCCATTGCCATCCAGTAAAAGATGTTTCCTTTCACTGGCATCATTCAGAAGAAAGCATTAAGGTTCCTAGATAACTTAGGAACATTATCCACACACATCATTCAGGAAATCTGATAATTTAGAATGAGTGGTGGTAGGGATTGTTTCCAATTTGCTTTCAGTAGTGAAAACCATAAAGTCAGGACTATCTATTTCTACACAGCAAAACCTACAAAACTATGCAGAACATGTATGGTGCACAATACACACAAAGAATGAAAGCCCTTCTCCAATTTTAATGAACAAAGCACTCTAAATAGTCAAGAGTCCAAAGGCACTAATGTGCTGTTAGGCTCTGGAACAACTTCAATAACGTAAGAGTTAAGTAAATTATTTAACGGCTTCCTTTGCTATAAAGGAAACATAATTGCAGTTCCACTGGGTAACACATTGAACAGTCATGATCAAAAGCTTTCTTTCTGCTTTGTCTACTGTACCATCTGCTTATTCCTTCCAGAACTTCACTCTGGCAAGTGACCCACTCGTTGCAATACAGCTTGGCAGATAAGTGACATTACAACGTACTTTGTTCATGTGTGTCTCTGCACGCTTAGATTTATAAATACTCATAAAGTTACTTTTTAATGAAATTAAAAATACAGCTATGCAACACTTGTCTCTGCTGTAGTGAATCTGTAGTGAAATGGGTTTCTTGCATTTACTGGTAGGAAAAAAACAAAACAAAACATAAATAACATTTTTAACCTGGAGTTACAGACCAGGGCTTGGTAGATTTTCTAAGACTCCAGGGCTACGCCTGGGAAATTTCGGTCCTAGTATAGCGAACAGATTAAAATCCACAGTTCAGGAAAATTAGATGTGAGAGAGCTACATATGCTATTAAGTTACAAACAAAAAAAATATAAGCTAGAGATAAATTCAGTATAGAACAAACTTGCCTTGCAGAGCAAGTGCCTATTTGGATCATGGTCTACTGAGCGTAAAGATCTGATGACCTTTGTCAGTGGACACCTGAACAGATGATGACATCTTAGTTTCTAAATTATTCTAAATTCTTGACTACCATTTATTTATATCAACCTTGTCAGACAATAATAAATGGAAAAGCAACACAACTAGTTAATAAACTGTTTTTTCTAAACAATCTTCTTAAAATGGCAACCTCTTCAACCACTGGGAACTTGTTCACATTTTTTTCTTTATCAGGTACCAAGGAAGGTTTTAATAAATAAATCAACCTGCTGTTGACATTTCTCTAAAATACTTTGCTAGCCACCCTGAATATCATGGGTCAGTGTACTTACCAGCATTTAGCACAAGGAAGGCTTCAGGTTTCTTTGATTATGGTGAGGCAAAACAGATAAGCTGTTTGAATTCTGCAAAGAAATGTTTGCAATGTGTACTTGAATTTTGAACAGCTGTTTAGTCTAACCATGATTGTGCTCCTTTTTATTCTTTATTCATTAATATTCTTATGGGTGTTTGTGTTTTGGGGGGCTTGTTTACGGGAATATTTGAATAGCTATGCAGCATAAACCTTTACAAGTAAAAAACAGTGCTTTTTCCTATGTTATCTTTCAGTCTATTTTGTTTATTTCTGTTAGCCTTTGTTCGTCTATTTAAGTTTCAATCACACCACGTCAAAAACAGAATTTACTACGCTATAAGTGTCAGATTCATATGAATCTTTGTGAACATTCAAAGTGAACAATATTCAGGCGTATATCTTATTACAAATTGTTAGCTCCAAGTGTCTAGCAAATGTTTGCAAAATACTGCATTGGGTCACAATGAGATGACTTAGTCCACATACAGTAAGTACATCCACAAGCCAGCTGCTTTCCATATGAAAGCCATAAACCTTGCTGAATGTTTTAAATGTGGAATTCCTTTCCTGTGGCCAGGTTTCTGGGTACCTCTCCGAGCAAAGTGGGCTCTGGCAGGGCACTTTCTGTCCCTGGCTATAATGAAATTGTAAGAAGGAAGAGCAGGATTACCCTCATTCGTTTAGGAAAATATGTTCCTCTGGATGACAATGAAGGTACTTACTACTATAACCCCTCTGTAATAATAGGATACACAGACACAAATAATTTATGTCCACTGTGGAGTGACCACTTAAGTGATATAACCCAAAATACTAACACTGGAAACCCTGACTTGGCAACAGAAATCCTTATGATTCATCATTTACATGACAACGATTCATGTAAGCTAATTCACTGACTATAATGAAGGAAAATAAATAGTATATTGTTTCTTCATTAACAGCTTATCTTAACAGAAGCTCAGAATGTAAGTAAATTTGGTCTGTTTGAAAAAAAAATCTGAAAGAGAGGTGAATAGCTGTGGATTAAATGCCAGAATTGCTTAGTTTTTCTCTGATATTCCTTCTAATGTGTCTAAGTATTTCAGAGGATAACATTGCATCAGATATTCATAATCATACATAGGAATTTATTTAAGTGCTCAGGAAATTGGAACCTACCATTTTAGGTTGTTGTGAGCAGCCAACATGTTATTGCAATTCATTCAAGAACTATTTGGCTTTGGCAGAATGAAATGTTTTTCCTCATTTGAGCACAATGTTCAATGTTCAAATTATCTGATGTGAAGTTAGTAAAACATAAGTAAGCAGTGCGAAGAAGTGCATCAATGCTCTTGTATGTGGTCTTGAGAACCATGATATTATTACACTAATTCTATATTTTATGGTATGTTAGATGTTGAAACTCTGAAATGTAGCCCAAACACAATGTTCCAGGTCTTTTAGGCTGACTGACCAGAACATGGGTCTCTGTGATTTACTCTCAGCATCAGCAGCTGCATAGCTATAGAGATAAATTACCATTTTCATGTTGTTGTTTGGGTTTTTTTAAAATGATACATCTGGGCTTTGAAATGATAAATTGGTGTGAAACTTTTGACTGCTCATCAATTAAAAACGTGACTGGATTGATAGTAACATTTTTATACCATTCTGCTAAGAACCACGTTTCATCTGGTTTAAGGAATGTAGTTTTTATGGAGTCCATTATCTACCACTCACCACCTACAGAATCCAACTATGTTACAGGGAATTTCTAGCAGCACTTTTTCAATGGGCACACCAAGAAATAATGAAATTTCTTGGGCTGCTTTCTACTGGAAACCTTTAAGACCACCATGTGCAAAATATTCTGAATCACAGAAGAAAAACAAAGCTAAACAAAAAGCTTGACATGCCGTGCCCTAAACTAGATGATGATAAGAGTTCAATAGCTCTGATCCGATCAGATCTGTGATCGGATTGTGAGATGACCAAAAGAACATACCTAGGTACTTGTTTAAGGTGACAGGCGTGTGTGGGATTTTCCCAGACGACTACTTCAGGTACCTCTGAGACTTCCTCATCTGAAAGTAATCTGGCTGTATTTAGCAAGAAATGTTTTATTCCACCATAAACCTGTCCAGTCTCCTCCTGAAGTCATGTAAACATTCAGCCTCTGTGACGTTCTTCGTCTTGGAGATCCAGGGTGTCACACTGCTAAGCACCTGGAAATGCTTATAGATAGGGTTTTAATATAGTGGACTGCAGTACCATATAAGAAACTTAAACTTGCTCTGAATGAGAAAGGTAAGATGTCCATATGGCACAGCCAAATTACCATGACCTTCCACTAAGCACAATATATCAGCTATATTTGGAGTCAATCTAGGTATCATTAGGCAGTTGGGTCATATGAGATACTAATTTCAGCTTTCTTTATGTTAATAAGAGAAAACAGTATGTGGATTAATCCCATTTGGACAATGTTAAAAATCTCTAGGTATGAAAGAGACCACACTGAATTCCCTTCTGGTAGACATGGCAAAACACTGTATAAGTTAATGGAACTCCATCAGTTTACAACAAAAGAGAAAGTGACCATTGTTCCTGTGGACTTTCTACAAGCAACACACAGCTTCTGCCCCATGGACCCTGAAAACGCTTATTCCAGCTGTAGTTAGATCACTCAAGAAATGGTTATCTGTTACCAGCAACTCACTTCCAGATTCTTGGTTTTATCCTATGCTATAGGTTGAGTGATGTGATGGATATATTCTCCATTCAAGATGTAAATATATTTTTCTGTCTGTTTTTTCCCATTTTCTTTTGCCTATGAAGATTTTAGTGCAGCTTTCTGGAGCTCTGTTGAAGTTTGTGATATTACAAAATCAAGAGGAAACAAACCAGTGAGTAAGAAAGTGAAAAACAACTGGAGTTTGTCGGGTGTCTTGGCACCCAGTCACCTGATACTACTAATGTTATATTTATGATGTTTCTATTTTAGAAGTGAGAAGGAAATAGTTGTAAAACCTTTAAGAACTTTCTCAGGCAGTTCTGTATAAGACTGATTTTGATGATGCAATAGAGAAAACACTGACACACATTGCTAAGAAAATGTGCTCCATTTCAAAGGTGAAGTCATTTGCACTTGTTGAGAAATCATAAACCTATCTCCTCCTTTTGCTGACATATTATTCTATTACGATTGGCTAAAACTGGTCTGCTGATTCTCCAGAAGAAATGCATCAGGGCTAGCTAAAAGGGGAGACTATTTTATTTTATTTATACTATAATTGATATAGTAATTCTAAAGCCAGGTTCCACTGATATTTTTCATGCATTTGAATACCATTTTTTAACGTCTTTTTTTTTCCTTTTAATGGCCTGCTTGCTAAAAATCTCAAGTTTTGCTTTTAGAAGTATCTGAACAGCAGATAATGAGGTGAATATTAATTACTTTTATTGCAAAGAAAATTGCATTGTCAATCCTTTTTACTGACTAATGGGTAATGACGTGAAATTACAGTAAGATAAATGATTATTCTTGCTAACTAGCAAATATTCTGCTCTGCAATGCATTATTTCCTAAAATAGGCAAAGTGTAAATGCAAAAAAAGGCTGCACCATCTGAAGAATTTCATTTCACAAGCTGTCAAGAAAGACGAAGATGAGAAATAATTAAAAGTGAATGAATAATTAGAGACACTGCTTGGAGAACATGATATTGCTATTTCTTGTTGTTTATGGTTTTATTGAATTTTCCCTTCCTTAGTATCTTTTTCTTACTCAGGACTGCCTATGTGGATTACGTATAACTTCATATCTGACCTGAAGGTTTTGAAGTCCTTTTAAACATAGAAGGACAGCATAGGAAAGGCATTTGGACATGGGCTACGGCTGCTTCTCCAAAAAAGTAAAAGGGAAAGAGAGAGAGACAGAAATACCAGCAGCAGGCTTAAACAAGGCAATAAAAAGCCTTAGGAATGTCAGCTCTAATTATTGTCATTGGCCATCTTAATAAGAACTTGAGTGTGACCGATAAGCACCACTCCCATCACATCAAGCAGAACTTTCTGTGTCAAAGCCTCTACAAGATGTCTTTGGTGCTGCAGTACAAACTAAGAAAACGAATACATATATCACTTAGAGATATGTAGTCTGCAGATGTGTAGCTGCAAATGTTTGGGAGTGCTCCGAGTTTTATGAAATAAAGTAACTAGCCAAAGCAAATGGCAGATACATGAATAGAATGTGGTTACCAATAGATAGTTCATTATGTAAGGTATAAAGAAGTCTTTCAAGCTATGTAAAGGAAAACTGTTAGTTGCCTTCATTGATTTGAGGTGCTGGACAGTCAGGGCTGGATTCAGTGGCCTGTATGTAGGCACCGTACTGGAAAAGCAAACCATTTGCCATGGCAGGAGTGACATGTGATGTATAGAAGCTCTATATCCTCCTTGAACGGCAAGGGAAGACCAGGCAAGGCACCCTGCAGAACCATAAAAGGCCTGTTTTCAAACACTAAATCTTGCCCTTCGCCTCCACTGCACAGTGCCCAAACAGCTAAGCTTGATATCAAACCAGTGTTCAGACTGCACTGAAATAACGAAGCCCACCCGACAAATCCTACGTCAAGCCCCTCAACATGGCAAGGCAAGGCTGAGCATGTCAGATCGGTGGACAAGGTGGCATTTACAGACAGGCTCTATCACGAGAATTATAATCTCAGCCAGTTTAAAGGAATTTAATGTGTAATGCATAATGTTAATGTTCCACTTGAATTTACAGTACTCCCAGCACTGGAAGACCAATTCAGAAGAGGTTGTGTAGCATAATGATTTTTTAAAAAGGGGGTATCTTACAATGGCTTACAATGGAAAACGTCATAGGACAACAGAATTTTTCTTTTCATGCTAATAGATACAGCATTATATAAAAAACTTCTAAGGAGCAGTTTATAAAATAGCTACCTGGAATAAATATTTTGAGCCAGAGAATAGATAGTCTATCTGAACTGATCTTGCATGTGACAAGCAAAGCCACCCACACTGTGAAGAGAAGAAATATTTTTACATTCTTACCTTTCAATCAAAATAAGAAACTGCTGCTTTCTAGAGACAGCAGGACACCTGCTTAGAAAGTAGGAAGCCCGCAAAGTATGTTACTTTTCTGGCAGAGGGAAGAATCATCTTTACTGAAATGTGCTGCTGCTCCCCACCCGTCTTCCTAAGAAGCAGCGTGGTCATGTTTGCCCCATTTGGCACCGGGGTTTTGCTCAGCGCTTGCTGTGGCTGTGACAAGAGTAGTGTCCCTTCCAACTCTAACCATTCGATGATTCTGTGATTCTAAGGAAACAGGATTTTAGAAGGCTGCTGCAAATGAATAAGCATGCACTTAACTCACAGCACAATTTATGAGAAATCTTGGTCTATAGTGCAGCTGTCATCCACAGTCAATAGGAGATTTCCCCAGGGCAAAGGAGAAAATGAAGCCTAAACCTACAGCTCTCCTCTGAGGCCTACGAAGGCTATATTGTTTTTTTCCTCCAGAAGTCTTCAAAGAGCAAGGGATTTTGCAAGCACAGCATAATTTCAACAGTATATGACATTTTCTTAATGCCATTCCCATAGACCTGAGACTGTGGTAACGGTCTCTGTGTTTCCAGTCCCACTGTGTCAGCAGAGGCTGATCTAGATAGTGTACACAGCACAGTGTGTTTGCCATTTCAGTCCTTGTCACAGGGCAGCCTTGTCCAGGCTTCTATCAGTCCTTTTCAAGTTCACTCACACAATACATTCTCCTCGATCTTTTTTCCACAATCCTTCTTTCCTTCATTGTCACGTTTTGTTTCTGAGCTCCCACCGTGTTTCAGGTCTGACCATTATTTTTGGCTGCCAGCAAGGGACAATAAAGAAAAAAACCAACCTGCAACCCTTTTCCTAACAGCACTGCACAACATCAACAGGAGAGGAGCTGAAAGGAACGTGTCTTTTTCCATAGGCAGGTTTTCTCGTCATGCCCTGTATGCCATCCCCTACTGAGACTCTAACTATTGCAGGATGAGCCAGATCATAATTATGTTCAAATTGAACAATGCTACCTACAGAATTATTTTTTCACATAAAATCTCTTTCCTCTGTGACTGTTTGCTAGGAGCTCCTCTGCTTCTCAAAAGACAAGGAAAAAGCCCAACAGAAAAACAGAAGAGATGAATCAGTTCCATACAGAAGAGTTGAACCTTGAGCTTCTGGAGACTCATTTACACAAACCAACATGATGCTGTGGTGGTGGTGGGATCTTCCAAGTCCCAGGAAATATGGATTTGCAACAGTCGGCTACAGATTCCATATATGTGGAAAAGGAATACAAATGAAACTGCTGACGTACAAAGCAGGAGTTTGAGGTGGATCTGCTTTAGCACAACAGCCAACAGTGCTTTTGGCAGGGAAACCATTAGCAGTGCACTGAACGTGTCACCTTTTCATAACCCTGGTCCTTTCCAAAAGAAATGCATCTTTTTTCTTTTAAAAGTCTATTTGTTAAAAACCTACATTTCAGTTCAGTCTCCTAATGAAAACTTGTTTTCTTTAATGCTGTCCCTTAACCAAACTAGTGTTGTCCAGGCCCTGAGCACACAGCACATTGCACAGGAGCAGATTGCTCCCAGTTTCCTCAAGAGGCAGTGGGTCTCAGGACATCAAATTGCAGTACTGGGGTTTAAAACAGCAGAGCTGCTACCACAACAGACACAAACGTATGCATAAGTGCCATCTGTTTTTCAAGGAGGCTCTGCTTTCCCCCTATTCAGTTGTCTTCTCACTCTTTTTCTTTGCTTTTTATGTCAAAGTCGTAGGTAGCTTTTACAGTGTTTTTGTTTTGACAGACCTTCTAAAACAACTGATCGTGACGGTAAAGGTTTAGATAAACTGTCTTCTTCACTACATTACCAAATGTAAAATAGCATCTGTCTACACGAATGACTGAACCTCATCCCATTTCCGAAATAACTTTCTGAGAGATAACGGAGAATCTAATTGTTTGCACTGGATTTTATAATGCTCTGCTTATGATATTGCAGATGCATCATTATTAGCTATTATAGAACAATTACACCACCATAAAAGTATAGTAATTCTCCTTTCTCAGAATAAACCATGGAAGATTTCATTGCGTTTACAAATCTGAACTAAAGGGAGGAGGAGATATATCGTTATACCAACATTTAGAGCAGGTGATTGGAAGCTTTCAGTGCAGCCAGACTGTAGATAAATTCCCCTGCTTAGCTCTAACTCTGTAGTCCCAAGGAGCTGCTTAATGTATAAGAATGCCTCACGTTTTTCAACGCTCACGCCATTTTACTTTACTGAGAGTACAGTGTGGCCATCCTATACAAATGTAACAAAATGTGCTCTAACGAGAGGCAGCATTAGACTGCTGAGAAATTAATTTACAGTGTAAGATTTTTGGTGGGAACAAGGCATTAAATCCTCATCCAGCTGTATTCAATGGTAGAAGTATCATTAATTTCATATGGGCTGTGATTTCACATGGTGTCTCTTGTCACGTCTTGCACGGCTCAGAACGAAGATGCTGTTCCTCAGCTTCACCATCTCTGATAAAACTCACAAATACTTGCCTATTGTTTATTCTACATACTAAATAATACTACTTACTTATTCTGCATTCAGAACAGTAATGATTCAGAACTTTAATAGCTGTCACTGCCTGGTTTTGTTTATTGGTTGTTTTCTTAGTTTAAGCGACTGTGTTGCCTCCACTGAAAAATGGATCTCTGCCTCTGCTCATGTATGCCTATGGGTCCTTTCTCCCCTTTCCATAAATTCTTGTGACTTCAACATCCCTGGACTAGACTATGATGGATAAACTCTGCAGTCACTTCTGCTAAGGACTAATGCACGTTCCAACCTCTTTCTGACAGATTTCTGAACACAGCATAAATTTGTTTGCTTTGGACTCTTTTCAGGGCAATATTCATTATGATCTAAATTGGCAATGTTAATTCTGTCATTACCACAGTTTTGATATTTATTAATCTAAGACATGGCACAATCAAGCTTAAGAAGAGGAAATTGTATTTCCAGGGAAATCCATTACCATTACTCATATCTGTATATATATAACTCATATTCATAATCCATATACTCAAGTCCCAGTGTGGAAAAAATCTAGTGACCTGATCCAATAGATAAGCTTTTCTTAAAGAACTCTCCCTCTTCCCCTGCCACCCCTCACCCATTCCTCAGATGCAGCGTCACCTTTTGGCTTTTCTGGTTGGAGAGAGCCTCTTCCTACTGAGTGGGCAGCGGGGGAATTCTTGATAGGTTTTTAAATCTGAAAAAAATGTGGTCCCGCACTTTTGTTAAGATGGTGCCACACCCCAGTCAGCTCTAGTCTGTGGCACCGCTGCAACTGGGACAAGGCTTTCTAATGGATCTTCCTTTTATTGGCACTAGGCTCTTGATGCCAACCCAAGCTTGAACAAACTGCTGAGGCAGATTCTGTCTCACATGTGGGACTGGAAAGTCCCCGGGATGGCTTGGAACTAGAATCTTGAATGTTTTGTTGCTTTGCGAAGCTGTCTGGGATCCTTACTCATTTGGAAGTAGAATCAGCCAGCTGGGGGACAGCAGGGGATTGAATTGCTCCTGATGTTTTCTGATGATGTCTAAGTTAGAGTAAATTTCGTCCTGACCTCAGTCAGGTTTGCCATACTGAGATACTGTCATTTATACTCACAAAGGGAGCAGAACATATTTTTTCCCATTTCCTTTGCTTAAATACTCAGGAAAACATTACCTTTAATACAAATTCTGTCATAGAAGATGTTTCTATCCACATATGCTCCTGCATTTTGAAAACAGTCATAAAAGACTACTGACTCTCTTATCCATTTCTTTCTGTGTTGCCTGGTTGTAACTGATAAGAACATGCTCTAAGCTCTGGGATTAATTTCCTTCCGTTAATAACTTTCATTGAGATGCTATGTCTTTATGTTAGCAGTTACAATCTGATAGATTTTAAATTAACAGTATCAGAAAGAACATTAATTTGTCTGTGGATGAGATGTTATTAGGAATAATGTTATAATATTATCAGACGTTCTTTTTTAGTGTTCAGTTTTATGAACTAAGCAATTATGAAAATATTTAAATAATGAATGTAATTGCTTATTAAAATCATTATCGTGCATAAATATTTATGTTCCTAATCAATGTTTTCTCTAAGGTATAGCCATAAATACAAAAAAAAACAACATGTGTACCGTACATGCAAAATCATGTATCTAGTTCCTCAGCTGTATAAATCATTGTATAATTGCTCTCAGAGTGAAACCATTCTGCATGAGCAAAGGATCTGGCTTTTTCAGTCTGCACTGGTTATGCCGGTGTCTTACCTTTTGACTGACCAATGTTAGCTATCAGAGACGACAGCGATTTTCGGACAGCAGGAACCCTGTGCAGTCTGGCAATCAGGCACCTCTGTGGGTGGCACTCTGGCCTCCTGCAAGTCAAGTCAATTTTCCCTCTTACTTTGGTGAGTCTGGATTCTCCATAAAGATAGCACTCAGCACTTTACACTTGCAGTTATTTTCAAAAGGACAACCATACATTATTATTTCTTTGTACTGTGACCACTTCGGAGAAATGCAAAGTATAAAAAGGGGTGAAAGTGTAAGGGGAGACGATTTCATATGCCTGATTTCATAAACAAGCCATGAAATTTACAAAGAGAAGTGTAAAGAAATATTTTTTACGTCTACCATCTTCCAGTCCCTCCAAATCCAGCCTGATTGCACATTGTTCTCCAAAAAAAAGAAGGTGACATTGGAATTGTGCGAGGAGCATAAAGTTTAAAAGTTAAATGTAGCATACTTCAATTGGAAAATCCGCGATGAGATCCTATCTAATTGCTTTTTTTTTGCTCTGAAATACCACAAACTGTTTTATTAATTCACTGCTATACACTGTATTACCATATGTAAATAATTGCATTAACCCCTGTGCTCCCCCACCTTGTAACATATCACAGGGAAGAGCAGACTGACAGAAAAGTCACAGCAGGGCGTAACAGAGCGAGGTGAAGAATAGCAGTATGATTTCTAATTAAGAGTCAGGAGTCTTAGATGACACATTATTACTGGAGCTGAACAAGGATAAAAGATGAATGTCTAATACAATAGTGTGATAGCTAACAACAAGGTACAACAGCAATGCCCTGTTAAGGTACCCCTTCCATTCCAAGGATTTCCGTCAATTTATGTGGGTCTGGAGGACAGGGAATGTGTGTGTGTGCAGATAGTTGCGCGCACTTGAGGGGTGACTGACATATATTTTGAGGTTACCAAGTGTTTAAAGCAGCTTTTGAAGAGAAGCCGTACAATAGACAATGACCCCCATAGCCTGCTTTCAATCTCAGGACCAGAATTTGGTTGTGGGTCCTGAAGGCTGGCTTGTCATTTATTAGATGATTTGCCATGTCTGAGACCATTTTGGTTTTGTACATGCTCTGTTAGTGGTTCTCATTCTCTCCCTTATGGATTTACATATGCATACACGCGCATGTGTGTAGGTGTTTGCTGAATTAATCTGTGGGTATTAAATATATGGATAATAAATAGGTTTCAAAGGAAAATGTCATCTATTTGTCTATTTAGACATAAGTTCTTTTCAACAGATGCTCAAGCATCTTGTATATCTTATCCTTTTACCACTCCAGTAAACTATTATTTCCCATTCCCAAGTAGAGCATTGAGAAAGAAGGATGTTACTTGGTCTATCAACCTAAAATTTTGTAGGAAAGAAATAGCTGCAGATCAGAATTGTGAAGTGAGTCTTTGCAGATATTATATAATGAACAAAAGGTATTTTCCAAGTGTGCCTATCTGAAATAATAATCTGATCATATTGTGCTAACATGTCCTTATTAATTTTTATTCTTCAGGTCATTTCACACAAAATTATAGTGTAACCTTTTCAGATCAGAATTACAGCCTTTAGGTTCAATGAACAAGCTACTATACCTTGAGTACTTTTTAAGAAAAAATAAGAAGATGGACTTATTTCCTTGCATTAAATCAAACCCTGGGTTCATGAATACCTTTTTGAATGTGCCTATGCCTGATTGGAGGGGAAGGAAAATGTTACTGGAGAAGGAGGATTTTTACATCTTCCAGAAGGTGTATAAAATTATATTTGGAACCAGAAAAGTGCAAAAAAGAAGAATGCTCTCTTCTGAGAGTAAGGTCTCTCATAGAAGGTTGTGCCTCAGCCTGTGAGCCCTGAAAAACACACATAACCCCTCTGAGGATGTTTCTCTTTGAAGTAAATTATCGAGAGGACTCATAGAAAGCGTCTGATGATAAAAGCATTATGTTCTGCACAGACACCTACATTCCTAGCCTAGAAGACAAAAAATTGGTCTGTCACAGCTGGAATGGTGGGACAGGGTGATCTGCTTGCTTGTAGAGATATCCTGATTAGAATAAGCTGCTGACCGGTGGAATTTCACCAGGTCCACGCAGACCTCAGTCTAACTTGACAAATAAATACTAATATTTTTTCAGATCCTGAGTTATTCTCAGCACAATCTGTCCCAGAGTACAACATCCAGATTCCAGCTGTAACTTCTGACAAAGCCTATCTCCTACTACTGAAATAATTTTTCATCACTTGTTTGGCAAGAATAAAAACAGGACTGTTAACAGAAATCCATTAAACAAAAAAAACCCCAAAACTAAAGGTGCTAGGGAAGAGATCACCTGGGGCTTTTATTTCCAGTGAATTCAATGTAAAAATTCCCATCGATCTAAATGACAAATCCAAACATGAGAGAGAAAAGATAACTCACATGTTTAACATCCTGCACTTACTGGCTCTGATACAGAATTTTATCATAATCTTTTGTAAATCACTTAGGGAACATTTACATTTCATAACATACCTACTGTTGGAAGTTTAGTTTCAGGCTTTATCTTGCTTAACAAAAGAAAGAGAAAGGCATAGATTAAAATTCCCTTAGCCAGAGGAAGGAATTGACCCCATACCTCCTTTTCTAATGCTCTACAGACTGTGTTCAAAGAAAAAAAAAAAGGCCTCCCCAGGTCTTCAGTAAGACTCCATCTTCTTGCACCTGATTACAGTACCTTAAGTATAAGATTTTAAATTCATGTTGTACCCTCTCATACCCATTTGTCCCTTCTCTTACACCTTGCAGAGTTGAGGTGGGGTGTCTGCCTGTTGTGGTGTGTGTTTTTTCACCCAGCTGCACCGTGCCATCTATTGGTGGGTGGATTCCTCAAACAGAGCTAAAAAATCATCCTGAGAGGTCAGGTACTCAAAGAGTTCGTTGAAAGAGCTTAATTAACAAGCATTGCAGATGTTTATTGGATGAGATCTCACAGCACTTCTCTACTACTGTACTGACATAAACCTTCAGACTGTTGGTGATCTCACTTTGTGAACACAGAACAAGTGCTGATTCTGACCTAAAGAAATTGTACTTAAGTTGGAAGAATAAAGGCGAGGATAGACAAGAAGAAACAATGGGGAAATAGCAACTGGGAACACAGGCTACAAGCATTGCAATACTAACTTGTACTTGTGAAAATTACATCCTTAGAACATATTTTAGATTTTTTTCTTGTAAAATATGATTATGTAAATATTTGTAAAAAGTGAGGATAAGTACAACTGTGATAAAATTCTTAGCCCTATTTTAGTGTCAAGTATAAGCCTTTCAAAGAACAGACAAGACAGCATGACAAAAACCCCAAAGAATAGACCAACCAACTGAGCTCTGCAAGAGGGTTAAGATCCGTTCTCACAGACACCGCAATTTGTTTTGTAGATTACTTTTAATGCATAATTGAAAAACCCTTTTCAGGTCAAAAAGCTTCAGAGATTTTTAGTGCTTTTTAGTTTTTGTTAAGCTGTTTTGGAAATTACTTTAATACTGATCTAAAATGATAAAGAAAAACATACTTAGTATCCAATTTCAAATTTACTTGCTTTATTAAGTAGTCTAGCATTACATAGATTTAATATTGAAGGACAGTGAATAAAATTTATTCTTTTCAAGTGAATAGATTGTTTTTATCAATTTAAAATCGTATCAGCCTACTGTGTCTCGCTTTGAAAACAACAGTAAATACTCTCACAAAACAAGTTTTATGTACATATCCATTGCTGATATTATTGCCCTATCTAATTTGGATGTATATGTGGATCCCCAAACTCATTTTTATGTGGCATTTGTTTCTATTCCTGGTTAAAGCCATGCTTCTTAGTGCAAGGCACACTGTTATTATAACAGATGGCTTATTTCAATTCATAATGACTGGGAAAAATAATAATGAATCATGTAAGCAAGAACAAGCACTTCACTTTCTCTACAAGTTACTCAGTGCCTGCCAATTTGAAAAACAGCTGAGGGCTCTGGCTCTGGCTCCTCATCAGAAATGCAAGGATGCTCCCAGGTTAGACTGCAACAGTATATCCAATAGAGGGAGAGCAAAACTAGCAAGACACAAGACCCGAAAGTCTCCCCATTTGGCGACTTGGGGGTTTCCTTCTTAGCAGTCCCTGGTGTTGGAAAGCAAATGAAGGAAAAACAATCCCTGGTGTTATTTCAGGACAGGGTTGTATGAAGACACCTCACTGCATCCATCTAACTCAAAGGGAAGAGACTTTCATCTCTCTCAAAAAGGAGGGTCTGAGTCACAGTCCCAACGTCACCCTTCACTTCTGAGTGATTGCGGCTTCTTTCAAAGGGGCATAGCTGTGCAGAAACCTACATTCCTTTGAAAATGAAAAATCCATTTGGAGAACTTAATATTGAAAATCAGGAATTTCGTCAGATTGCCAACAGTTTATAATCTGTAAAGTAAATTCATTGAATTATTATATTTATTTAGTTATTCATTAGTAATAAAATAAGACAGAAATAATACATTTTAATGTATTGTTTGGAGAAATATAATTTTATATTTTATTTATATGATATTATTATATTTATCAAATTATTTATTAACAGATACCTCAACACACAAGTATACAAAATTTTATTTCCCACCTGTTCAAAGCCTCCAGAGTTATCTCCACTGCTTCTTTCTCAAGTCTTTACATCCTTCTCTTTACTCACGTTGAGTTCTGCAGGGAAACACATGTTCTGAACTGGAAACACAGAGTTTGACAACATGACTGCTTCTAAATCATAGTGTAAACCTAAGGTGCCCCATACAGAGTCCTCCTCCTCTATTACTAAGTAGCACTAAGTTGATTTTGATATTTTATATGTTGAGAAAACAGCTAATGAATGAATAGAAATAGACCTTTAGAAATAGACCTTTATTTATCAGTTATCTTTGCAATGCACAAAGGTGGCTGAATCAATCGAATAACATAAGCTTCCTCTTAGGTACGCACATTTTTGTTCACTTACTGCTTTTTCCCTATTTTTGGTTTATTCCTAAGGCACAAATGTTGCCGTGTGACCTTCTTACCCACATTGTTCACAAAAACATCTCAGAGCACAAGAATTAACACTCAACATTAAAGCAGACATTGCCTTGTCATTGGCTTTTCCCTTCCCAGAGTCTTTAAGCTAGAAGTAACTGGGAGTGTAGACAAAGCTGGCCAGAGTAAGCAGAAAGCTATTTTTTTTTTGCTCCCCAACAGCATTTCAAAGAAAAACAAAAACTTCATCACCAGCTCCTCAGCTCATAGAATCATAGAATGGTTTTGGTTGGAAGGGAACTTAAAGACCATCTAGTTGCAACCCCCCTGCCATGGGCAGGGACACCTCCCACCAGCCCAGGTTGCTCCCAGCCCCGTCCAACCTGTCCTTGAACACCTCCAGGGATGGGGCAGCCACAGCTTCTCTGGGCAACCTGTGCCAGTGCCTCACCACCCTCAGATGACACAGAAGTCTGTGTAAAGAACGATTATTTCGTCCTGACTCAGACAGAAGAAAAAAGCTGCCTAAATATACGCTTCTAATGCCACTTTTTGATACATCTGGATATATATCTGTATTAGCTGGGCTTGTCTGGAAGGCTTGCATGCATGCACGTGGCTCTGATGGCTTTATCACAGCTATTTGGGCACGTGAACTGCTTCCACAGTAACTGAGGAATACAACCCCTTAAAAAAAGAGGGTCCTTATGATGAATAATTATTTTGTTCCCAGATTGGCACTCTGGCTGAAAAAAAAATGAGGCAGATGGAATAAAGACACGAAAAATGATTGAAACATTTGCTATGAGTATTTTCCAAGTTAAAGTATGTTTCATTTCCACATTTCTAAATGAAACCGCATTTCAGTTTTGAAAAGGCATTTTTCATTCAAAAGTGACACAAACTGAAAGGGGGGGGGGGGCGGAAGGGGAAGATTAAAACAGGGGAATAAGCAGCTGACAAGGAAGCAAGCAGATTGCCTTGGACAAAACCAGCATTTTGAGGTGATTCAAATGATTTTTTTTTATTTTTTTCGTGGCTGGTTCTCTGCTTTAATAATACCCTAGAAATCTTTCCTTTTCAGTACAATGTACACAGCATGTGTTTTGCCTGTGAATTACTAAACTGAAAAACGTATCACTTTTCAGCTATTCTGTCTTCCCCTTGTTGGTTTCTGCTAAACAGCATCTTTTTTTCTTGTCAGTGGCTACTGTGAGCATGTCCAAATGGGATGTACAGATGTGATGTATGAGTTTAAATCGCTTCTGAAGTTGACTCATAATTCATTCTGCTCAGGAAAAATTTGGGAATGATACCAGACCAAATTCTCAGCAACCATTTCCCCACACACTTGGAAAATACACACAAGAGTGCTTGGGCACAAGTGGTCCATTCTTCTCAGTAAAAAGTTATCTGTGCTATATATCCCATTGCATATTTATGAAGTGCGTGGGTAATGGTGGATGGGAGTCTATTGTGGCAGCAGTCTTGTTTATCCCATTTTCTATGATCTGTTTCTGTTATCTGCTTGTTTTATTTCTTTTACTGAATACTGCACTTTTTATTGCTCCACAAGACACATTTTAATATCATTCTTTTCATACAGAAGATACATACCAGGCAGCAGCTGACTTTAACAACATAGTTTATACATCCATATACATGGGTAATTGAAGATACTTTATAAATTGTGAACCTTTCAGTCCCAGACTTAACACTGGAGCATGCATCAGGAAGTATACCTATGTCTTATATCATTAAAAAGTGCCAGCACGTATATACCAACATAGTATGAGAGAATGTATTAAAAGTGGTGTTTCTACTTGCCAAGGTCCTCAACAAACTTACGTGGTATTCTTCTCTTTAAACCACCACCTAGTTCAATGTCGGTTTCTTCTGCTGAAGAATGTAATATGATAGTTCTTTAAATTTTCTCTGTAAGCCAGATCTTCCAAGAATCCCTGCTGCTATTCCTAGAAACCTTCCCTAAATGACATTGGCTTCACACATCTGACTATATCATTTGGAGAGCAGAAGATAACTCAAAATCCACCCTACATCTGCTTGTGTGGTTTTGCTCTGGACCTGACTCAAGCAGGAATATATCAGGTGCACAGCTGGAAGGCATTAGGTGCACAGCTGGATGGCATTAGGTGCACAGGTGGAGTCTATCTTTCAGTTTGGTTTAGTCCACAGAGAGTCCAATATCTGTGCTGAGACTCCTCTGCAACATGAAAATGGGGTTGTGGGAGTTCTCAGGAAATTCAGTAACCAGGAGGTTCAAGAGTGAACTCCAGATCTGAACTAATGGTGGCGTTAATACTGGTGGACCCTATCCTTACCATGTGGACCTACTGAATACCCGCTTCTCCGCAAGTAATAGCTACCTTTATTTAATATTAAATATGCTAAGAGACAAGGGTTGTGAAATTAAATTTTGTGAGCAGAAGTAGCTGTACCTGCAAAGTGTTTAGAAGGACCTTATTTTCTTCAGAACATCTGTCCCTGAATTACTGCTAACCAAAATGTTCAAGCTAATACTTTCTTTAATCCATATTTCAATCCTCTGGGTTTTGTCTTCAATTTTTTTCTACCCTGCTGTAGGTAAAAATATGAGACAGAGGAAATACTCTGTTGACTTTATGCAAAATGAAATACCACTGACTAAATTGGCATGCTCTATTTGCAAATGTAAGGGAGCTTTTATCAAGTTTAATTACAAAAAAAAAAAGGAAAAAAATGTTGACTTTGTGCAAAAAAACATAAAACACACATGAATGATGACTCCAGCAGAGTAACAGAATAAGTGCACACAGGGGGTTTTGATTTGAGAAGCTCACTTATTTCCATGATAATAAAGAGGATGTATGTGTATAGGGACACACAGTACTTTTTGGAACTCTGTTTAGGTTATAAAATGCCCATATTCTCTGTTTTATGGTCAAAATTTAATTATGAATTCTTTGATTTACTTACTAATTCTTGATGTACTTCCAATATATTTTCCTCCTTGTTTTGTATTCAGAATTCATATGTTCTTGGTTAGAGAAAGGTATTTGTTGCACTTTAATGTTGCATTTTTAATATGCTAAATCCGCAATACGAAAGGTGTCATGACAGCCTCATAACATTGTATAAATGGAGCTTTGTTTACTAAATACCCTGTGCATCTCAAAATCTGCCTTCGGTATACGAATTGTATCTTGTCCTTATCAGGATTCTGCACAAAATTATAGTGATGCATAACAATGAGAAGAAGATGACAAATTTGGCAATTATTTTCTGATCTTGTGAAATCCTGACTTCCTTATCATTCATCGCAAAACCAGTCTGATTTTATTGGGCAAGGATTTCGCCATGTGAAATGTGATTGATTATGTGATTTTCATGATATGCATATGATTACACTTCTGCGAAGGTTAACTAAAACCTTCAACTCAGATCTTACATTTGTTTGTAAGGGTTTGTAAACATCCTAAAATCCTCCTATCCCAAAGTGAGCACATAATATTTTTGGAAATTGATCGTAACTTGTAGAATTGAAAAAAAAAAAGGTAAAATACTGTCACTGGAAACACGTGGAAGTGGTATATTCTGTCACTGAATGCCTCAAATTTTTGCCTGATTGAGAAAAGGGTGACAATTTCAAAGCGGTTGTTTCAGTATTATTTAAGACTTTTGCTGAAACCAGAATCTTGCTTTTTGTTTAATCAGAATAAACCTTGAGTGGTGAATTTTAGCCAGCATACTAGTATGCAGAAAAACGTGTCAGTGTGACATGTGGAAATACATCAGAAATGCATATTTATCAGCTCTGTATTTATCACCTTGGAGAATGGATAATACATCTTGCAGTATAAACTACATATCATAACTAAACAATGAGTATTAGAATCTGGTTCTTCATGGTTAGTCTGTGGTATAATTCAACAAATAAGCCAAATGTCAAGTATATCAGGAAAAATCACCCACGGGTACTCTGGGATCACAAAGAAAAAAAAAGGTGATATTTATCAATTAAGGCCCCTGCTGTTTGCCAGGTGCTCACCTCCAGTTGTTATCTCTGCCTGGCACAAGCTCTTAATTTTGCTGTTTGAGCTTAATTGTTTTACAGGAACAGCACTATAATGTAATGAGAACTGCCAAGGTTGCTCTGCTCCACAGGATAATGCAGTTTACAGAGCCCAGGACAAAGATGTGGGAGCCAGAGATAAAGCATGAGCAGGCAAAGAGAACTAGCAGAGGTATGAGCTCTCCAAATAAATCTGACTAATCAGAATTCCTGATCCTCTTCAGCATACATTGCAAGCCCAATAGTTTTGGTAAATCCCTGACACTGTACCTTGAGGTACAGATATAGGACCAGACCTGCCTGTAGGTAAACAAGAATTAAGAAGGTTCCATGAGTTCAACAAAGTTCATCTTTTAAAATGTAAAGTTCATTTCTTTCTTCCATAAATTGTTTAATTTACCTTAGGAAGTAGTGATGGGAGGACCTTGGGCAATTCTGTTGTACTTGTTTTTTTTTTCCTGTTAGCACCACATAAAAGACCTAAATCCTTCTGACCTCTGACAACTGAAATGAAAGGGGAAAACCACTGCAATGCACATATTGTTAAGCACATTGCCAAAATACACTAGGCAAAGAGGTTGCTGTTTCAACAACAGAAGTAATACACACACCAGAAAATCCCAGTTTCTTTGCCAAATGATGCTTTCTATTCAAGAAAATTCCAATGTCACGGATAAAAATCACTCTATAGAGAAATGCTTCACAGGGCAGGGCTGTATGGGGACACATAAAAATCACAGAATAGTCAGGCTTGGAAGAGACCTCTGGAGATCATCTAGTCCAACCCCCCTGCCAGAGCAGGGTCACCTACGACAGGTTGCACAGGACAGCGTCCAGGCGGATTTTGAATGTCTCCAGAGTGGGAGACTCCACAACCTCTCTGGGCAGCCTGTTCCAGTGCTCCACCACCCTCAAAGTAAAGAAGTTCCTCCTCATGTTAAGATGGAACTTCCTATGTTCAAGCTTGTGCCCATTACCCCTCGTCCTATCAATGGGCACCACTGAAAAAAGACTGCTCCCCATCCCCCTGGCATCCTCCCTTCAAGTATTTGAAAGCATTAATAAGATCCCCCCTCATTCTTCTTTTCTCCAGACTAAAGAGACCCAAATCCCTCAGCCTCTCCTCATATGGAAGATGTTCTAATCCCCTGATAATCTTTGTAGCCCTTTGCTGGACCCTCTCCAGCAGTTCCCTGTCTTTCTTGAACTGGGGAGCCCAGAACTGGACGCAGTAAGTCCAGTTCAGCATCAGAGAGCACTCAAGGTCTATTCCCAACCCTTGAACACACTGCAGTTTTGCATGGAACTTCTATCTTATGTGCTCCAAAAGAAAAAAAAAAAGAAAAAAAAGGCTGTTAAGACCTGGCTGCTACACTAATCGTTACAGCACTCCCCAAAGGGAAGTGACCTGTCAGCCAGACAGCTCCTCCAGACAGCCGGCAGTATGTGGTTACCAAAGGTCTCCTGAGGTATCATTTCAGAGGGAAGAGAAGAAAATATTCCTGTCACTGAAGGCACACAGTTGAGCTATAACAAGGAAGTTATCTCTCAGGATTCCCTCTCTGGCATCTTTATCTCTTGGATGCAGAAGTTAATTCTGCTTTCCATCTTTGCAAAGACAAAGCCAAGGAGGACGTGCACGGGAGCTGGTGTTGCTGCAAAAGCCATTCTTGGATTGCATGGAGGGCATTGCTATGGCAGTCAGAGGCTCCTGACTCCAGAACCATAAGCTTGTGCCTTCTCTTACAAAGCTACTCTAGCACGTAGAAAGTCTGTGAGATGTCTGCAGGTACTTATATGTGCCTAAGCCGTCACTTCCATTGCCCTTTACTCCCACTGCAGCCTTCTGCAGCCTCTCTTCTTTGCTACTTAAACTGTGATTTGAAGCCTTGCCCTTTAAGAAAAACCAAAAAATAATCCTATCCATGATAAACTCAGCCTTAATTATCTGCTCTGGAGGATGAAGTTTGATCACAAGGAGATTAAGCAGGCTTAACCTGACATACTGAAACAACCGCATGGGATCCTAAATCTTGTCATCAGTAGCAAACAAAAGAGTTACATGTAAATAGAAATCCATTTTCAGTCTCTGGGATGTGGCAAATACTATTATACAAGATAAGCCTGATCGTTACAACATATTGGTCATGTGTGTTCCCTATTTCAAACTGTACTTTCCAGCACTGTCACACTTTATTCATAGCTTAATGCTGAATGAGACAAAAATCTACTCATAATGAAATGCTGAAGAATTTTAACATTTTAACTCTTACCATACAGAAAAATATTTAATTTTTTGTTAATGATTGCATAAGAGAGGCTTCTTATACTCTGTACATTTGTTTACACCTGTTTAAAACACAAGTTTCATGGGAAACAACATACATTTCATTATGTGCTCAAACAGCTCCAACCACGGAGCAGCTGAACAACCTTCTGACACAGTGAAGAAATAAAGAAAACAGTGAGAAAAGAGATCATGGGTAAAAGGATCCACATGTGGATATTTACCTAAAAACTATCACACAGACATTCTAGCATTTATATTAAAGATCTTTTACACATTTAAACTCCTTTTAAATATCCATCTCTAAATCTCTTTGTAAGCTTTCAGTCGAGTCATTTTGTTGGCAAATTCATAGAGTTACACCATGACTCCACTGGCTGAAAGATTTAGGGAGATGTTTAATGGAAAAATATCCCCATCAGTTATAACCTGGAATAAATATGCAATGGCAATCATCAAACTGTTATTACTCAATAAAAAAATCTCATTAGTTAGCCACCCCAAATAGACTGTGGAATGTGTTTGCTTTTTCCAAATTTACTAGTTTATGCATGCCTATTTTAACCTATAATGCATTTAACAACTGGGGTTTTTTTCAGGTATTTGCTATTAATTACGTGTAATGTAATGTGAACTGTTCATCTAAAGCAATAACATTTTTCTGATAACCACCACTAAGGAAACCAAAAGCTATTAACAGTAACTATCTTGAGGACTAGGTATTATTTTGCACAAGTTGTACTTACATGTTTATATAAATGAAAATCTCCAAATGAGTTTTGACACAGGAAGAAAAGCCTAGGTTTTCTACCCATCTGTGCAAGCAAAAAAAATCAGTTATACAAATATTTGTGAACAGAGAAAAATGAGATGCTAAAAAAATATTTGTGTTTCCCAAAAATGTTTAAAGAATAGGAGTGCATGTTGTGTGTGAGAAAGTCCCCTTTTTTTCTGGTTGGCTGATATCACCTCAAGCTGCCACCACTACAGTGATGACTGCTGAGCTGCAAAGTCCAGGCTACATGAGATAACATCTTAAGGTTGTCTGCAGAGTAGTATATTGGTATACAGAAAAAAAATTGGCTTCCTCGCATGGTCATATTTGGGAGTCAAAAAGTGTATTTAAGAGGTTTTCTACCTATTGAAGGGACTGCTCGGAGCTGAACTCCCTGTTCCCAGGGGCGGTGAGAGGCTGTGGACCTCTCCCTAGGTACCGTGGGGAATTCACTCAACTGTACAAGAAGAAATTTGGATGCAGACAGATGGACAATCTGACTCCTCTGTTTTGGAGCAGGGTAGTAACTGGTTCTAGTTTGCAGCCACAGGTAAAGCCATGGTAATTTGGAAAAATGTAGAAAAAGAAGCTGCCCAGGTCACCTATTCTTTACTTGGGGCAAATTAGGTCCCTCTTGTCCTTTTCCCAAGGTGAATAAGGAATAACTGCTTCTGAAAACTGTCAGCTCTTTTACTTCACTTCTAGCTTTATATATATATATATATTTTTTTTTTAAGCCGATTTTGAGTTTGAGCCTATAAATTAAGGGCAGTTTCTTGAATTTGTATGGAAGTATTATCACACCAGTGTTTCAAATGTTGTCTAAATCACAGCAAGATCTTAAAGCCCTGTAAGCAGTAGCCTGAGCACAATAAATAAGACAGCAAATTATCTAAGACTATCAAGAGTGATAAAGTACATCTGGCTGTTCAAACACAACTCTGTCCTTAGTGTTTGTATAAAAAAATAATTATATACATGGAGAAAGACATCTACACAGCTGCTTACTTTGCACAATGCCAAACCACCTTAAGATAAATGATTACCAGGAAAATCACCAAATGACAGCATTTCCTATTCTGAGACTTAAATCCTGTACCCTTTAAAGTTAGAGAAAATTTTTTAATTGATATCAATGGGATCAGGTTTTAGGATAAGTGTAGACTTGTGTGATTTGCTGCATACTCTTCCATGACAGCACAGGGTTGTTTATCTCTTAAATTCCAGGATGCCAGTGTTAATTTTTAAGGTGAAAGTGAATCATCTTCCTCTCTATCTGCCCATGTATACAGATACAGAGAATTCAGAAAAGGGACTAACACGTAATGTGTTTATTCTTGTAACACTGACATGAGGTCAGGGAAGTACTGTTAGCCTCAAAAGCACAGATTAAGAGATTCCCAAGGATGCTGAGACCTAGCTCCTCTTCCAGATGTCTCTTTGTGGCTCTATACCTATGAGACTGATGCCAGGTGAATAAGTACACATGTGCAGGGAGTGTGGATTTCCCAGACCAGGGGCTTCATCAGCAGAGCATCCTACCTTCCCTTTACTCCTTAGCCGCAGCCTCAATAATACCAAGGGTTCCAAAGAATAGAAGGATTTTCTGGGAATTGAAGGATGTCTCCAGACTGACAAGTAACCAATAATTCCTCTCAACAGCAAAACAAATCTATTTTTCCAATTAGTCTTAAAAGTAGAGAGCTCCATGACAAAAAGTTACACAATGATACAGTATCTGGTATTCCCTGTCCCATAGTGACAGCATCCTAAAAACTCCTTATGACAAACAATATCTCAGAACACCTATATGTATCTAGGGGAATCAATGCACAGTAAATTTCCTTAAGCTTTTTCATGGGACATTGAGTCAAATTTTCTACAGGTCTAAAATCCGTTTACACACGGAAAAAAGCACTGTTACATTCTGTAGAATTTTGTAGCCCTATTAAAAGCCAATAAAATTTATATGCTTCTGGAAAAAATCCTTCCCTAACATTTTTCTAAGCAAGGCAAAGTAATGATTCAGCCAAAAAAGAGCTTTTCTCAAAGTGAGAGTAATAAAACAAAAATATTAAGTCCCCTTCATCTTTATTTTCTTAAGTCTACTGAAAAATATGAACCTTCCAAGTCTTTTACCCTCAACTTTTTTTTTTCAGTGAAACTATCATGTAAAGCAGAAAAGTAGTAGAACAGAAAAGGGAAGGAATGAAGTATGGCACAACTGTCACAGGAAAGCTCCCCAACTCTTGCAGTTTTAGGAACTACTTAATAAATTCTTGTGCTGGGTAAATGAGTAGAAAATGTAGAGACTATTTCTGGATTAATCTTCCATTGAGAATAACCCAGACTAATCTCTCACTGAAGTATTTTGCTTCTGCTTTTCCCCAAGCCTCCAGTAAGATTAATGTGTGAGTATAGCACATTAGCTTATTTAGCTTCACAATGGTCATACTTGGTGGCAAATTGTTAATATTTATAAAGAAACATGAGTTTCAGAACAGAAGTAACAGGAGGCTCTGTGCTGGATTAGCTATCTAGGAACACATTTCTAATTCTGGGACAAGTGGAAACACTTAAAATGAACACTTAGGTTTTGAGTGCCAGACAGCCAAGGCTGGAAAACAGAGGCAGCAGTTTCATCACTTCTGGCCTGTGTACATCCACACCTTTGAAAACTCTACCAATTTTGGGACCCCTCATAAAATTTACTGAAGTTTAGCTTGTACATCTTCCCTGAACCTCTCCAGAGCATGACCTGAGAGCAGTAACACAGGTCTGTTCTTGCCACCCGTATTAACCTTGTTGTTCTGGGTGTCAGTTTTCCTTTGCCTGTGCTTGAGCCAAACCATCTTTCCTTTCCAGGCGCGCCTACCCTAAGCATTTCATTTGCTTTGTGCTGTGAAGTGAAGCACTGGGCAAAGCAGTTGTTGCCAGACAGTTCCTGTTTCCACTGAAGCTTAGAGGCGGGAGTAAAACCCTGTGAAACGCTGTGATACACAGCAGCTTGAACCTGGGAAGTCTCTCACAAGCCCTCTCTGGCCATGGGGCATCATCAGTAGTGCATCATCCACCTGCCTAACACACACACTGTGCCACCGCTCCTGTATTTCCTCTGTAAATCTGGCAATATGCATTCTGGGGTCACATACCATCTGCGATGAGGCTTTAACTCCGGACATGATGGGGTCCTGTCTCTAAGACTGCTGCAGCTTATTGGGGGCAGACAAATTACTGTCCCATATTCACCATGCAGGGAAACAGCCCACACTGAAACCACCTCTAGCCCCTTGGGTTCTCACTAAGGCCTCTTAGTCACGTTAACCGTATTGACCAATTTGCCATCAGAAAGATGAAAAATGGGTCACAGCTCTACACTTTGCTCCCCCTGGCTTTGGTGGGACTAATTGGATGAACTGATTCTTGAGTAGTTAAGTCAGAACCTCTGGAACAGGGAAACGTGTTGCGAGCAGAGACATAATTCTGCAGTCACTCAGTCCAACTAATTGCACGAAGGGTCACAGCCAGATTAGTTTTCCAACCTAAATTCTTTTATTGTTTGAAAGCAATAAATCTAAAACAGAAACCAGTGTCTATTGTCTAGATATAGATTTATTTTCTGCTTTGCAATTCTCAGGAATCACTCCTGAAACGGTGAACTTTTCTAAATGTCAGTTAAAAGGTTCACTGATTTCTTTGCTCATTTCCTAAATCTAATGTGTGTGAGTGCTCTCTGGACCTGTTACTCTAGCTAACCCTGCCTAGCCACTCTGTAAGCAGCTCCTTTGTCCACAGTTCTGTCCAGTACTATTATCCCTGCTTCCTTTCAAAGGCTGATCCATGACTTCATCAGAAAATAAACTAATAAATTGTACCAATCGTTTAACAGTTGATATAAACTTTGTGTAAATTTTAAAACAAATCTGTATTTTCTTTCTCTCTTGTTTATTGAGTATATATGGATTTGAAAATTCCTCACCTTTGAGATTTCAGTTTCAGTTTGTCATTTTCTTGCTTTTATCTCTTTTTACTTGTTCTTAAAAACCTCCTGGTTGCCGTCAGTGCTTTGTGTCTCCCTTTTTTCCAATGGCATTTGCATACATCAGCCTCTTCAGCCACAAATGCTTAAGATGTAGCAGAACAAAGACTCTATCTGCAGGGTCTCAAGAATATAAAAAGACACTATAAATAAACAACGTTCCTTCCTTCCTTCCTTTCTCTTTTCCCTTCATTAATAACTTGGACATTGTAAGAACAGAATTGATTTCTGAGGATACTAGGAGTTTCGTTCCAGTGGTGGGGAGGGAAGACAGCATGGAAGTTCTATGTTTCCAGCAGCTCCTGAAAAAAGAGGGTGGAAGCCTCTAAAGAGGCTCCAGTATAAAAAACTGAAAGAAAAACTATGTTCTTATCTATTTTACCCTGACACTTCAACAAGACTACTTGTTCATTTATATGAAGGAAACATTCATACCCATTTCTTTGGCACTGTGTGGGAATTTGATTCCTTCTTCTCCCTCTCTTGGACAGAAGAGGCAGAATCAAAGTTGAGAAATTAAGTCATGGATGACTGTCTTAAAGTGGAAATGACATTGTTCCCCTCAGCTGGGGCTTTTAAAACAAAGCTAGAAAAAATACAGGCCAAAGCTACAATGTAAGGAATGAATAGTAGAACATAGTTCAGACAACCTCATAGCCTTTCCCCAACTGTGACTAGAAGCATCAAAAGTTCTTAAAAGTTATATGCTTCTGCTTTGTATAGGTTTTGTCACATTTGTCTCTAATCCTGAAGATATTACAGTAACTTGTCTTCTGAAGCTGCCATTCTCACCCACGCTGTTGAATACTCACTTGTGTGAATAATCCTCCATGTGCTCCTCAAGAACTAATGTAAACCTCTGTGTATGTTGCTGGCACCTACTGCACCAGACTCCAGAGGATGTGAACCTGCTAAATAACCAGGTAGAGAGCACAGATTTAATTTTTAAGTCTATGGCTGAGCAATCTCACAGAGGTCAGCAGCGCTTACCCTGGGATCAATTTGAGTACACAAACACAAATAAAGATTCTGCAATCTGGCTTTGAGCTTTTTATTTATTTGGTTTTGGTAGCCCGAAATTTCATTGTGGCCTCACTTTTGGTATCTGGAAATTTTAGTCCTTTCTAAATTCCTTTATGTATTACTGAATTTCCGCCAAGTTTCCCTTTACTCATTTCACATTCCTTCAAAGTCCACTTCTCTCCAAGCACAAAATATTGGCATCACCACCTTCTCTGCAGGCCTTCATCAGCATGTTAAAGTCGATGATAGAAGAGAAGAACAAAGAGTCAATGTGCTAAAAGAAGAGTTTTTGTGATATATGTTCAAAAGGGATCTTTGAAATCTCAATGAGCTAAAATTGCATGCATGAAACAGCCTGCTCTCCTGAGGTCATCAGCAAGGTGAACTATTCTCATCACAACACAATAAAAATGCCATTGTTTTATGTATAGCAATTCTGTAGTACACTCTACCTTGTGGTGAGCAATTTGTCCAAGAATAAACAGTAAGTGTTCACACTATACTTTTTATATGAGCATTCCTGTTTGAGGAATCTTACCAGCCAAGCTGAGGTAAAGAAGGTGAATATGAAGAGGAGAGGAAAAAAAAAAAAAAAAAAAAACAAACAAAAAAGAGAAGAGAAAAGAGCAAAATATGGAGGATTGGGGGTGGAGATGGGGGTAGATAACAGCAAACAGAGGACTGTAGAAAATTGAAACGAAAAGGACAAATTTTGCTTAACATCATTAAGGGGCACTAAAATAGGTAAAACCTGCCATAAGTGGCATAAAGCATGCATATGGCATAAAAAGATTTTCAGGTGCTTCGATGGTACCACCCTCTACCAGCAGTGGCCAGCCCATGAGAAAGACACATTTAGCTCAGTTTCATGTTCCAAACCGTAGCTAGTGGTGGGGTCTGAGGAAAGAGGATCGGAGCTATGCCATCACACAACCGGGCTTCCCCATAAACTCTTGCAGCTCAAGAAGTTTGTTACTCAAACCCAAACCCAAAGTAATTTGTGTTTAACAGTCAGCCAGGGAACACTTTCCCTCCATGTCTTAGCACTTTTTTTGCCACAGGTAAACTTTTTTTGCACACACAACATCGTGTGGCAATGATTCCCCTGGCTTAGCAGTATAGTTCATTAAGAGAAATCCCAGTGAAATGTAGGACCTCCATTGCCACTGGGTATTTGGTTCAGGATTTCTAAATCACCTCTGATATCAAACCTTGTTTCATGTGTCCACAAATTCCAGAGTATTCATTTCCTCACCTATTTCAAGGATTAAAAAAAAGTCTAATCATGCTTCCTACACTGCTTGTAAAAATAAAACTAGACAACTTCTAAATGTAGCCTTAGCTTCTTTTTTTTTTTTTTTAATATGTTCACAGTACATCTAAGTACACATCAGACAATAAATCTACAGTCTCTGTAACACAGTATGAGTCTCTGCAACACAGTATGAGTCTCTGCAGGCTTTAGGCTTCTAGATTCAAATTACTGTAAATTCTGGCTTTTAACAAAACTTGTTACTTTTCTCATTTTTCAGAGCCAGAGGAACACTGCGATAAGACAATTAAAGATACTCACACTCAGCAACTTAATTACTCTAGATGCAATTTTATGAACAGATTCAAATCTTTGACCACTTAATGATGATTGAATATTTCGTGCCACTTCCCATTAGTGAGAAGGGACCCTCTGCGCAAATTGAGCTTACCTCATTGAGCACTCACCCTCCCAGGGCAGCGTATTGCACACTGCTGAAGCTGATCTAATGCAGGCCTTATATCACTTCAGTGTCACTCATTCAGCAACCATTTCTGAAGATTCATGAATGGCAAAAAGGCAACTCATATAAAGTGTTTCTTGAGAAAGTCTGTCCCCTCTGTGCACAAAAAAATGTCCTTAAATGAGTTAATTTTTTAACTGAAAGAGCTGGGGCCTGATTGCAGCTGGAGAAGTGCATTAAAAAAAAAAAAAAAAGATAGAGAATAAGGGCTGTGCTGACTTCTGAATTCAACGCCTTCATATCTCTACTGCAGGTTTGGCCCTTTGGGACCTTCCCACACATGCGGGATGAGATGTGTAGAGCAGGCAGACTTTTGGCTTGTTCTTACTCAGTGTACTGCAGGGTCAGCCAGACAGAGCAAGAATCTATTGCCATCTCTTAAGATGCCATCTGTGAGGTATTGCTTAAGGCTTGAAACCATGAACTGTCCCTTGCACAGAGTTATTTGTACAAGGAAAAGCACATTTTTCAGGAGCAGACAAACAAAAGAACCATGGGGTATGTTTTCATAGGAATTCTTCAACAACTTGCTTGGTCGTCTTTTAGAAAAATATTCATAGGTGACACTGTCTTATTTGGATTTTTTACTGCGAGTTTAATTTACGTGCCACCTTCCCTTTTTATTGAATGAGGTTGTCATCCTAGTCATGCTCCCAAAGGACCAGGGCTGCAGTAATTTGGCACTGCAGGACTGAGAAACGTCAGGCCAAGGTTCACGCGTCCCTGGTGAAAGCCTGCAGATCGGCTCTTGCAGTACAGATATAGCTGGCAGGTTCTGACTAATAGCCAAGCGCAGCTTGAGTACACAAAACAAACAGTGTTTAAAGCTGTGTTTAAAAAAGATATTTCCTCAATGATGTCATTAGCGACTCAATTATGCATTTTATGAGCTATAACTTGTGCACAATGTGGGTAGAGTAGGGCACAGTCAGATTTACAGGAGAGCAACAAAGCCTTTGGACAAATTAAATTCCTGGGCAAAGTTACTGCAAATAATACCTTTTCAGACACAAAGGCAACTTTTCAGTGTTTCCTTTGAGCTGCCTCAAAGCAGCTGTTTGCACTGCCGCATCCTTTTCAGCTCAAGGCTTACACATAAGAAAAGCAAGAACAGACATTTCGCCTTGTTTAGGGTAGATTTCTGTCTCTCTTTGCAACCTAACAGCTTTTCTTCTTATAGCCAGAATAATTTTTCTCACACTTTTCACAGTATTCTGTGCTCTAAGATATAAATTAGAATCTATGTTTTTGCTTATTAAGAAACAGAACTCAGTGCTTGGTCACCAACAGACCAACCATCAACAAGTAAGGAATACCATGAGTTCAAATGAAAGCTCTTCTCTCTAGATGGCTGGGAAGAGTATCAATCTAAAGAGGGCAATCCCTCTTTTCCAACCTGCCTTAGCTGCACAAACTTCCAGTGAATCAATAAATTCCAGAAGAAGAAAATGTACTGCTAATAAGGAGGAGCAAATATTTCGCAAAACAGTTTGTTATTTATCTGCATGAACTCCCTGCCTCCTGCAAGCCATGTATTGGTTGCCAGGCCAATCTTTTCATACAAGTCACGTTTTCCAGTTCTGCAGTACAACAGGGATGAAGAAAAGGACTGATGGGTGGAAGCAGGCAATACTGCTAGGCTTTTTATTATTATCTTTCTTAATCCTATTCTCATAAAAAAGGAATTTAAGAGTGAGATAAGCAGCTGTCTTTGTGAGATGCACCCACATAAACTATTTCATGCCATTAACACCTGAAGCCAATCTCAACATTAAGCAAAGCGCACAGCCTGCTCCACAGCAGTGACAGACACTAACACAAAAAGAATCATTACAGAGTTTACCATATAGATTTTCTTCCGGCAAAAGAAAAAAGAAAATCTGTTCATAAACTGATGATTACCTGACATCCAGTCCTACCTTTGTTATTTGCTTGTGGACAACCAGATGCACTAAATGCACATAAACACACACACACAAACACACACACAGTGCCAGGCTGAAGTGTGGTAGGACATTGTTAAAGTGTAAGATACGATAGTGATTTAAACCATTACAAGGAATTTTGTCTCCATTTACAAAACAGTTGTAACATATACATATATCAAGAAGAACTGACAGTTCTATCTAGGTAAAAGACATGAAAACTTTAAATTTTATATTTCTTTCCAAGGATGAAACCTATACATGTGACAAATGGACTGGTCTCTGGGTTTTTATAACGGTTTAATACTTCTCTTGACCTGTCATACACATACAAAAGCAAGCTACAGTAGGAAACCCTGTGTAAGGCCCTAGTATTCAATGGAGGTTGATGACATTTGCTCAGTGACTTTCAGTAACTTACTATCCAGGTTCATACTATGAAAAAGTTGATGAGAGCTAACCTGCATTATCTGGGTATTTAAAAACTCAACGGAACTTCAAGGTGAACCAGATTTATTGGTTTATTTATTTGTTTAAGCTTACCATTTTAGCCAAGTTTACTAAGGAGAGTAAATCCATTGTCAAATTTCATTCAAAAAGTGACAGAAGGAAACAAGGTCTCCAGTAGGCTCCTACAGGCTTTGCCAAAGCAGGTGAATAGCTAAGGAAAAAGATCCTGTAACTGCACTGGCAGAGAAAAGCCCATAGCAAAAGATGACATAATATTAGATGCGGGAGAATCAATATAAAATGAAAACAGCGAGGCAGGTTGTAGACCCTTATGAACACTAGAAAAAAATGACCTTTTTAGGTTCCAGGTCTATTGTATATCTAATACCTAAAAACCTTTCACCTATAGATTTCATGTTAAGAGCATACAGCAGGAATGCTCAGAAAATCCACTCATTCTAGGTTTTGCTTTGACCCCATCTAGTTACCAGGAATTTGGTGTTTTCCACAAACCTAAAGGAGCATCCCCTATTTCTTACCTTCCTCTGGTCTCTGCAAAACCACTGCAGTTCTCAGCTGTGGACACAGAACTGGCAGGAAGCCCTGAAGTGCAGAACTCCAAAACATAACGCAGCAGACCTAAAATTACACATCTGTGTAAACAATTAGTAACCCTATCAGAAAGTGTTGCCCTATTCCTTTGCACTTTGACCTCCAATAACCCAATCAAAGTTCCACTAAAAACAATATACCATCTCTGATTTCCTTAACAGGTGGCTGTGATCCTATATTAACCATCAAACTCTCATTTTCCCTTCCTTTTATCCTGCAGATTATAAACACAGAGTTGAGGAAACTGCAATGTGTGACAAAATGTTGACTCTTTGGCTGCGCATTTTGCAATATAAAATATTATGCTCTTTCTTTCTCTGCTTGTCTCTTTTTCTCTGCTTTTTCCCATTATGAAGTCAATTCCCATAGTAATGCTTAGGGCAGAGTGTATCATTGCAGGGCCCAGATGGTTAGCTATGGAAAACTATCCTCCATCTGGTTCCTTAGTAATATCCTTAAGCGGATAAGCTTGCAGCTCTGAAACTGTGTTAAGTTTTCCATGCAACTACTGTCTCTAGCAATACATGCTCTGCATCTAGCTTCACTTTGAATTTAGGGGGAGGAGCAGGGTTATGAAGAAGCAAAGTCCTGCATTAATATCAAATTCGTTTGAGAACAGGAAAAAAATTATTCTGAAAAAATATTTCTAACAGGTGGGTTGGGTTTTATAATCAATTTAAGTCCTTTAAATTTTCACACCATTCTGTATTTCTCGTTTTCTTCTCCAAAACAAAGGCAGATACTTATTTCCATTATCTGTGTGCTCTTATTGTGAGAATATGGACTGTTTTAAACATCAAGATGGTACTGCTTAATGAAAAGTGTGATGCAAAAATCTTTTTTTGTACTTTAAAGAGGTGAAGTGATATCAAGAATAAAGTGAAATCAGGGATGAAACGAACTTCCAGCTAGCAACTGGAAAGTCTCTCAGGGCGGTTGAGACAACCTGGATGCTAATACGTGTACAGATGGGATGTTTGGACTACAGAGCAGGCAAACTTCAATAGAAAATAGAATAATATTTTTAAGTCTTAGAATAAAACCAAAAATAGCTTTTATGCACTCATGCTGCCAAACTCTTTAAGAAGTTATTCCAGCACCAATGAGACTGGATCTTTCCCCAGGCTACAACAAGGTTTGGATCAGGCCACCATTTTTACTTATAGAAAACAAATATTAAAGATGCTAGAAATTATCTTAGAAGGATGCTGTAAGAAGATTTGATTCTTTTAGGAAGGCAAATCCCTTTATCTATGAGAGTTATTAATGTTAATATTTAGAAACTAGAAGTGTGTTGTTTTTCTACCAGAGATGATTGCATTAAACCATCTTTTTGCAAGTTTGCTGTAAATTTTTAAAGCCCAAGAACCAGTTCTCATACTTCTTGTTCATGAATGCAACAGTCTTTTGGAAAACCAGCAAATGCAAATATTTCCAATTTGTTAAATAGGATAAGGCCTCTTCTAAAGGGCTGCTGTGTTTTTAAATTTACTTTACGTCTTCTTTAGACAACTGGGGACTGTAATGCTGTGAAAAATAAGACTCCTTTCTGACAGTATTGTCATTTTTTTTAAAGGAAAAAAAAGATCACAATTGGCGCTCTCAACTGTTAAAAATGAAGTATGTCTCTCTTTGTGAAGGTACTCAAACCCGTGAGGGGAAGGTGTGAAAGGAGCTGAGCAGTTTGTCTGCGCAGGCACAGAAATGGCTCACACCAGCCCCTCATGGGACTGTGGTGCTCCACTGCTCCAGGACGGGCACCTAGCACCTCCATGAGCACTTTAGTCCAGGATTAACCTGAATTTTACCCGTGTTCCTCATTTGTTCTGCTGCTGAGAGGACAAGGTGTTAGTTATTGTCCCCTTGCTAAGACCATGAGAGGCTGAGTGTACTTTTCCTTCACCTCACCTGCAGCCATGCCCCACGAGCTCATGGAGAACTGGAAGGCATTTTCTGCCTGCGTGGTGACAGGGATGGTCAGTCCTCATAGCCAAGCTTGTCTCCACAAGGTCTCGATTGCTTCATGCCACTGGGGTGAAGCCTGACTGCAGTGCTGCGACCAGCTGGGAGGCAGCGGCTGGTGGTGCCTCCCTCCGGGGTGATATTATTATCTGCAAACAATACAGCCCTCATCACTAGTGGAGCAGAGCTGGACAATTTGCAAGCCAGAGATTTTTTTGGCTGAGACAGGATAACTGTGGAGAACAGCCATTTCTTGGCCAGCCTGCTGCCTGCTGTTCCCAGCTGCCTTTGGACAGAATAGTGCTGAGCTGGTCGGTTTTGCTGGGCTGGAGCCTGAGCTTCAAGCCAGACTCAAATGCAAAACCAGTTAAAACTACGAGCAGCCGCCAGCAGGACACGGTCTCTGGTCTCAGCCTTGGCCCAACGCTTTGATGGCGGCAAGGAGCATCCACAATCAAGTAGACTTTTTGTAAGTACCTGAGAAGGTAAGTAAACAGGTAACAAAAGGAAAAACAATGTTTTAAACTCTTTTGCAACTCAAACTAAACAGGATTTTACTGGATTAAAAAAAGATACTTTTTGATCAAGGCCCTTCTCACAGCCAAATATCGGAGGGATGATGCACAAGGAAGTGCTACTGCATCTCAAAGGAGGAACGCAACAACATCCTAAACATAAATTTAATAGAATGAGAGGAAGCAAGGAAATTCTTCTAACAGTCAGGGATAAAAAAAAGACCATATAAAACCAATGTCAAAATGCAAATAAATATGTAATGATTTCACAGGAGGTGGCGTGCTAAATCTAAGTGGCCAGTGTGCTGCAGACTCAGTTTGAACAGACAGATCAGGGGTAAAATATTGAACATAACAAAGAAATAAGAAAAAGAAAGGAAATTAAAGAACAAACAGAATAAAAAAAGACCTGTGTTGCTGCTTCACATTCATGACCAAAGGAACAAAACAGATGAGAGAAAGGATTCACTGTGAATAAACAAATTCCTCCAAGATCTTCACAGGGACCAACTTAAGAAAGAGTGAAATAACAAGGAAATATTTATGAGCTTTCCTCAAGGGCAAAGCACATGGGGGAGGGGAAATTAAGGTCTTAAAGACATAAATTTAAATATATCACTTTAAGAAAATTAAGTGAAAACCGCCATTCTTAGAGCTAAAGATTTATTATTTATAGCTACTTTCCCCAGTGTACATTTCTAACCAGGAGGGAATTTCTCAGAGGTTGATTTTTGTTTCCTTCTCCGTTTTTGTTGTAGAATAAGTTCGGTGTACATCCCCAGGTCCTTCCCACCTGCGGTGGTGTCAATCAGCCCAGTTCCTTTGGTATGAGTGGAGACGGGCTCTTTACTCCACCTCAGGAGTCTGCCCACCCTCACGCCATGCTGAGAGAGATTTATGATTACTTTATTACTCATTTCTCCAAACATCTCTTTACTAAAGCCACAAAAAAAATATACCTCTCTAGTTTTTGTACATTCTTTGCACAATAATTTGCATAGCAGAAGTGAAGAGCTTTTTGCCACATTTCCTTTCTAACGCCTCTGTCATCTCAATGAAAAATAGGAGAGATTAAGATTTGTAAATATTTCTTATAAATATAAAGGGGATGGGAGTGATGGTAGATATGCAGAGTGCTACTGCTAAAGATAACTTCTAAAATGAGTCACATCTGACGTAGTATTTTACTGAATGCAGAGTACTATGCCAGTAGAAGGCAGTCCCTACTGCCTTGAGAAGAAAATTCCCATGTGATAGCACACTTCTTTCTTCATCTTACTCCTGCTGATTGCAAGATGACAGACTTGCGAGCTCTGGAGCCTATAAGGAGACTTACAAGGCATAGAAGATAAGTTAAAGACTTACAGTTGTACTGTTCTCACTCCATGATTTCAATTACGACCCTGGACTGCAATGAGTGCTGTGTGATATCTGGCTGTCCAGCTGAGACGTTGCATTAGAAGAACTTCACCTATAAAATATTATCTTGGATATTCAATGAGACAAACATTTCATTTCAGTGTGGAGAGCCACCTGAAAGACTGTAAAAGAGTATGAAATGGTCACAAAAGGTGGCAAAAGTCCTCAACAGCCTTTCTTGTCCTGCTCTAGGCATTACAGCAAAACCAGTCACCGTTGTCCAGATTTTTTTCCCTTTTCAATTCCTGCCACACCCCTGAAACTAAATACAACAGTATTTTCTTTAAAGAGCAAAGTACCATCAGTTGCATTTTGGATTTTTGCTTTTTTTCTGCTTTTGTATTTTAAGCAGCTGACAAACCATATCTGTGCATGGTTGATCTTTCAAGGCTTCTACTTTGTTTGAATTTCAAGGAAAGTCGAAAAATAATGTGAAAGCCTGAAGGACAGTAGCTTCTGGCATATGCTTCTCTTTCACATTTTGTGAATCTAATGGTGCATACCATCCTGAGCTATGAGAGATGCGTTAGACTGTCATCTGAACTGTCAAAAACATGTGGCAGTTTCATTTACTCTGGAGCAACTTTGACCACTTTAGCCAAATTTCATTAGGACAAACTTGCTGATGATGCAGCTAATGTGCATTTCAGCTCCCAGCGTTTCGTGTTGGAGGGACAGATGACTGTGTAACTGTGCAATGAGAGCAAAGAGCAGTATGACCACACAATGTGAAAAAGACTTACTGCCATTAGCAGATGGCTGTGAGCAAGTCTAAGGGAACAGGAGCATCAAATATGCAACTGAAAACGTAAAGAAAAATAATTTATAAATTATGTTAAAATAGTAAGTCCACTTAGTGAGGACTGGAAGAGAAATCAGGCATGAGTCTGACTGTCAGCTTCCCTGCATCTCAGTGATGGAGCTGAATAAAACACCTTGCCTGCATCTACTTCTCATGGGATCGAAGCCATTTCAGATTTAAATGAAAGAACACTCTTAAATGATACAAGAGATTTTGGTAAGCAACCTAAGAGGTGTTGCCAGTGCTCAGAGGCTCTTTGTAATATGGCCTCTATATCTGCTCCCGAGAACTCTAAATCCAGATTACCTTCAGTCATTTTCTGTATGTGGTTTTATGTATTTATAAAACTCAGGGCTCGTGTAGGATTCCCTGCCATAGTCTATAATGGGACATATACAGAAGTTTCAGGCTGAAAGCACGGGAGAGTTCAAAATATATGATGTTTTATTAGACACACAATGCACTGCAAAGGAACAAGCCAGACATGGTAGCCTACTTAGAGGTTATTTCATGTAACATACTTAGTCTCTTTCTATTTTTAAGTCCACATTCATCTCCTAGCAGCTGCAAGATGCGTCTTAAATGTAAGAATAAATAAACCCCGAAGAACAGAACACATAACAGTGTATTAGCATAGCTTGCTTTGTGCTTCTTACTCCAGATGCACCAAAGAATGGCAGACCCTTTCAAGTGCTTCGCAGCGGCTCCGTCAGTGAAACTTTTTATTGCCACATTAGCTAAGGCTTCTTCTGCATTGGGGAAAAACACATGCCAACCTAGGATGTGAATTTGTATCATACCAGCTATGCTCTTTACCTCCCTGTGTGGATATCCAAGTGCGTGCTAAGGGCAGGTTTGACATCCATTAATTTCAGCAGCCTGTGCCCTTCTCCTCTCCCTCTCCTGACCACCCAGCTTCTTCCAACATCTCCCATTTAGGCATCCTCATCCAATTGTTTGTGACACTGTGGGGAGAACTGATCCAGAATAATAATAGCCATTTTTTTACTAGGTTATTTTAAACCTGTACCAATCCCTTGAGGTAGTTCAAGGCACAGATGCAAAAATAACTGTGCTAGCACAGCTGAGGAGGAGGTGAAGCAACAAAAACAGGCAGGCAGCATTTGCAATCAACTTCTCACACTGATAAATAGGTTTAGCAATTCACACCAAAGTAACAAAGAAAAACCACAAAACCCACCACCCAAAACAAAACCAAGACAATTCATTTTCGGCTTATTGAAAGATTGAAACTGGCTCACCAGCCCCAATCCTGGTGCAAAAGAAAAAGGTGGGAGTGTGGAAACAGGCACAGAGAGCAGAAGGGACACAGAGAAAGTGACACCATCTCTTCTGGTGGCTGCTTGCAATTTGATTTTCCTCAGCCATGCCTGAAAAATGCACCATTTGGTATTCACTTCAATGAATGCAATCAATTTGTTAAGCAAGTGCTGGCCCAGGAAACAAGGTGTTTCTGTGATTTCCCTCTTAAGCTCCCAATTTAGGACCACTGACATATTCTGTTTTTCAGAAATCTAATAGGAAGTTGATGTGCGTTCCACTAGAGCAGCCCCTCTCTTGGGGTGCTGGAGACTGTCGGAAGTTGAATGATTTCTGCAAGCAGAAGGTTAGTCTATCTTACATTTTTTCTGTTTAAAATGCGTAGAATCTAGTACAATTTTTTCCTACTATTTTTGACAAGTTGACACTTGATATGTGAACAATTCACAGAGTGCATCACCATTGCACTGCAGCAGAGACATACATAGCAACACCAGAGTCAGAGCTGACTATTGTCCTTTAAATATTTTGCATAAGGCCACTAAAAAAAACCCTATTCCCACATCATTTAAAAAAAAGGATTAGCATCGTGCTTATATTGATGAGAAACCTTTCTATTTTTCAATTAAAATTACTTTCCAAAATACTACTGTTTCCCTGAACAAAATGATTGCAAAAACTTGGATGTAGAAAATGAGAAAAAAGTACTTGAGTCGTACGCAATTTTTGGACTAGAGGAACAAGATTAGAAATTGCAAAGTTGCTTGTGAAACAGAAAGTCTGAGTCCTTCCCAGATTTAACGACATGGCATGGAATAATTCTGGCACTGCACAATGTTATTTGAAAGGGAGAATACCGCTGGCAGTAGCGCAAGAGACTTTCGCTGTTGTCAGTCATCAGGAAGCAGATGGCACGTCTTGGCTGAGTGGGTTCTCAGGCATCTTATTTCATCAACCACTTCAGTGTACCTGACAGCGTAGTCAGATGTGAAACACGCTACCTAAACACGGGCTGCGATAACTCAAGCGCAATGAATTCCCAATCACAGCAAGATTAGCAGGAAACGAGAGCACAGGAGTGCTCTGTCCTGTACACGGAGTAACCCTCAGTCCCCTTGCCTGAAGTTAAGATAGTTACTTACAAACTCTTTAGGGTAAGAGATCATTTGTTTCTACTATGATTATTCAGCATAAGAATGATGGATTTTTTTTTTATTGCTAACATTCTGAGTGAAAAAACTAGTACAGGAAAATAATGACAATCTTTTTCATCTGTCACGTCAGCTTAAATCAGCAAAAATACTTTTAATAACTTCTGCCTCATGAGGGAAAATCAGACATTGTACAGGAAAACAGCATCAGCTGCTTTTGGTTGTGTACATTATGACCCTGTTATCTGGGTGTCTTTAGGATATCTCACTGTGCAGGACTACTTCAACAGTCATTCAGAGCTTGTGATGGAAATTGGCACCATTCGGTTCAAGTGGTAATTTAGACACAGGGGTGTGATATTAGCCACACCTTTACCTTGAGTCTGGTTTAAAAAGGAAGTTTTACTGTGGTAGCTTCTGGGATCCCTGTAGATTTAAAACCTCTCTGTTTACCTTTTCTTTGGGTTTTTAAGAGTTAAATATGAAGCTCTGAAGGTGTCTGGGATGTCCTTGCGCTGGGCATGGCATCAGCACATAGGAAGAAGGGCAGTAAGGGTGACTCCTGGGAGGCTTGCTGGACTTGGAGCTGTGCTTTCTAAAGGAATACTGAAAAGCCCCATGGAAGCCAATCCCTTGTTGCGTTTGAAAATGCCAGCATATATTCACTTGGTGCTTTAAACATTGCAAAAAAAAATGGCGCTAGAAGACTCGCCTACTGTTATACACGATGTGACACAGCCAGGAACTGAGCTCCAATTTTTTTCAATACCAGGCCTGTGCCTGCAGCACAAAGCATCCTCATTCTATTAGTCTGAAGCAAAAAGTTATTCTGGATGTTGTCTTAGTCAGTAGGGGTCTGGCTAATACGGACGTTACTAAGGGGTGCAAACATTCATTAGAAAAACAAGTTCCCTTTATGGGCATTACATCCCTTATTAAAGTTCAAGAGTAACTATCCAAAATACTGTAGTTGGGGGTAAAATTTCACAGAAGACACTCTAAAATTCCAGAAAATAACAGATTACATAATTTTAAAATGGATCGATTCTCCTTGCCCGTGAGCATATGTTATTTCTCTTGAGTTTAGTACAAATCCTGCATGCAAACTAGGAGAGAACTCATAGCACTTATATGCATATAAAAGGAGACTTTGGAGGTTTGTTGAACCAAATAAGTCATAAACTGATATGCATACGCAGTCTAGACACCTGAATATTTAATAAAGCCCTGGCATGCCAGTCATTTGTGTAGAGGTGTCACTTCATTTTATTGACCATATAGCTACTGAAAGACTGATATTGAACAAGGTGAGGCCATGAACTTACACTGGGTATCTAAGTTGAAAGGCAAGATGTATGTATATAAAACACCTGTAGAGCAATTAAAAACCTTAGTAGATAGCCAGTAAATCACTTTACTGCCAATATTTATCACTACATTGGTTCTAAAGCCATTAATTCTCATTTGTTTCTATGCCACAACCAAACTGTACATATAAAATGAGAATTTGTGCAAATGGGTGTTATTGCCATGAGACAATTAAGTTACTCTGGCAGTGCCATCTGAAAAGTCATAAGTACATCATGGTTACGTGTTGCACATGTACATTATAATTGTTGATTTTAGGGATTTTAGTGGATACCCCACTGAATGGAAAGGGAAAGAAAGAAATGCACTGCAATTTGAATGTTAAACAGAAACCCCTGCAGCATTTCATCAGTCTGCCACCTAAACCAACACTAGACTATAATAAAAAAGGCAGATACGCTCACAGTTAAATCTTCTTACTCGGTTGATCTGAGGGAGATTGAGACAGACAGACAAGGATACAAAGAGTTCACAGGCTAATTTTACAGGCTGCAGCCACTGCAACAGTCTTATTAGGCAAGGTTGCACGGGAAAGAGAAAGGCAATAAATCTATATGAGTTTTCTTGCCCAAAAGAAACTACTGCCATGGAACAGAAGTGCAAGAATAAGGTCCTAGGGAAAAATCATACTGACTGATACATCTCTCACTATGCACTCAATTAAAATGAAATTTATATAAACAACAAGTCTCAACTATTGATGTGGCTGGCCATCTGCCCACACCTACTTCAAACAACTGTTAACTCTATGAACCCAGAGGGTGGGAAAAAGTACACAAGCCCCAAATTAGATGCCTTGAGCCTTTTTTCTTTCTTGCAGAACTGCTATAGATGATTTATTAGTGAATGGATATTTGCCATCCATTTTGAAATTAAAAATCCCTTGGAGGCTCTGCAGCCCCCTCCACTACATTACCAGCATGTGCAGGTCACAGAGGTACAACTGGGAAAAGATTTGGGCTCCATCAGTCAAAAATTCTATTTTCTTCCCAAGCACTAAAAAGTCTTCAAGTGTGTAATTTGAATCATTCTTAAATTCCCCAGCATATTTAAGCACCGCGCTAATAGGATAGAAAAGCATTAAAGCATACAGTTTAATCCCAGCACTCTTATGCTTTGGTCTCTTGGTGGCAGCCGGGGCTTGGAGCAAGAGAGAAGTGATAAGCTTAGACTCCGTGAGTGAGTGATGAGGAAGGATGAGCATCTTCCTCAGAGAGAGTCACAACCGAGATTTCAGAGCAACATTCTCCACTGCATCGCTCCAATCCCACTTTAGTTTAATGTCTTTGATTTCTACAGGGTTAGTTTAAATACACACAGGATCTGGCCTCTTGTCTTAGCCTTGGTAAAGAGGGAAGATAGGCTGCGTCTCTGTGTGTCATATCCCAGGGTTAAGTTCACTCTTCTGTGAAGGCACTGACAGAAGTGAAGGGTAATAATGATGCCGAGGAGAAAACTGAATTTGAGGAGAAGAAAATGGATGGGTGGACAGGTAGATTGACACAACGAAACCATAATCAAGTCCAGTATCCTGAGCCCCTCTCTTAAGAAAGTACATGCCCTTCTGATTGCTCCATTGGTAAGTTGTGATAATCCTTGGGCAGATAAGGTGTGTTATATCCTGCTAGCAAAAGGGTTACTAAAACTCTTCAGACCTCACTGATACTGTGCGTGAGCCATGTCTATGAAGTAATCATAGATGTGTTTACATACAAACATATATTTATTAGATGGAATTAAAAATTGATTTTAAGACAACTATAGAAACAATCTCTTCCAGTCACAGGAATACAAATGCCTATTCCTAGATTTCCAGCAATGCAGAAATTATAAGAGGGACTTTGTGTGGTTCAGAGGTGAAATTTGCAGTGTGCCAGGCTGAGGAAACATTTCTCCTCTTACTTTGGATGCTAACTCCAGCCTTCTGTTGCAGTTACCTGATGGGGATTTGCCCTAAAGCACTGCATACAGCTATTACTCGCTGCAAAATGCATCAGCTCCTCTCCTTGAAATAACTTTGTAACTGGCCTACGGGGTCAGAATCATAAAACTTGCATAACCTGGATATTTCCCACAAGGCAGCCGTAGATAAACCAGGCAGTGTATCTAAGGGGCTGCTAATTGAGAGGACAAATCTTTGGTTGGGATTAATTAGTACACCTCAGCCTGTAACGACGCAGGTCCCATGAGCAGGGAACACGAACATGTACATGCCTCATAATTTTATTTAGACAGCTTTGTTCTTTACAGTACTTGTCAAATCTTAAATAATTAGAGTAAAATACTTTTAGTTGATAGAACTTGTTAAATCTTGAATAATTAGGAGGAAAAAACACAGAACAATTTTTTTTTTTTTTGCAGGCTGTTGGTTCCAATTGTTCCCTACATGCACATTTTTGCCAGTAGATTAAATGTGACCAAAGAAAAGCCCATGGCAATGTATCTGTTTCTACCCCTTCAAAAAAGAAGTTGAGCACAGACAACAGGTCTTCAGAGCTTGGGGGATTTAAACACAGTCTATGCTATCCAACTTTTAATGGATGTATATGCCACAACTCATTCTAGTTTAAAATATAAGCTTAAAAGAAGCTCAACTAAGGAAGTACTTAGTTGAAGGACTTCTCTAGCTTAGTCAGAACAAAGTCTGGCCTATTCTTTCTCCAGCTTTTTGAAGTCTGTGAAATTTTGTGTATCTATCTTTTCCCCCAAAGGAAATACTTCTTTTTTTTTTTTTTCCTAACAAACAACAGCTGAGCTGCTGTGTACAGAAACCTTAGTATGAGAAATCCGTTCACATTAAGAGTAAAGGAAAATAAATTGTATTAAAGAACAGATTGTGGATGGACTTTTTAAAAGACTGTTTGCAAATAATCACTTACAAATGTGTCTTAAAGTTAATAAAGGAAGAGAAATCCTTTTTCGAGTTTCCTTATCCTTCAATAAATTTGAAAAGATAGGGAGAAAAAAAAATGGTATGCAGCACGCACACAGTATTACAAATGAAATAAAAAAGGTTTCTCTTCACGTGTAGAACAAAGGTAAAGTGAGCAGCCCTGATCTTTAAAGAGGATGAATTCCACTATTTGCATGTCAGCAAACTTCAAAAGATTTGAGGAAGTTAAAAGCAAATTAAGGAAATGGAAGAGAGCAGCCACAGCTAAATGTGAGCAGCAGGCTGTAAGGGAGACTTCATTTAAGTTGATGTTTGCTCATTAAATGGACATTAAAGTAAAAATCCTTCTCAAAGCACACACTCCAGTAATGGCTCTGAGTCCCATGGGAATTGCCAGGTCTGGGTACCAGAAATGTTTCTTACCTCCTGAGGACCAGTAATGAATTTGCTCCATGGATGCTGTATGAAACAGAGCTGCAGAATTGCAGTGACTCCCACAGGTCCCCAAACCACCCTCTCAGCTCCTCCTCTGTCGCAGGATTTTTAAGGTCTAAAACCTAACGCGTTTAGTATGAAATATTAAGGGGCTAGTGGTGAATCTACCTGTGTAGCTAAATAGGGGAATAAAGGAATAAAAAGCTCTATGAGAGGTAAATTTGTCCAAACTGCTGCCTCCTGCCTGGAGGGGCAGGGAGAAGGTAAACCTTTGCTGGGAAAGAGGAGCTGGGCTGGGTTTTCCCCAGGGAATAACTGAGTAACTGAGAAGTGGCTATAATTTGATCTGTGCTCTGCTTCTGGGGAAAAGCAAATACGTGCTACCCTTTACTCACAGCCGAACGCAGACTGCTTGTCAACACAGAGCCCTGGGGGAACATTCTGGGTGCAGACTAACGAGTAGCAAATGTGAAGTCTAGGGCTTCACAAGACTATTGACATAAATACCTAAATGAATCACACCTTAGCCAAAGGTAATCAACAGGTAGGGAATGTACTTATTATCTGTCTGATCTAATAGAATATAAAGGATGCGTGTGGGTGTGTGCACGTGTCTGTGGGTGGGTGGGTGAAGGACAAGATGGCTGTGCATGGAAATATATCCAAGGATTCACACAAATCCAAAATCCAGGGTGGTTTCACCCTATTACCAGTTGTACAGTAGAATGACCACAAATTCAGCAAAATCAATGCAATCAGCTAGGCAGTGAGATCTGGTCATCTGGGAATTCTGAGTAAAGATTGCCCACAGCAGCATAAAGGGCTGCTGTCCAACCAGGCAAAAAACAAAGTATAAGCAAAAACTGCTCAGAGAAGCATTACAGGCTTCCCAAGAAGACATCAACAGGAGAGGATGAACGAAAAATAATTAGTTGTGTGCTTTAAACAGAAGATAAAAAGTGCTGTTTGAAATTTCCATCAGTAACATGAACAGAAAAATCATGCAAGCTTTGTGTTGCCATTAGTATTTCTTTTAAATTCATACTAGTTGTAACTGATAATATCTATTACATTCTTTCTGCCATCTATCAGTTTCTGTCCTTGCTTGCCATTGGTGTTCAACAAGTATATTTGTATACCATTTAGTTTCAAGATATCAGTTTCCTCAATAGATATTTTGAATCTAGTGGTTTTGGCAATAATGACCTGAAAAATCTGTATTCTGAAGTGCAAGCTCCCCTGCAAGAATCATTAGCAAGATCTATTAATTTGCAACTGCTACTTATCGAAACTTAATACACAAATGTGTGAATCTACTTCAATTTGATGAAGTAACCAGCAGCTTGATTTTTTAGCTAAATTATTTTCAGTCCTCCCTGTTCTCACTAAGAGTACAACAAGAATGAACTTTAAGAAGACAAATACTCAGTGATAATCTTGGGGCTAGAACTTTTTACACTTCTTTTTCCAGTCCAAGGGAATACAGAGACCCAAAACTGGAAAGCATGTCTTGGATAGTTAAGCAAAATTTTCCAAAATAATTTTGGAAATTTGTTATGATGAAGTTCTTGAACCATCTCCAGTAACTGCTGAATTCATTCTGCTGGCTGTAAGGCTCATTTCTACTGCAATCATTGAGCCACATTTGCTGAAAAAAAGAGATAAAATCTTCAACCATACTCCAAAAGATGGAAGTGCTTAAAGGTAGTAGCCGTTTTCTTCTCCTGTAGAAAATTCAAACTGAAACTAGAAGAAAACCAACTCAAATAAAAAAAAAAAACATTAAAATTTCCCACCCAAAGTTTGAGAATTATAATTGAAAAAATGACCAAAAGAATCAAGGGAACAAAGAACTTCCCCAACCTTCAAAAAGCAGATGCACAACTATTAAACTATTAACGTGTCCCCTTGTGCCTCAGTTTTGCAAAAAAAACAACCAAACTAAAATGTCAGCTTTTAAATAAGCTGTAGATTTTGAAGTCAGATTACTCAGGCAGTATCCCATTGGAAATTTTTGATGGCAAGACTTAAAGAAGCTTAAAAAAGATAACCTGCTGAAGGCAGCTTGAAGGTTTGCAGGTGACCCACTGACATCTGCCTCCATAGGCTGTCACACCTCTCATTCCCTTGGTGCACTGCTCCAGTTAGGAAATGGGCATGAAATTCTATTTCCTCCTGCCATGTGGTAAACAAAACATAATCTGGTGAGGGATAGGACAGATAACTCTTGTCAGACTTCTAAATGGGATAGTATAAGTGCAGAAGTCATCTCTGTTCACAGAAATATGCAAACTTTGAGTGTTTTTGCTGAAAATCTGTGAGTCAGTTACAAAGAGGTAAATGTTACCATTACTAGTTAATTAACTTTGTTTCTTTGTTATTATTATTAATATAGATAACTATAAAGATACAGATTATACTTGTTATCTCATAAACATCCATTGACATGCATCAAGAGATGAGGTTGATAAGAGGGTGGGAGGGTCACAATTAGTGTTAATCAACTCTTCAGAATGTCTGCTGCTAGGTGGCTACTGCCTTGGCATGATGGAAAGCAGCTTAGATTGTGTGTGTGATATTTTTCCCAGACACAACTTGAGCCCAGAGCCATCACAGCATGGAGATTCAACTTGTGATTCTCTGTCTTGCTAGTGAAGCCAAGGGTCCAGGCATACAAGGGGCATGAGAACAATAAACGACTGCCAACTGCCAACATAGTCTATAAAAATGTGTTAAATCTAATGTACTGATGGAGCACTGTGTCATGCGGGAAGAATACAGAAATGTAATAACAAGTGCTAAAAAGAAGATGTAAGTTACTGGGGGACAAGTGACCTGTAATAGATCTAATTTGCAGTACCACGTACCCAATCTTACTTGCAGTCGTAGATTAAAGTCAGAGGGTTTCAGTCACTTACAGAGACACACATAGTAACATTCAAAGTAAGCAAGTTTGAAGAGGAAGGATGGTTTTCTACTTGACAAAAGCACTAGAATAAAGTTCAAAAGCTCTAGGATAAATTCCCATTTTTGCTGTTTGCTCCCTGTGTGAGTCACTGAATACTGCTGTAACACTTCTCTATGTATATTAGATGCTTTCCAGTACAGAGACTATTGTTATGCTCATACAAAAAATCTCACAAAAGTGGGCCTTAGCTTCATTTAAGAACAAGGCTCTATTAACAAATATGTAGAAAACTACATTTGATTTCAAATAATATCTGTTTTTATAGTCTTTTGTAAATGTTTCCCATTGATTTCAAAATTCGCTTAAAATGAAACCCTAGCAAGACCACTCAAAAAGACTACACTGTATGTGCCTATGACAAACATCCAGGGATTCCCACTTTCGGTACTTCTCTTGTAGGGACTGGTCTGCCCCTGCTTTTCCCAGTTCCATTCCTGATTTATTTAAATTGAAATCTAACTGCTGCTCTCTGCTTTCAGTTCTCGTTACCTCTGCTTCTCCAAATCATGGTTTTCTGCTACCAGGCAAAAGCCTCTACGAACAAAATCTTTCAGCCTCCCTAAGTGTCTTTGGTATTTTTTTCTCGTAGAGCAGGAAACCAGCAGTTTTGACTCTGCAAATCCATTGGTTGTTTTTTTCCTAGCCCAGACAATTTTCATGGTTACCTAACATTCAGAAGCTTTAATGCAGATCATACCTTCCTGCTAAATTTCATATTTACAGATGGAATACCTGGATTTTTTCAGAGAAATTACAAATTAAGTGAATGAAAAATGTTATAAAAAAAAGTTATTTAAATGTGTATTTGTCCAAGTAAACCGTAAAAGTGTTTACAGTTGCATTTGAGTTATATGAAGTTGGGCAAGACTCCTCCAATATTCAAGTGTTTAAGGTAGCTCATGTATTCTCCTTTTTACAGAAATTCTATGCTTAAGCTTAGATACTTTTCCCAGTGGAAGTTTCATCAAGACCAATACATTTTTGTGAAAGGTTTCAGTCCCAATGAACTGACATTTTCTGATGGAAAACTTGCCCCAACTCTCTGAACTATCTCTACGTACAGCCTCATGGTACTTAGGCGACTACCACCTCAGGCTCTTTCCTTTAATTGTGTACATTTTCATCAAGCCCTGCTGTCCCTTATGGGTTTGTGCAATCTCTGAGATGTAGCTAGGACATTTACTCTATATTTCTGTTCGTTGATTTCATGTGAAATTATTTCATAGCTTTTTCTTCCTATTCCTGACATATTTTGACATTCAGAGAATTAGAGTTTAACCAGAATCCTACAAATTGGAGAAGTTTAGCACCAAAGCAACTGAAGTAAAAATATACTTGGAGGCTAGTAGGCAGAATCAGTCATAAATAAAATAAATTCAGTTAAATAAGGAGCTTATTACTCGCCCCTGTGACAAGTATCCAAATGCCAAATTTCATAACTGTGATTTAAACGATGAAAGACTAGATTATTTATGTATTATTTAAGTTTTGTTTTAAAGTAGCAGTTTAAAGTCAAGATCAAAATGCTGTTGTGTGACGTTCTGTAAGACGTGTCAGTTTACCACTGTCACCCCAAACACCTTCCTAGGAAAGAGATTTCTCCTACCCTATAGTTTTTCTCCTTGTCACTGAAAGACTTTCAGGGAGATTGAGCACGAGTTTGGAAAACTGTTCAAAAAATGATCAGAAGGATGTTCTGGAGAACAGAAATCGTGCGTCCCAAATCTTGCCTGTAGGATACTTCAGAAATTGTAAACAAACTAGACAACTTAACATGATGCTTTGCTAGCCCTGTAAAAAGGACTCCGTTCAGCTGAAAAGAGCTCTGCTTACTTAGTAATCAAATGGGTGCTGAAAAGTGTCTCCATACATCTGCCTTGAGAGGCAAACACCAGTGAAGATGAAGAGCTACCTAGAACACAGCTGGCGGAAGAAAAAGCAAGTATAAATGTGACATGAGTACGTTTAGAAATTTGGAAGAATTTATAAGGTTTGTAATTAACTAATGTTCCATTAAGTATATTATTTGCTTTAATAGTATGTGATTATATTTCTCCATTAGTGAGAGGATATATTCTTCCAAATACTTACTGCAGGTTTTCGATATTCCATCTACAATTCTTACTCAAATGTCTACTTATCATTCCAGTTACTCAGGCTTGAGTATTTTTAATAATTCCTTCTTCTTAAAAATTATCTGAATATTTTCATGTCTTTAGTTGTGCCCCCAGTTTGTCTTAAACTGTGTGGGGGTGTCCTGAGGTGTTTTCACTGAAGTATTAGCAAGAAAACTCAGCTCAAGGACTCAGAGAACTTGAACTTTAAAAAAGAGGTCAGTGAAAATAAATTTAATCGTTCATTATTTTTAGATTGAAAATATAGTTTGACAACACTATTGTGTTGAACATTTATAAGGAAAAAGGTGCAAATCTAGATTTTCTACACTCAAGAACAAAATTTTAGATCTTACTGCCAGAAACCTGGTGGCATATCTGGTGTTTTGGCTTTAGTAAGCTTTGGGCAAGCACTGATCCAAGGTACAGGAAAGACCTCTGTTTATAGGCAATTCAAAGCACTTCACAATTTTTCTGCTTCAATGTTTCATAAAAATCTGACAGAAAATATTGGATTTTCTGCTTAGGCTCTCCATATTAAGAATTTATGTGAGTTTCTCTTTTAAATTAAAAAGTGTGCGATACAGTTTGACAGCAACAGGGAAAAGGGGTAGAGGTGTGTATATCTTCTTTGAATGTTTTCACAAGGCAGTAGCCACTATTGCAAGGCTGAGATTTGACCTCTGATTCAAGCTACTGGGAGAAAGAAAGATCAAATTAATGTTCTGTAGCTGTTGGTCTCCAATATGGAAAAGTAGGGTATGAAAGACTTGCTAGCACTATAGGGAAAATCTGCATATGTATAGGTAGGGTTGTTCCAGTTGTCAGTTTAAGTCACCCAGACTTCATACATTGCCTATGACAAGAATATATATATACTTATGGCTATAGTACATTAACATAAACTCTGGTGCCATTGTGTTGGGCACTGACAAATAAATACTATATAAACTGTTCCTTTCCCTCTAAATTAAAAAGAAAATCAAACTTTTATAGAGTAAATGATTTGTTGACTTGCCCAGTATTATCTGCCAGGTCGGAAACCCAGTAAAGATTAAAATTTTTTCTACCCAAATTTAAACAAGACAATTTGCATAGTGCCTGGGTAGAAACTGCTATAGATGAGCATATCAACATTTTTCCCAGGCTTTGATTGTTGTTGTTGATTTAAGGGGAAAAAGTGGAATTGAAAGTTAAATTCTTCCAAGTTTTATGAGCTATTGAGAATAGTGTCCTTTGGGCAGTAGAAACTCTTTATTCAATTTAGAAGAAATGGTATTTGCTATTCTACTCCTCTTGTTCTTATACCAAGAAACAAGATTTTTTTTCAGTGGAGGAAAAACAAGACTACATTTTCACCAGTAAATTAAAAATGAGTTATTCCTTGCCACTGAAGCCAGCTATCACAGGCTGGACTCCATCCATGCTCTGAAGCACTTTTAGGATCCAAAACCAGAGTAACCACATGCAAACTGGTGACAGAGACCAGTCACCACTGGTGACAAAGAGCCCTGGTATGTGTCAACTACGAAACTTTTCCTGTTTAAGGGTGCAAAAACATGAGCTAAACCACATCATAAAAGTTTAACAGGTAATAGATTTCCAGTGATCAGGGACATTCCCTGGTTCTTTCGAATTTACAAATATTAGTGCTGTCAGAATTTCCCAGAGAATTAAAAACGCCACATTTTTTTCAGTTTCGAAAGTCAAGCACGTTGGTTAACATACCAAAACTACTAGTAGCTGTCATTAAAAAATGTATACTAATAACACGGCACTTTAAAACAAAATTTGTCTCCAGCAGCTCTACCAAAGAGATGGAAGACAGACACAAAGCACACAATCTCTCCAAAAATCCCATGACAAGTCTGTGACAGAGCTAAAATTTCAAATCCAGTCTCCTGGATTCTGTTCCAATGGTTTCATGACAAATCTTCCTCAGGAGGAAAAATAGATAAGGAAAACACTGAAACACACAGATTGGCCTGGCATCTTTTACTGCTGAAGTAGCTGAAGCATTTAATTTTGTAGTGTGGACCAGGGGTGGGCAATACGCCTAGGTTCTCAACAACTGTGAAAGCAGGAGCTTTTATTTATTTTGTGTTAGGGAAATGTATGACTTTGCAATCAGGACAGCGTGTGGTGCTGTGCTGAAATGTAATCAGCTTTCAATGTGCAGAGAGTCCCAGAATAACTTTCTAACAGCAGCATTAGAAAAAAGACACTCCTTTTTCTCTAAGCTGTTTGTACCTCTAACATGTAATTTTGCCATTAGTGAAGTGTGATGAAAATTAAGTCACTTGTACAGCCCAATATGCTCAGTCAATCAACCTTTTTTTTTCTTTGTTACTAACTCAAGGCGTTACTCAGCAATAAATTGGCTGTAGAATTCAAGCTGCTAAAAGCATTTCAAGAGTCTTTAGCATTGCAACGATGCTGCCTTCACCAGAGCTCTAATCTATAAATCTAAGGAGACAGGAAGGTCATGCTAAGAAAGATTTCAGAGCGATAACCCAAGCTCATGCCTCAAAACATGTCTTTTACCACCATGTGGGCATCACAGGCAGGCAGTTTTCTAGCTAATAGTGATATCACAAGCACGTAAGGAAGTATATAGAAGAGGAACAATTAACATCTTATTATTCTCATATTCATTAATATTTGCAGCTTCTTTACTTTGGTGGCACAGTTGGCTGATGGAGTTCAGGGGTGAGTTTGTGCAGAGACTACTAATGGGAATGGCTGTATCAGGACAGTCCAGTGGATTGTCTGGCCCAGTATACTCCAACAAAAGTCAAAATTAGACAACTAGCAAGGAATAAAGAAAGCCAACAACAATACTTTGCTGTTACAGTCCCTCAGCCACGTTGTAGTCACTGTTTATAGGCTACTGTCCAACAACCTGCTCCTTTTTTTGCCAAGGCTACTTATATTTAATTATTGGCTTAGCACCTCTTCTATGGATTTAGCCCCAGCACACCTTTTCTCTTCAAAGTCTTGTGAAACAATGCCTGTCTGAACTTTTTCAACCAGTCATCTCAAGCTAAGCAAGCTAGTGAACCATCCTTTGAGCTCTAGGCAGTTCTTCATGACTGTTACTCATATCTACTGGAAGAAAACAGAATATACTGTAAGCAGATGGTGATGGAAATTTCTGAGATTAAACCCAAATTTCTTTGGAAAAGCGTGGAACAAAGAATGCAGCATATAATGCATGGGAAGGGACTCACAGAGAGCACACTGTGGGTTTCTTTCCCTAGACGAACTATTCATCATTCACTGGTGAACAGTTCTGGTCTCCTGAGACTTTAGAAGAGAAGCAGAGTACCAGGCCAAAAGAAAAGCCACCTGGTGGCCTTTTGTAATGGAGTGACTACATCAGTGGACAAGGGAAGAGCTATAGATGTCACCTATCTGGATTTCTGCAAGACCTTTGACACAGTCCCCCACAACATCCTTCTCTCTAAATTAGCGAGATATGGATTTGATAGATGGATTGTTTGGTGGATGAGGAATTAGTCGGATGATTGCTTCCTAGAGGGTAATGGTCAACAGCTCAGTGTCCAGATGGAGATCAGTGACAACTGGTCTTGCTCAGGAGTCTGCATTGGGACCTTTATTGTTCAATACCTTCATCAATGACATAGTGGGTACAGTGCACCCTCAGCAAGTTTGTGGACGACACCAAGCTGAGTGGTGTGGTTGACATGCCTGAGGGACAGGATGCCATCCAGAGGGACCTGGACAAGCTCAAGAAGTGGGCCTGTGTGAACCTCATGAGGCTGAACAAGGCAGAGTGCAAGGTCCTGCACCTGGGTTGGGGCAATCTCCAGTATCAATACAGGCTGGAGGATGAAGGGATTGAGAGCAGCCCTGCTGAGAAGGACTTGGGCATGTTGGTGGATGAGAAGATAGACATGAACCAGCAATGTACACTTGCAGCCCAGAAAGTCACCTGGGCTGCATCAAAAGCAGAGTGGCCAGCAGGTCAAGGGAGGTGATTCTGCTCCTCTACTCTACACTGGTGAGACCCCACCTGGAGCACTGCAACTAGCTCTGGAGCCCTCAGCACAGGAAAGACATGGACCTGTTGGAGTAGGTCCAGAGGAGGGCAACAAAAATGATCAGAGGGCTGGAGCACCTCTCCTATGAAGACAGGCTGAGAGAGTTGAGGTTGTTGGAGAAGAGAAGCCTCTGGGGAGGCCTTATTGCAGCCCTCCAGTACTTAAAGGGGGCTCATAAGAAAGATGGGGACAGATGTTGCAGGGACTGTTGCGATAGGACAAGTGGTAACGGCTTTAAACTAAAAGAGGGTAAATTTAGACTAGATCTAAGGAAGAAATTTTTTACTCTGAGGTGGTGAAACACTGGCACAGGTTGCCCAGAGAGGTGGTAGTTGCCCCATCCCTGGAAACATTCAAGGTCAGGTTGGACAGGGCTCTGAGCAACTTAATCTAGTTGAGGATGTCCCTGCTTATTGCAGGGGTTGGACTAGATGACCTTTAAAGATCCCTTCCAACCCAAACTTTTATATGATTCTATGATTCTGTGAGGTCAGGTTAGTCAAACAGGCCCTGCCTTTCTTAAACCCATGCTGACTGGGCCTGATCACCTGGTTGTCCTGTACGTACTGTGTGATGGCAATCAAGCTGATCTGCTCTATAACCTTCCCTGGCACTGAGGTCAGACTGACAGGCCTGTAATTCCCCGAATCCTCCTTCTGGCCCTTCTTGCTGATGGGCATCCCATTTGCTAACCTCCAGTCAACTGGGACCTCCCTGGTTAGCCAGAGCTGCTGATAAATGATGGAAAGTGTCTTGGTGAGCACTTCTGCCAGCTTCCTCAGTACCTTTGGGTGGATCCCATATGGCTCCACAGACTTACATGTGTCTAAGTGGTGTAGCAGGTTGCTAACTATTTCCCCTTCTGCTCCTTGTCCCTGTCTTCCAGCTCAGGGGGCTGGGTACCTGGAGAACAACTGGTCTTACCATTAAATACTGAGGCAAAGACACTAAGTACTTCAGCTTTTTCCTCATCCTTTGTCACTATGTTTCCCTGCACATCCAATAAAGGATGGAACCCTCCTTTGTTGCTAATGTATTTATAGAAGCATTTTTTACTGTCTTTTATGGCAGTAGACAGATTAAGTTCTAGTTGAGCTTTGGCCGTTCTAATTTTCTCCCTGTGTAACCTCCTGACCTCTTGTAGTCCTCCTGAGTTGCCTGCCCCTTCTTCCAAAGGTCGTAACCTCTCCTTTTTCCCCTGAGTTCTAAAGGTCTTTGTTCAGCCAGGCCAGTCTTCTCCCCCACCAGCTCGTCTTTCAGCACATGGGGACAGGCTTGCTCCTGTGCCTTTAGGAGTTTCTTCTTGAAAAATGTCCAGCCTTCCTGGACACCTTTGTCCTTCGGGACTACCTTTCAAGGGACTCTGTAAATCAGCCTCTTAAACAGGCTAAAGTCTGCACTCCAGAAGTCCAAAGTAGCAGTTCTGCTGATCCCACTCCTTACTTCTCCAAGAATCAAAAACTCTATAATGTTGTGGTCCCTATGCCCAAGAGGAGGGCCTGTACAGCATATTGGACCCTCTGTTCCCTTCAGAAGGGGGTCACCTACAACTATAACTTGTCTTTTCTTCCTCGTGAAGGTGGTTGTGATACAGGGGGTAGGCCGTTCTGACGTTGGCAACACCTCTTGTGTAGATGGACCGTCATCCACATCATCCATTGACTGGCCTTTCACATCCAGAACCTCATACCTGTTGTATGAGTTTCTGTTGTACCGGTGGTTGTCATACCTGTCTATCTGCTGCAGAGGCACCTGGGAAGGCAAGGTGGGCAAGGAGAGGATTCGCCTGCCACCCCAAGCGTGGACTTTCCTCCATTCACTTCTTTCCTTTAAACTACTGACTTCAGCCTGTTGGGGGGAGGATACAAGAGCCCCTTGATCTTGTTTTTTTTTTCTGGTGATTGTTCCCATTTCTGTTGCAGGCAGGGCAGAGCATGGTTCTACCAGTCTATCTCTTTCTCAGACTCCCCGATGCTCCTTAACTTTTCTGCTTCCTCACATAGCTCTGCCACCAGGCTAGGCAGACCGTCCACCTGATCACACCTCCCACAGCTGTTCTCACTGCTGCCATCCATTACCAGTGAAAGGCTCTGGCACTCTCTGCAGCCTGAGACTTGGATGGCTGAATGTTTTCATGGGAGCTCTATCTGCATTGCCACATCCATTCTGCTGAGTGCAGAGGGCTTGTCTTTCCACTGGGTGGTTACCATAGCTAAGCTCCTTCTGAGAGGGTGATGACCACCAATGTGGTCGTCATATCCTCAATATGTCAATATCCTCAAGATGTCAATATCCTCAAGATGTCATATCACATTTGTTATGCCCCGTTCACCTTTCTTCCAGCACAACCATTTCTGTTCAAGGCACAGTGAAACTGGCCTTTCCTTGCTTCACAGCCTCTCTTGTCAGTGAATGCCTGTAGCTTACTTATTCCTTTACAGCTAAAATTGGATTTGCGCAGCCCTTGGGAGCCGTGTATTTCTACATCTAACTTAAAACATGGGAGAAATTACCCAAAAGCAACAATAATAGAAAGTAATTCTTTATGAGAGTTGATTAAAACATGCTGTATTTAAAAATCTTAAGCAAAGTTTTCCAGCTATCTTCCCCATTATTTCCCTACAGAGAGATAAAATAGTGTCCTTAACTGGATTTCTCCTCAGTAATGCTATTCTACTGACTGCAAAAAAAAATTATTTATGTATTTTAGAATAGTGTAATGTCTTGTTTCTTACAACACAAGGATACCTCATGTGGCCTATTTCAAAATACAGTGAAGATAAACATTTCTTGCATTGTATATATTTTCAGGGTAATCCATCACAAACATTGAGTTGAATCATCTTGCTTGAAGGAAACCCTTTAAAAACTGCTAAAAGGAATGAGTTATTTCGTCTAATTACTGAAAACTTTGGGGCATTCTTTTCAGAGGACAAATGTGTAGCTCAGTTATTGGGTTTGCACATGAATAATAACACCATATGTAATTTATAATAGCAAATACTTAAAGAGTTAAGGAAACAAGCAAGCATCAGGAAATTAGCCAAAATCTAATTATTTGGTTTTGGAAAGAGACTTTTCCTGTGGACAGGTTTTATTCCTCAAAAATTTTCTGCCAATGGGTTCTTAGCTCTCGGGAAAACGGTGATTGATCAGTGCTTCACATTAGATACATGACAAGACAAGGACTATTCAATTGTGAGAACAAAAAAAAAAATTGGTAGATATTATCCTCACCTATATTTCCTGACTCTAAGTTCAGTGGGCTGTCTTGACTGAGCACTGCTCATAATTTATTTTCATAAAAATAAGCAACTTATAGAAAATGTTTTTTCTACCAAAATGAAAATTTCCAGTGGTATTTAATTTTTTGATCATACCTCTTTTTTTTTTTAATTAAAAAATTCAAAAGCCATTGCAATGTTCAAGAAGTCTCTTTGCAATCATGAGACTAAATCACATTCTTTCACTTTATACTTTTTCCCCTTGGAGTCTGGGACAATAATAGTTTTTTCCCTTCCTCCTTAAGCAAAATTAAATTTTGTTTAAAGTATTCAAAATTTTCATCACACATTTTGCTTTGTGAAAAACATTTTTGTTTTTCTTGAAATGTTTCATACTTTCCAGTCATTTCCATTATCACATTGTCTGCATGGTTGCAGTCAGGAAAGTGAATCAGAACAAGATACAGTGGAAATTTTCTACACTATGCTCATATTCACTCCCACTCCAGTTGTGACTTTGGTACTTTTGAATAAGAATTTCCATGCAGGGGTTTAGTGAAGTTTGACTAATTGACTTTTAGAGTGCATTCAGTTCAAGTTTCCTGGGTGCACTCCCATGGATAAGATCTATTTCCATGTCTTTCACTTTCTAGTCCAACCTGCTTTGTAATGTCATACAGTATTAAACAGCTAGTGTAAAGTCTTCTTAAAATCACAATGAATAACTCTAATAGTAAAGATGTCAAGCAAATATAGCGATTACTGTGAAGTTTCTGAGTCGTGGGGGAATTGTGATGCTTAATTAGTTAGTGTTTTTAAATTTCAGATGAAAGAGGTTAATAAGTTCAAATTATTATTATTATTCCTATCTTTTTCCAAAATATATTATACCTATTAATTTCAAAGAGAAATTAGCATAGTTATAATACTCACATATAAGGTACATTTCTATTTTCTTTTTTTATTTTTCAGGAAATGACAAAGCCCGCGATACTGCAATCAGAGCTATCAGCCAAGCATTTGTGCACCAGCAAACCTAGACACACATAAAGGGGAAAGACAAGAGCAAAAGAATTGTTTCAGTTCTCAGCTTTCAAGGACATTATAAACAAAGCAAATAGTATATAAAAACAGGAAAAGCATGTATTTGCCTTTCCCTTTGCGGTACACAGCTAAAATGGATTTACGCACTTTACCCATTGTCCAGCTGAGCCATACTTAGAACTTTTCCCCTTTTTCAATAAAAGCCTCTTCTGCTTGAAAATACTGATTACTGAGGAATGGAGCATCTCTATGCAGTTACCCTTCCTTCACTCAATTGCTGTTTGTTTTTCTTTTCTTTTTTTAACCCCCTTGAAAAAGACAACATGCAAAACCGTCACAGGGTGGCTGCTGTGGCAGAACCAAGTAAACAAGGTCACGTTTCTCTCTGTAGACGAGCCTTCTCCATGGAGGATAAAAGTGCCCTTACCAGTGGGGCAGCTGCTAAGACACTTCAGGGAAGAAGTGGCACCCTGTAGGTTACCGGTGTGTCTCAGTAGGAATGTTTTTCTTGATGATATCTTCCCATGCAGGATGTTAAGTTCCACACAAGAATTAAATTCACCTGCGGGGAGTACAATAGCAGCCCTGCTACCATGATGGAGGAGCCTGAGGGTGGAGAGACCTTTACTGGGATCAAGAACAAATATGGTCCAAATTCAGATCCCAGTTTTTACTGGACTATATGAACAAACTTGCCTGAGGTTGCTGGAGTGGATTCCAGTTTCTAACAAGTTACAAGGAGAGCAGAACTAGGCACCCGCAGTGAAATGAGTTTGCTAATACTTCAGACAACAAAAGAGATTTCCAAAATGATAATCTAACTGATCTGTGCTTTCGTTATGAAGAAATTAATATGAAATTAGTAGAGAGCAGTTCAGCTTCAAAAAAAAATATGGCAACTGAAACTTTTTTACCTGAACCACACTGCAAAGGAACAAAAATGCTTTTTGCTGTTTGAGATACTGAATTATATATTTATATTAAAAAATTATAAGATGCTTATTACCAGTAAAGCACACAGTGTAAAAATTAGACAACATTTGAAGTTAAATTACTCTGATGTCAGTGTTACATATGAAATTAGTTTGTTAACACAACTGAGATTGAAAGGATAGCATACAATTATTGAAACAACATATTTGTGCCCTAACATTATCAGAATTGACCTGCAAAATACATATTGCTGAATCTGTTTGTAATCAGAGATTACTTTCAATTTGGAAGTTACTAGAAAAGGCATTCTTTCTGCCAAAACAGAAAATGCAGAGTTAAGTCAAACAAAGCTTTTGACAAATATGTCTTGAATTGACTGAATTATTTTGACTGATGCATAAAATAAGTCTAATTTAATATTTAAAACTTTCTTTTTTTCATTTGAGATATGTTGCTTTAAAATCTAACTATATTAAAACATACCTTCAAGACACCAGATAAGAAACATACCTTGTATTAAACTAAACATTCTTTTTGCCTCCAAACTATATATTCAATCACATTTTTTAAACTATTAGCAAAATAAAAATCAGTTTATTTTTACACAGCTGCAAACGAGCGCATCCCTTATCTTATCATAAGTGCCAATATTAGTTGCTCAATGAGCCCAAGAGAGATCTAGAACTTCAGTATCACTTCTGCAAAACAGACTGGAAAAAAATAACTGAGCGTTCAACCTACTGTGATGAATTAACACCAGAGCAAAGCCCAGAGGCCCACAATGAGTAGATGGTAGAACATGAAGCCACCTTCCTGCTATGCCACTGCAATTAGAGTGGCATTCCTCTGCTCAACAATACAACCAATACACCCTGGTTTGGGTTTCATGGTACACAGGTAGATTTCACTGTATTACACTGCTTTAACTTTTAAAGTTTCTCCTTTCAAGGTTGTCAAATCATTTCTAGATGCTCCTCAGGCAGCCAGGATAATATCACCCCTCTGTGTATTGGTACCAAGACAGGTCAACAGCAACTGTCAGACCACCCAGACTTAAGACCAGATGTCAGACTTATTTATGCTGTTTAAATTCTGAGTAATGCTACTCACTTCAGTGCATCACTTCAGTTTCATTTTGGTGTGGAATTATATTATCTCATTTTCATCCTGTGCTGAACTATCATCCATAGCACTTTCCAAGCTTGAATTTTCTACAATGGAAACAAATCCTTTTCTGTTATTTGCTAAAAAAAAAAAAGAAAGAAATGATGTTAAGAGACAACTTAAAGACTCAGATTATTTGGTTATGTCTTTCTGGCTACATGAATTAATCCAAGGAAACAAATACATATAATGATGCCACTTTAAATTTTGATTCAGAAGGGATATTTTGTTGTTTAGATGAGTCACTGTGTCACATCGCATTATCGAGTGGCACAACCCCATGTTCTTAATTCACAAAAGTCTGTCTACTTGTTCAAAACCAAAAGTGGCAGAAACTTATTTATAATTTAAGTAAGTTGCTGGCAGTTCCTAAAATGGTTTTCCTGGAGAATAATGAGATAGACTGGTGGGGTAAGAAACATGGTAAGTGACTGCACAGTATAAGGCATAATGAATAGTTGCTCTGTCCCTGGCAGGAGGCTACAGTACCAGAGAACCCTGTTGTGCAATGTCTTTTATGGTAAATCATAAATTAAAAGAGATCTTTATTGTGAAAGCTTCTGTCACTACAAGGAGGAAGAACAGTATAATGCCACATTTCTTTCCAGGATTGCATATCAAGGCCAAAATCTCTCCTAATGTAAATGATGTCAATCTATTCATTTCAGCTGAGTTTTACCCACGTTTATCAGCAGAAAAAGTCATAAGCTGCTTCTGTTTTAATTTAATTGAAGTATCGATTCTTCAAAATTGTTACGTTTAATAGCATTTTAGTTACCAATGTCTCCCTGTAAAAGACAATCTGGCACAGAAAGCAGATTCTGTGTATAAGTCAATGGAAGTAGACAAGAGGATGGGCATTAGGGAGATGAAAAAAATGCTATTTGAATTTATAAGGCCAGAGAAGTATCTATCTTCTAGTGTAATTGCCTCAGATGATCAGCAGAAATTACAACAATCAATTACAGCCAACACAAAAAGAAATCTAGCAACAGTTCCAAAATAAAACGTTCCTTATTTCTCTTTCAGCGCTCATAACTTAAGGGCAATAAAAGACCTAAGTTAGGTTTAACTTAGGTGGAAATAGCAACAAGTTCCCAATGCATCTTCTCCAGAATTCTAGAGGTTTTCATCAGGACAGCCAAATTGCCAGTCACCTTTGCAGAGGTGTGACCAATATTGTACAACGATTGACAGCGCTGGAGTCCTGCCCGCACACTGTACAGCCTGGACTGATGCTCCAGGAAAATATGCTACAAGCATAGCTTATGTGGTTTTTTTTCCATACATTTCGTCTGAATCTCTGTTTTTTTCCTGTCAAATTGCTTTTGTTTGGAAGCATATTCATACACATACACATATATATTTATGTGCATACACATGCATGTATACTCAGGAGGAGAGGGGAACTGACCAAAGATTCAGTCCACTCAGGACTGAATTCCCTTGCATAGTCCATTCTTGTTGTTTTGCCCTGTTCCAGGCACCATTAACACCTCTCAGGTTTATTTCAGCCCAAACTATGCCCCAGACTGTGCTTGTGTGTGGTACCTTACAGGCCCCTACTGCCTTGGCCAGTGACATAAACTGCAGAGCCCTGTCAAAGCCAACGCTCACCATTCTGTAACTCAACACCAAGGACAGCTGTATCAGTGGCTCACTTGTATTCAATAAAAACTATTGGAAAAACAGGCCGTAGAGGATGTTGTGAGTATTCTTAGCATCTTGAAATACTTTATTTGTGAGGTGGAAGGAATGCAAACAAGTGTGGGCAACAGAGCATTGCTCGTGAAATCATTGGGTACATGTGCATAGAAGCATGCAGCTAGGTGTGTGTTTCTGTTCCAGTGAACTGCCTGGGCATGGGTTAGTGCTACTCTGGAAACTGTGCAAATATCTTAACAAAGTGTGCACCAGAACTAAGGTATAGAACTATAGAATGCTTTGGGTTGGAAAGGACCCTAAAGATCATCTCGTTCCACCCTCCCTGCCATGGGCAGGGACACCTCCCACCAGACCAGGTTGCTCAAAGCCCCATCCAGCCTGGCCTTGAACACCTCCAGGTGTTTTGCCTTTCAGCAGTGCTAAAGACTAGTGAGGACAGGAACAGGCTTGTACTTAGCCGATTCAGATCACAACATTATAAACATGTATCTGCACACACACACACATATATCTATCTAACTAGACATATCCACACACGCTGTCTGTAAGGGTTAAAAAATAAATTGGCAAATGATTCTTGAGCTGAGAGCATATTGATATTGAAATAAGGTAGATCAAATCCTTGTGACCAATACTTCAATTTAGAAGTACTTCTTTCTAGCCACGAACACATTTCTAATAGAAGAATTTTCTATCCAGTGAAAACACCTCAGGTAGTATTTCCTCAAGGACAAATATTCTCATAAAAGCACTTACTTGGACATAGGAATCTGGAATTATTAAATTATTCCCCCATACTGAAATTCCATTGAACACTATGAACTCCTTCTGCCTTCAACAGGAGCTACTCACACCCATATACTTTATGTGTGCCAGACTATGATTTATAGCTTCATATCACTAATCAGATATTTCCCTCTTGTATTCGTTTAATTATACCATATTAATAAACCTTGACTTTTAGACAGAAGCTCTGTGAGGTGTGTTCTCAACATGATACACCTGTAACTCCCCATAGCATCATCAGTAGTTAGGCACATGTGGAGAATTGATTATAGCCTTAGGATTTTAGCCATCGCTAGCTTACTCTCACATTTTTCCTCTGGTGATTTCTCGAGCACCAACACACATACTGCGGTTCCTCTTTTTGCTGAAAACCTTCCTAGGAACAGTACTAAAGAGATTGATTTATGCAAAATAGAATTTTAATCTAGAAAATGCAGATTTGAGGCACGGCACGATGCGAGAAATAACCTCAAAGTACAGCCAAAGAGGTTACAAAAGCAGGTCACAGAGATCCGGTTTCCTAGGGAGCTTCTGTACATTAGAAAAATGTAAGCAGTTACTGGCAGCTCCAAACTGCACATATTAAATTTGTCTACAAAGGATTTTGACAAGTCTCTGCAAATCTAAAGTCTTTTCTGGTCCCTACAGAACATTTCCAGTTTTATGGCAAGACAGAGGTAAGAAGCAAAATGGTTACCGTGCAACTGATCCTTACTGAATGAACACTCCTTTGGACAAATATTCATTTATGCTAAGGTCACTTGCAAATCTCCGGATAGTCTAAAAATATTTTCATTTCATTTCCTACCTTTTCACTGTTTTTTTTTTCTATAATGATTAGATATTATGCCCCAGTATGATTACACTGGCGATGTATTTGAGATTCTGCTGCAGAATTCAAGGTTAGATCAGAAACACTCGGCTAACCAAGCTGAAGATCAGGTGTGGGTTAGCTGTGATTTTTCCCACCTGTGTAGTTTTTGTTCATTCAGAAACACCTCAGGACAGAGTCCTAAAATACTCCCATTGTATCTGTGGCTAAGAAAGATGTCCAGAATAACAAGCAACTGAAAAATCCAAAGGTTTACATTAAGTGATGGACGAGTCCTGTTTTCAGATCCTAGTTTCAATCTCAATCTCCTGCAAACTTAAAAGACAACAAAGAAGATAACTAGAGAGACAGTGAAAGGTGTTTATCTCCTGGTGTCCTTTGACCCAGTTTTCCACAGTGAAAAGGTATGCTGGAAACCCTCCTTTAGTCTGTGCGCTGGACCCTTGCTGATGACGGCAGTGAATCACCAATTAGGGAATTTCATGCAGACAGACAGGGTCTGCCTGGACAGTGGCAAAGCCCTACTCAGAATAATCTTCTTTAAAACACCCAGTTTTAGTATCTTGCATTGTTGGATTCTCTATGAATTTGTATGCACCTTCTCTGGAAGGAACACAGAAAATGAAGTGGTGGTGAATACTACTACATTTTTCCAAAATCCTTGTAAGTACACAGTGTCAAAGTAGCTGACCTTCTCTCTTCTCATGCTCAGCACGCATGTAAGTCTGGAAATAGAGGTCTGAAGAAGTTATTTCTGAGAAAAAAGGAAAGAAAAAGAAAGGGGAAGGGGAAGGGAAATATATTCAATAAGTTCAATATATTCATCAATGACCTGGATGAAGGGATAGAGTGTACCATCAGCAAGTTTGCTGATGACACTAAACTGGGAGGAGTGGCTGACATGCCAGAAGGCTGTGCCGCCATACAGCGTGACCTGGACAGGCTGGATAGTTCGGTGGAGAGGAACCTTATGAAATTCAACAAGGGTTAGTGTAGGGTACTGCACCTGGGGAGGAATAACCCCATGCATCAGTACAGGTTGGGAGCTGACCTCCTGGAGAGCAGCTCTGTGGAAAGGGACCTGGGAGTCCTGGTGGACAACAGGAGGACCATGAGCCAGCAATGTGCCCTGGCAGCCAAGAGGGCCAATGGCATCCTGGGGTGCATCAA
>VZSZ01012179.1:681235-706664 GCA_013398815.1 Ibidorhyncha struthersii | reverse complement strand
AAAGGGAAAAGGGGAGGGAAGAGGAAGAAATTAAAAAACAAACAAACAAAAAAAAAAGGGCCTCTGAAGAAAATCTGTCTCTATGACAAATTCCATGAAATGAGCTGCCTTCCATGATAAAACCTGAGAAATCCTGTTTGAATAGTTCATCTTGATCATGTTCAAAACCAAAGAGAATATAATCAACTGGATCCCAAAGGTGATCCAATATGGCAGTCTAGTACCTACATATCTGAATTAACAGCTGAGCCCATCACCTAAGGTTATCACAGAAAGTAAGCTTTTCGTTTTTTTGGGGGGGGAGAGATAAAGGTTCAGGGTCTCCTTCTGCAAGTTCAGGTATGGCTTTCTAACATCCCAGGCTAGCCATCATCTCAGAGGATTACTATTTCTACCCAGGTGTTCCAAACAGAGTAAGAGAATATCTGAAATATCAAAAGCTTTCATGACTCAGGAAAACCATTTCCCACATCCTTTCCCTCCCAGCAGTTCACAGGAAGAAAACATTCACAAGAACTAAAAATATTATGTCAACTGAAGGACAGAGATGTCTAACTCAACTTTTTGCTTCTGCATCTGTTAGAGCTACTCTATGCATGCATATAGAAATATGAATGTCAAAAATAAAACAGGTGCAGAATTCCCTCATTGCAAGCCTCAGGACAATGGTACAGGTGTCTTTCTGTAGGGCAAGTCAGTGAATTCTCCCTTCTTCACTGGCCTTCACCAAGAGTATCTATCCAAGCACTAAAAAGGGAGGAGTAAATTTTACCTATATTCAAATGTCTATTTGTTTTATCTAGTAGCCATCAGAAAAAGCACATAGTTAATCTGCTCTGTTCCTGAACTCAGCATTCAAGCATGGTCACTCTTTCTAGGAGACAAAGATCAAGAGTTTGATATAATTTTAAAAGCTCAAAGTCAAAATGGCAGTTTATTTTCTTTTTATTTTTTTTTAATTTTTTTAAAGGCTATAATAACTTTTGATTTAGTTTGATTCTGTTATTTTCTTAACCAGGCCTTCATAAACCAAGAGACGTTTGATGGTAAGATGGAAAAATATCATACAGCTGAGCTAGACCACCTTAGAATTTGAAACAAGGTTACTTTGAGATTAGTAATTACTAGATCTGTTTATGTTTTAGCTTTTGCTTTTTTTCTTGCCTATTTCCTATTACTTTGAGATATTTGCTCTTTAAATGACACATTAGTGAAGATGCCCTAAGATGTTCAAGTTAATGTTAATTACCTTGTGTGATTAAAAAGGAAAAAAAAAAATCCTAAGAGTCAGTACAGCAAAACGTGGATCTCTTTTCTTCTGTAACATTTACTTGACATTGAAATTAGCTATAAAATGCCAATGTCTTGCACAAGAACATCTCTCTGTGTCCCACGGATGCTTAAATATCAAGGGGCACTTCCATGTTAGTGAACCAATATGCCTATTAGAAAAATGGCGTTTTCTCAAATGCAACAGGGCGTTCAAATACATGATGGTTCTAGAAATGGAAAGCATCAAATGTTTATCTATAAGCCAGACATTGCTTTCCCCAAGTAATAAGTGATAGGATGAGAGAAGACAGTCTCAAGTTGCACCAGGGGAGGTTTAGATTGGATATTAGGAAAAAAGTTCTTCACTGAAAGGGTTATTGTGCACTCAAACAGGTTGCCCAGGGTGAATTGCCATCCCTGGAGGTATTTAAAAGATGTGTAGATGTAGCACTGAAGGCCATGGTTTAGTGGTAACTTGGTAGTGTTAGGTTTACTGTTGGACTTGATGATTTTAAAGGTCTTTTCCAACCAAAATGATTCTATAATTGTGTTGGTATCACTCCATGCAACTCCTTTACAGTCAGCATAACTTGATCCCATTTTATGTCAGCTGAGAGTCTGGGTGTAACATAGAATGGTTTTAAGAACTAAATTCTGAATCTAGGCCCTTGCATTATTTACGTTTTCTTGGTTATCAAGCAACATGTTATACCCTGTATCTACCTTTTTTAATTAACTTACGTTGGGAAGGGTAAGATTGTGAAAATATTTACAAAGTTAGTAAGTGAACAGCAAACATCCCTTCACTGTTCTGGGTCCCTGGGAATTCTCTCTTAAAAAATACAGTAATAAACAGTCCCTTCAGTTACTCAGATCAAATAAAGTAATTCATCCATGATGTGATTTTATGAGTTTAGCTACATGGAGTTATGTATATAAAATAGGAGCTAGCAGATTTGCACCGTATAGCCCTCAGCAACAGTCTAGTTTACAAAATGCATGGTACGTACAAAATTACATCGCAAAATGCAGTACACATACTATTTGAACTCACATACAAGCACATCAGATGGACACAATCAGAAATTAATTTTTTGAAAGTGACAAAAATTGAAACTTTAGTTATAGGTTTGGTTTTCAGAAAGTGCTGATAAGACACTTGCAGAAATTCAGGAATCTTAGACTGATTGTCCACAAACTGAGACATTTGAAACTCAGGTGAAGAGATTTTGAAAATCCTAACTAAATGAGTTCTCACTTTTATGCAGAGTGTTCTTTGCAGCGATACCAAGACACTTGGAGTTTTTTCAGAGCAGGACTTTGCAGGTAGTAGATCAGCAACATATTACATATCACTTTGTCCTTTGATTATAGCTGGAAGGCAAGGAAAACATCAATACAGGCAGCTTCTGAGATACAGATGCAATTCAATAATTCACACTGGTGTAATTGTACATTGCGGTTGACTGCTGCTTTATAGGATCTTAGAGGACTTTGCTGCAAAGTCTGTAATAAAATGATCATTGCTTTAAAACAATATTCAATCTGTTCTGGAAAAAAAAATCTTCCTCTGTTAAGAAAACATGTAGGGTTTGCTTATCTTTTATAAGGTACTCCACAAATTTGTGTTTATCTGCTTGTTTTGTACTTAAACTGCCTATTTCTAATCAAGTAAGTGTTCAGTGCTTTTTAGGCACCTGGTCCCTTTTGTTTCTTCTGCAATGTTTGTTATTGCCCATGACAGATCTTTTTCTTAGACTGCTAAGCAATGCAGAAGGCCAATCTAGAGCACTGTTGCTTTCCCTAAGCAATTTAGATGAAATCAATATTCATTAACATTGGTAATTCACCATACAAGGGGACAGTGCTTTAAAAAAACTCTAGAAGACAGACCAGCAGAGAAGTAGGAAATGTTACCCATATAGATAAGACAAACCACATCAATTTTTTACATCCTCTTTGGACAACCCATGTCGATGTTTAATTGCTCACATTGCATTTTCCTTCTGTCCAGTTGGAATGTCTTCTGTTGTAATTTGTAACCATTGCCTCTTCTCATTTTGCTGTAAGCCTCCTTGATCCTGTTAGCTGAATTCTTTGTTCCTCTCGGTGACCACAACTTCTGCCTGGCCCACTTCCAATCTGGGCTCACTCCCAAGAATTTTCCTTCATCTCCTGTGGTCAGATAGAGTTTCTGATAGAAATCACATGGTCGCAATGATTTCTTTCGTCTCTACCTTCACCAGTATTGCATAATGGATTCTTTCTTCATAACATCTTGTGATATGGCTTTTCCTAGCCATCTAAATAGGTAAAACATTCAGTAAGGTTGTGATCATGCTGTGTCTTTATACTGCAACATCCTTTGGTACAAACCAGTATATTCCTGTGAAGACCTTCATTAACTTTTCTTCAGAATGACGTGGATTTGTTTGGGTTTTTTTTAAGTATATAAATCAATTTAGGAAAAAAACACAAAACACCTTAATTTATTTGTCTCTACCCAATTATTTTCCATTTTCCTCAGTTTCTTATGCCCTATAGCACCTGACTACACGAAGCTAAAACATGTTAAGCGAAACTTAAAAATGCAGAAAAATGTCAGTGTAACTGGATTTTCTATATTGAGTGTTATGTGCATAAGTGCAGAGCTGTCTGATTGACTGTATTTTTCCTTTAATTAATAGATGTTGGGGAAAAAAGTTTTCATTTATCTAGAGATACTAAGCTTTTTTGTGACAACATTTAAACAAAGAAGGAGGTAGAAACAATCTGAACTTGAATTAAATGTTTCATTCTGAAGTATCTGAGTTTGCATTTGAGTGTATGGAGGCTTTTCAATGTTTGATTGCAATGACATTTTAAAAACTTAGAATAGCTACTATCATTTATTTTTTGTACAAAACAATCAGAAATGACAAGAAGGCTTTTCCTAAATACTGAAATCTATCTATATTTATTACAGACGGAAAGACTTTGACTGAAAAGTATCATTTGTCTTTATTGATAAATCTTTAAAAGAAATGTTCAAATAGGTCTACAGTTTCATCTATTTCTTTTGTGAAAGAAGTACCAGATGCAGTAGACGAGGCACACTGTCACTTTTCAACAAAACTAAGCCATTATACGTTAATTGTTAAGTCTGCAACAGTCTTAACTCAGAAACTCCGATGGCTTCACCGGAGCTAAGCTGACATATGAGATTCAAAAGAGCTGATATCTGATATATATTTTAAAGTTAATGATACCTCGTTTTAAGTCCCATGAGTTGGATATTTCTCATGGGTTTGTGGAATACTTGATCCGTTAGGTTGTTGGGTTTTTTTTCATTTTAGCTGTTACTTATTTCTCCTGATACATAATTAAATTGATAACATATCCATGGTGAGATGACAGTAATAAACCTTTGGAACAACAGAGGCGTTGCATGATACTAATACATTCATAAATCACAGACCAGATACAAAAAACAAATTATTAGAATGTACATAATCTTTTCTTACCGATAGTTTTCCAAGCTGAATTTAATTAAAACAACGGAGGTTTCAACACATGGAAAGAAAAGGAAATAAACACCATAAAATGGTAAGGCCAAAAGGCAATTATTCATGGTGACATCTTACCAATCCTCAAGATCAAAAACATGACCACAAAAATAAACATCCTCAAGAAATTCAGCTAGTGTTCAGCTTGATTAGATGGAGGTTTCTTCTAGTGCCTCCTGCTACCTGACAAATACACAACTGGGGTTTTTGCTACTCCTTGGAGACTACTGGAAGATCACCACCCACTTTGTTTTGAGCCTGGTGTTCCCTTTCTGATTGGTTAATTATTTCAGAGCATTCTTTCAGTATCCTACCTTGAGAAATGCTACATCAAAACATTTTGTTTTCAATTGAAAATACAGTTTCTACATCACCAATTTGTCTGAAAGTTTCTTTTTTGAAAGTTTCATTTTTTTGCCCTGAGGTGTTTCATGCTACCATCAGAAAAACAGAAATGTAGTATACTAGTTTCAGGTTGGCTTGACCTCAACTTTCCTGTTTCTCTGAACTAAATTTCTTTGATCTGACCTGAAATGGTTTTGGGTTTTGGTTTTTTTGGGCTTTTTTTTAAATGGAGTTTAATATTGAATTACATTTCTCTGTTTTGTTTTGTATATTTGGACTGCCAAAATTATTTGAAACTACCATATGAGGAAAATGCTGAAAATAAAAAATTTGGATTTGAAACTGAAAATAGAGTTATCTAGGAAGAACTGAAGAATTAGTTCTTTTCACCCTAAAATACCTTAGAGATTGGTCAGCATATTTTGCATTTCTGAACAGCATTTGATCATTGAGATGTTCTTGAAAAGTATTGATGAACACAAAATGTATAAAAGCTATTTCTTGTTTACCTGTTTCTTTCTAAGGCTTTTATGCCATATCTACATTTTAAACTTTCATTTTCTTAACCTTCTGCAGTCATCATCAAAAAGTTTAGAGCTCTTGACAGCATCCATTTCATGATGTAGCCATTTGTTAAACTCCTTCAAGATTGATTATCACCTGCTTTACTGATGAGTTTCCTTGCCAGTTTTAATACGCTTGTACATTTCTCCAAGGTAACTGCATGTCGTTTTGCACTCTACTTTAGACTGAATTGATAATGACTTTAATCTGCTGATAATTTGATAATGCAGCCCTCAAAATTATATTCCAGCTGCTTGAACTTTGCTGATTGGCCACATCATTTAGCAGAAGGAATTAATTGTGAAAGACTTGCAATTTTATATAGGTAAATATTGCTAAACCGCTGTGTTATCACAAGGCAAGTCTGGAGGAACTCCCCTGAAGTTAAACCAGATTTATACAGTTAAACTGAGAAAACTGATATCTGCCTGTGTAAAAAATTAATAAAATACCATAGACAGTTTTCAGCCACTGATGGCTGTCGGATACTCTATTTAAATTAAAACCAAAAGGAAAATGGGCATAAAGCGTAAGCGTAACTATTCTTTGTTTGTTTCAAACACTTATTTTCCACAACAGAACAAATGCCTTTTTGCATCGACTTCTTATTGCCTGCAGTTTCTGATCGAGGAATAATTGTTCCAAAAACTAATAAGTTCAGTCAAGCATCTTGATTTACAGAGTAGTCTCAGTTTATATGAAGACCTCACTTCTATCACAAATATAGAAAACCAGTGTCTTTCATTGATTTAATTAATGTGTCTATTCTATGCTCTGAAGACAATTTATAGGCTCTTTCTCATCTTTGTATTGACCTTGGTGCTACACGTATCTAAAGCACTTCTAACTGGGACTTGAGGGGAATATCAAGCAGAAATGAGACAATATGCAAAGTATGCAATGTGATGGCAAGTAAGGTGTGCTGTACCATCTACAGTGAGCAAACACAACTGTATGTCCTCTGCGCCCTACATTGTCTCTCTGCCCTGTGCAGCACACATGGCTGAGCAGCATTTTGCAACCTGTAATGAGTTATCACAACATGATAACCTGCTTGAATGTAACCACAGGGAATGACAAGCCCGCTTTTGTTTGCATTAGAAAGAATGGAGGGAAATTTAAATTTCCTTAATGACAACAACTTTAAGTAGACCAAGAGATACTACTAGCCACAGTTCATTTGGTGACCACGTGCAAAACAACCGCATTTTAAACAGTCAGATTTCATAGTTCTAAATCACATACGTTAAAAATGTGTTTAAGTTTGAGTCCAAATCTTTAGGAATGAAAAATACAAATCACAAGCCAGATTCTCGGCTGATGTTAAATACCTGATGTGTAATACCTGGCCCTAGATATATTTTTCATTGGCAGTGAAATATATATAGAGAGAGCTTGGATTAACAATGGAGAGTTTAGATTAAATAGAGGTTTGAAGTGCTGACTCAACATATGGCCCCATTAACTGAATTATAGTACATTATTTTTAAACCGTAAATTAGAAGTGACTGACACTTGCGTGTGTACCTGCACATATTGATCATCAGCAGAATAAGAAATACAAGCATATTTGGAAGACCACAAAGCATACATATTGGTAATGTCTACAAAGACATGCCTTTAAATGACTGAGCACGAGCTCTGGGATTGAGCAGTGTACATTTGATTTCAAACCTTCCATCCTACTGAACACTAAGTACAACCAGATGGCAAGTCGTATCCTAATGTTAACAGTTTACTTTTCCTCTCTGTTTCCATAACAAGTTCCTTGTAGGTCTTCTTGATGGGCTTTAAAAGAAGAGTGATAGACTTATAAAATAGTTTAAACTAACAAGGTGGGTTTGTTGGGATTTTTTAGGAACAAAGAGTTTTTGTAACACTGTTGAAGATTATGGATCCAAAAAGTGAATTCCATTGTCCTGTGTCTGTGTCAATTCTGGCACCCAAGGAGTGGGGCAACTACTGCCCTTCCCCTTCCATACCCAACCTCTGCTGCTGGAGGTAGGAAAGGGTGTTTCTGTTATCAGTCAGCTTTTCTCTTCTCTTGGATGATATAGTTAATATGATTTCATTTGAAAATTAATGAAAATAGTTCACTACCAACTAGTTATGAGTTTACCATTCTCTAAGATTTCAGCATTAGGGTAATGAGATCTGCAGCAGCTTTTCATTTAGAGGACTGCAGGAAATGTATCTGGCTAATTTAAAGGCAGAACTTTAAGTTTAAACAGTAGGAAAGGGCTGGAGCACCTCATTCGGAACTCCCTTCTGGCTCTGTGTCCTTTCTTCACAAAGCCATTACAAAAATAATGAGTTCTTCATAATATTGACACTTTCTAATCTTGAGTTGTAAATGGAGAGCTCAAATTTGTATTCCATTTCTTTATTAATACTATATTGTTCCATGCAGAAAGGAAATAAAATCCTGTGATCGTCCTTGCACTAAATTATACAGGAAAATGTCCATCAGCACCAACATAATTAAGATTTTACTCCTCCCCATTTCTAGCTGACCATTACAAATTCCAAACACCATATCTTAATGAGGATGTATCATCTTCCTGACTGTAAAACTATGATGCTTCAAGCCTGCTTTCACCTTATAATCCTCTCCCCCCCTTCCTTTTCTGCATAAAACTCCTGGTTCATCCTATCCGAATACTTCTGAATTCTTCTTCAGTGGCCCCTTGTATCTTTCTGATGTTTTATAGTTCACACTATTCTCAGACTTTGAGAAATATTGTCTTACTTGGTTTATGAAAAGGAGAGTGTAGCAGCAACAGAATCTCAGCATAGGAGAAACAAAGGTATTCGGAACTGTCTCCTGCTTTACCCTTATCAAAATCCGAAGACAGACCTTGAGCACTGCAGGACATGTGCATGAAATTAAAAGGGACATTATTTTTTTATTCTTGTTAATAATAATTATTATTATCATTATCATCATTGTTATTTGTAATATAGAAAAATTGAGAAAATTGAAGATTTACTGATTAATGCACGTCAATTAAAAGACCACAAGACTGGATAAGAGTTATTAGTCCCTTTGTAGGGGTCAAAACTAGACAAAGAGCTGACACAATGTTGATTAAGTATATGTTGTGCAATAGGAAGCATTTCAGAAATACCTGAGCTACGACTAACCTGGGTTGTAATGTACACAGCACCGTATTGACATTGATACATAGCTTCTGCTTCCCCACATCAGTTAAAGAACACCGCTTCAACTTAGTGGTGAATAAGGATTCAAACATGCAGCAGCTTTTGTCTACCCTGTGGTTACAATGGGATAAACACACCTATATGAAACAAGTCCTTTCAAAGAGTAAACATGGTCCAATTGTTCCTTAAGTACTATTAGCTCATCAAGTAAAAGGTAAATACTATCATAATTTGGATTTATGAAGAGATACTGCTCAACGAGGTCTGTTCTGCCGTATAGGAATATGCATTGCATTGACTCCTCGTTCATTAATATTTAGAAATGTTTGTATCCAGAAAAATCTAAATATACAGTTTCAAGGCTTGACTGCCATCTGTCCTCCACATAGAAAATGCAAAACACCTGAGCTCACCAAAGCAAGTTAGCAAGGCGCCAGCTAGAAACCAGATTTGCAGACAGGGTCGTCCTGGGAGGAAGAAGCACAGAGATTTCAAGGGCATTAAACAAAGGTAAAAGTCAAAGTTTCTGATGGGACATTCAGTCGGTGATACATAACATAGATGCAGACCCCTATTCCCTCAGCACGAGTGTCTCTCCACTTGCAGTATACGTCTTAAAGCTGAATTAAGGGAAGTCTGAAATATTCCCAGAGTGGCTCTGTTGTAGACAAGGGAAGGGAGGGGTGCCTTTGGGGCAATTTGACTGACAGAGTTTTTCTAACCTTTGCGATCTTTAGTGCCACTGCGCCGTGTGTGGTGGGGTGTGTGGTGGGCTCGTGGAAGACAGGGAGCCACACTGCCAAGGAACCACACCAGAGCCACCGTCTCCAGTTCCTCATCAGACTAAGTTCAGAAGGCTTTCTTCTGTGAATGCGCAGAAAAATTAAATTCATGAGCCAACACTATGTCTCATACGCACTCTTGAAGAGTTCAGAAAAATGCATCCAGAAAATGTCAGTGTTTTTGTTTTCTCCTGTTTCTTGCTGAGCTGCTGTAAGCTGCCACATATGACCTTTTCCTGACTTCATGCTTGGTTGACATCTGGTTACCATATGTTTGTATTGTTATTGCTCTACCCTTTTATTGTAGGCTGTGCATCTTGATAGATATCAATCTACAGTACATGCACTCTTTTATACAAAGAGTACATTTTAAGCAATTGTCAAAAGAAAGTAGAGCGCTAAAACATCTAGAAAATAATATAGCTCAAATAGAACATTAGGGTAGGAAATCAGACAGAGAATCAATCAGTAGCAGGTTGCTTACATTGTTGCTTTTTTTTAAATTAGATAAACAGAATTAATTTCATAGTTTGATTAAATATGCAAGAACTGTCATAACAAACACTTGCTTGAACTGAGGAAGTTCAGCTAAAGGCTTCCTATTTAGTCTGTATGATGAACGGGAAAAGAGCCACTAATAAACAAGAGTTAATATTTAAGCTGTACTGATTCCCCACATGCAAGATGATACTTACTTAGGTGAATATTTCCACAACTTTAACTAATCTACCTGTGTAACTGTTAGCAACCTGGAGCTTCAGAGGTGGAGCAAGGTGAAGGTACATCTTTAAAAACTCTGTGAGGGGATGTTCCTCAACCACAGGAGGCTGAGTTAGAGTTCGGGTTTTTACCACTCAGTATTTCGTAACATCCCAGTATTTATTGTTAGTCAAAAATACTGATGGCATGACAAGAAAGCATATTTCTAGTGTGATCTCCACTGAAATCATTTGAGTAAAGGAGCTCTTCATGAGGCCTAGTGTATGATCAGCAGCAATTACTTATGCAAATGTAGAGATGCTCTGGCAGTCATTCCGTACTTGGAAGGCCCATTGATTTCAGCAAGAATTTTAAATAATGGATGAGTTGAACATGAGGTCCCCCAGGGAAAAATGTATCATACAAACAATATCAAGTAGGAGATCACTCACTTTTGCTTTGAAAAATTTAATTGTCAGTACACGATTTTCAAAGCCATGTGAACAACAGGAGAAAATCTGTCTTGCAGGGATGCTTGTTTTTACACTAGTATTATGAAGTAAGAGCTCCCACCATTGGAAGGGGAAAGTTTGGATGCCGACTAGCTGGGGGACAAAGGGTAGGTGGGAGTGGTGTGACCTCACTTACAGAGTACATTGGAGCGTCCCTCTCCACTGGGGCTGTTTGAACCACAACATCGGTCTTGTTTCTTTTTTTTTGTCCCTCTGGCCCTATGATTAACTAAAGACTATAGTTTAATATTTTCAGCGTTCCAGGCACATTAATCAGTTTGCAAAGTTTGTGCAATCACTCACTGTGACAGCTCTGGCTCGCTGATCTTGAAAGCGTGCGTCACCACGGCAACATGCAAGATAAACTGCTTCATAACTTTGCAGAACTTGCTGGGGAAAAAGTGGTGGGATGGAGGATGCTGAGGAGCACTAAATGGTTTCATTGCCCATGTGGTTCTCCGCTATCATGCTATGAGCACAGAGAGAGGCTGCCTGTCCGACACAGCAGGGTGAGTCAAGAAAGAGTCATTTCACGTGATGTTCCCATGTCATTCTTCACCAGGTCACTCAGGCATTATAGAGAACATGGAGATCAGGAAAATACCTGAGCAAAGTTCTGATTCACTACTGGAGAAGTTTTCATGCCTCTGTCTGGTGTTTTATTCCTTATTACAATACTAGAAACACTCACATTATTGAAAAAGTTTCCCTGAGACATTGGTCACAGAGCTCAAACAAGTTTTTTACCTGGCTTACAGTTCTTCAGAAATGCTTCTCTACTTCTCTACTCCTTTCTGGTGGCTTAAAGCACAAGTCTGCCCTAACTCTGCAGTAAAGTGGAATTTCTTTCCTTGAAAATAGAATATTGTATATTTTAACAAAAAGACTATTTTCTTGCTGAAGCAATTGATCCAGGCTGATACAGTCCATACTGTGGTGATGGAGTTAGGGCAGCCAGCTACAATCATCACATTTTCTCCAGCTGAGGTTTATCTGATTTCACTTAGCATGTTGTTTAGATTGGTGGAGAAATTGGATCTGACAACCTGCATAGGTGGTTCCAACCAATGAAGTAGCATCAGGTGCATGTCAGAGAAGTTATTAATGCTCCTATTTTTGTAAGCAGAAGAGAGAATTCTCCTCTAAGAGGTCAGCACTATAAAAAAGATGCTAATCCTCAAGTTTAATCTTCTGCCTAAAGTTTTTACAACAGAAATAAAGAAGCCATGGACAAGAAAAGTACCCATCCACAGTAATTAAGACCTCTGTCATCACTGACATCAACAAGGTTTGCTTTTTTTAATAAGTATATATTCTCTAATTTCCCCTTTCTGCTTGCTCTCTTCCCATGAGCTCTCACCTTCTGACTTAGTGACATACCTTTTCTCATTTTCACGCCTTCCATAATGCACCAAATACACAGAACAGCCTTTGTGCCATCCATTGCCCTGCTAAGAAGTTATGCACTTTTTTAAAATAACCTTTTGTTTGCTTTGCCCAGGAACTGTGCATCTGTTGGAACAATAGTGAAACCTCTGCTCAAGACCATGCCTGTACATCATACTGTGCATGTCAAATAAAAACTGAAACCAATTTCAGCATTTCAGATTGAGTGAAAAGAAAAGAAAAAAAAATCAGAGCCTGTTCTATAGCTGTGTACTCAAATATCTTTTTAAGATAAATATGTGGCTGACAGCATACATCTGTACTCTGTTTTGACAGGATGCATATAGGACAACAAAGTCTGCAGAGTACATGTCCTGTGCTGTGGACACAAGAGATCTCAGATTCTGGCTTGTTTTTAATACTGAAACTATTTTTCTTTTCCCTGTATATTTCTCCCATGTCTACAAATTGTGCTAAGTGTATGTACGGTTATAAAGAATCTATCACAATACAGCAAGTGACTAAGGAATAATGGAAAAGTTTTATGTATTTGGGTATAAAGTGACACAGATGAGGTTTAAGGAAGATGCTCACTATTCCACACACTTATGATCAGGCTATTAAATATTTGATTACTAAAGAGAGCTCAGCAAAAGCTGTTTTCTAACAACAGTCATTTTTTAAAAGAAAAAAGACCACAGTTTCAGGGCAATAAAATTGTCGATAAATCTGTACTAAATTTGATGGATAGGATTTTTAGGAAGAGAAAGAAAAAGGATGAGCCATGGAGGAAGAGGAAGGGAATAAACATGAAATTTTCAATATTTTCCAAGCTAGTGCTACAACATTTTGCTGTAAATTATCAATTTAATTTACAAAATCAGCAGTGTTTTTAAAACAATATAAAAAAGAAGGAAAAAAGAAGGAAAAAGTGGGAGGAGATAATTGTGATTGACATGAAAGGAATTCCCTCCACCTCCTTTTCCACATTAGCCAGAAAACTGTAAAGTAAGAAAACGAAGCTGATATAACCAAAGCATTTGCAAATCTATTTTTAGAAACTAGTGGCAGACTTATAATGTACTGCTCTTATCTTTCAAACATTAATAAGTGATGATTGTTGCAGGGGGACTTGCTTGTTCATACGTTTCTCCCGCATTCATTGGCCCCTTTGGAGAAGGACTGTGTTGTGCATTGGAATAAAGTTCTGCTCTCTCTGCTGAATTCCTGTCAGCAACAGCTGAACTGTAAGCATGACTCCTGCACTCCAATTACTTAATAAAGCTGGCAGCTACTGTCCTGGGAGCGTGATCACTTGCCTTAAACATTGCATCTTATAGGAGAAAAAAATAGTAGCACGAATACTCAGGAGGAGAAAGGGAACCATGCGGCTGTTCCAGTGACATCGAATGAAACCCAAGTCAGCTTATACCTGCAGGACATCTGGCCAAGAAGCAGTGCTTGTTTACAAAATAAGGTGCTTTTATCATAACAAAATACAACAAAAGCAAATGCCTTAGTTAAAAGGTATGGTGAACTGAAAATGTTGGTACTGATTGAAGATTTTGCTGAAAATGGAAAAGCAAAGCCTCCTCTTGTGATTAAAAATTAGCATGTAACGGGTTTCCTTGCTGTGCGTTTAACAAAACAGATCGTGGCATAGGAGACTTGCTTTGTTCATGAATCTTAACAACCAGTGCGTCTCCTCTGCTCTTATGGCAGGAAAGATGTGCTGTTGTTCTCCCCATTATTCCTGTGTCACTTCTGCTGCCCCAGTAGAAAAAAAAAATGTCACCACAAAGCAGCAGTAATATCTACTTTGCCAAATGGAGTCCAAGAAAGGATGTATATAAATTCCTTTTATTCTGGGGCTGGATTGAGCTGTCGGAGTCAACTTTCTGTCTGAAAGGGATCACTTCGGGATTAGCTGAAAGAAATTCAGATTCTCTCTTTGCCAGATGCAGAAGGCAAGCAGAGATGTAACCGTCAGGCTTATTTCCTATTATCCCCCTGTCTGGTCAAACAAGGACTGGGACAATTTTGCCTAACACAAACAGTCAGTGGTGCATTTGAAATTCCTATTTAGAGAGATTTCAGACTGTAAGTCCATTATGCTTCTCTGAGGCTCATGCTCTTAAATTAGTAAGGATTAAAAAAGAAAGCAGCTTGCTACCATATCCCAATTTAAACTCTGAAGCACTATAATTTTTCTTTCAGGATCTCTGCAAGTAAAGCATTTTCCCTTCTTTTATTGAATTCTGCAGTTCACAATAACAGAGTAAAAGTTTTCTCTAACCTGAACTAATGAACCATAAATCATTTAAAGCATGCAAACGCAGTTCAGAGAAAAGGAAAAATCAATTGTAACTCATTGAGTTTCCAAAGTAGATTTTTCTGCATGGTGTTCTTCAGCTCTCCTTTCCACAAAACATGCTAATTTTCAAGAATTAAACAAAAGAAAAGAAAAAAAAGGAGATAATTTTCTTTCATCGTATAAAGTGTTAAGCAGCAGTCAGGCCAACGGAAGAAGGCCCAGAAAACAGACCCCCAAAAAATGTAATTATTGCCATTTGAAAAGATTTCATAGATATTTTCTCTCCCAAAAATATTTTCTCTTCTGACTTCTCTAAAGGCACTAATTAATATGGCTCCATTAAGCTTATTAAAAAATCTTAGTAATATGATAAAATTTAATTAAAACCATCAAGACACCTGATAGGAAAATTACAACAAATTATGTTAATTTTGGTCTACTGTCCCATGCAAAAAGTCGCATGTTGGCAATAGGAAACCTAACATTAAATTGTCCAAAAAAAGGTTAATACACATAAAACATTTCCTTCTTAAATTATGATCCATCCTCCAGCAATATTTTCTATTTCTTTAATTTGCAGCACACATCTAATTATAAATATTAAAACTGGATATCCATGCTCCTGTAGAAAGATGAGCAGTGGCCGCTGGCTCACCGCACATTTAAGTATAAATGCCTTTTCTCTGTTGTAGTCTCTCCTGATTTTGAAACAAGATACTTCTTCCTATACAAGAAGCTTGAACTTCCTCATATGGGCAGATATTTGCCTCTTACCCCCTCTCCTTTTTTGAACTGACAAACTGTTGCAATCTGTATTTGACAAATGCCGCTTTAAACAAGCATTTTCCAGTGTTTGGCCCTAAATTTTGGGACGTTGGTAAAGAGTAAATACAAGGGGTTGGATTTTCATAAGACAGGTTACCTCAGAGACTTGGAGCTCCTTAGTGTATAATCCAGAGCCACGTACCTGAAGCTGATAACTGCTTTTTAGATTCTTGAACCAGTAGTTTACAATACAGAATAATGAGAAACATTTGGCAAGAAATTACATTTGTTTTAGTTCAATGTGATTAACAGCCAAACAAACAGTGGTTATGTAAAAATAATGTTTATATAAAATAATGGATCTCACGAAGTATTATGATAACACGCAGTTTGCAGAAGTTTTGGTCTTACTAAAGAAAAGTCAGTATTTTGTTTATGAGGTTACTAACCTTACTGTCTCCGTTATGAGAGAAAGAGAGTCTGAAGACTAGTCCCAAACTCTTCTACTAGTCAGACCAAAGACCTTCAAACCGCATCTGGCAGCCCAACACAAATCTAAGAAAGTAACTACACTTTCAGTTTTAATTGATCTATTTTCCCACATATGTAATTATGTAAACCGTATTACCTTGCTCAAGGCTTACTGTAGTATATAAACATCTAGTTTATATACATGATGTTTCCTTCAGCATAACAGTCATTCATGAGGAAATGGTATCCAATAAAACAAGCACTCTAAAAAAGGAAACCTTCAGGGACTAATGCTTAATGGACCATGTGAAAAGAGGAGTATATCCAAATTGATAGGGGAGATTCTGTTTAAATTATGAGTAATTTAGTTAATAAACACCAAGATGTATACACCTCACAGACATTTGCATGTAAACAAGGTCATCTCAAGAGCACATATTTCTCAGTTTCTGTTGGTGATTATGAGTTTAAGCTACATTTAAACAAAAATCAACAATCCTTTTCTAATCACCGAGAACTTGTAAATTGTAAAAATGGAATACGAGCTCTGCATTTAGCCCTATGCAAGCGTGTTGTGTCTGAAAGAGCTGCATAAATACAGGAGCGAACGACAGTGTAACCATACCAGACACTGAAGTGATCAGATTCCTTTCTATTTTAAATAAACTTTTCCATAGTGGAATACAAGCAATAAGAAGCTGACTTTGCTCTGAAAATGTGCTGGTTATTAAGAAAAGCCATCTCCAGCACTAAATGACACAACACTCATCTTTATAGCTTCAGAGGTCAGCGAGAGATAAGGCAGGCTTTAGAAAGAGATGCTGCTGCTTTACAAAGCAATGATAACAATACATTCATAACAAGGTGTATTCTAACCATAAATTTTCTGACTGGAACGTAGGAGATAACAAAGAAATCATCTTTTAGGTAGTTTCACCTACTCTGTGCTTTCCAGTTATTCATTCTGCACAAAACAACCTTGCAACAGAATCTCCTGGACATACAAGTACTGACATTTTATGATCATTTATGTCAACTTGCTATAATATCACAGCCAGTACCATCTCTGAACTTGGCTCAGAAAATTATTTTTCTAGAGCTTCCTCTTCCACAGCAAGCTGAACAGACTCAGCTCTGAATTGAGATCTGCTTATGGAAGAGCTGTGCTCCAGTGGGAGAAGCCTAATGAGTGTAAGCAAACCTCAGCAAATGCAAACCATGGAGTAGGTGAAAGATGGCAATACGGCGCAAAATTTCAAATTTTACACTCACAAGGGTACTGCAGAGGAGGCTGCTGTTTCAATCAGCTTTGCAGTGGCCTCTGTCTATCTTTTGCACAAAAGCACAGGGATACAAATACATTTCAGCCACCTTTCGGTATCCTGATTGCCCCTGGTCTTCCTCTGTGGCTGCTGCACTGCTCCAATCCATTATCCCAGCTTCATTCTACCTGGGTCTGCTCAGGAAGTTCTGCAGCGTCGAGCAGTTAATAGTGCCTGCAAGGTGCTTGTACGGCTTTATTTACTGAGATGTGTTTTTCTGTTTCAGCATTAGATCCAGATCATTTAACCAACAAAAAAATGCAACAGCCACCAGATGTTATGTTGCGCAAATGACTAATTATCAAAGAACATGACAGACATGTAATTTCTGAGGATACTGGGAAAGTTTTAAGGAGTAGGATAAGCAAAGAGTGAGATTAAAATCTCATGAAATTCAGAAGAAATAATTGTTTAGCTTTTTGGAGGAATATTCTAACCTATTCCTAAAGGCAGACCTTGAAATGACAGCACTGCTGAGGCTGCAAGGCACCCCTGGAGATCGTCTAGTCCAAACCTGCTGCTCAGAGCAGGGTCAGCTGGAGCAGGTTGCTCAGGACCGTGCCCAGTTGGGTTTTGAGTTTCTCCAAAGATGGTGACTACAACCTCTTTGGACAATCTGTGCCAGCGTTTAATCACCAACAGGGTACAGGGGTTTTGTCTTACGTTTACATGGAATTTGATGCATCTCAGCTTTTTGCCCATTGCCTCTTGTTCTGTGACTGGGCACCACTGAGAAGAGTTTGACTCCAATTTCTTTACTCCTCCCATTATGTGCTGATACACATTGATAAGATCCTTCTGAACCTTTCCTTCTTCAGGCTGAACAGTCCCAGCTCTCTCAGCCTCTCCTTGTATGTCAGATGCTCCAAGTTCTCAATTATTGTCATGGCTGGACTTGCTCCAGTATGTCCATGTTTCTCTTGTACTGGGGAGTCCAAAACTGGACACAACACTCCAGACATGTCTCACCAGTGCTGAGTAGGGGATGTGCCTAGTGCAGCACAGAATGCCATCACCTCCTTTGCTGTGAGGGTGTATTGATTGCTCACAGTCAACATGGTATCCACCAGGACCACGAGGTTCTCTGCAAAGCTGTTTTCCCACCTATCGGCTCCCAGCCTGTATTCCTCCCCAAGTAGACAACTTGACTTTTCCAGTGGCAAAGCTAGTTTAAAAGGCCCTATCACCTTTAATTTATCTTCAGTGTACCAATCTCCCTATAATAAGAAGTGAGGAGTTGACCCCCACACATTTCACTTGATAGTGGTTTGCTAAATTTTCAAGTCAAGATCTGGAGAGTTGCACTGTTTTTAGCAGAACTGTAAAAGGAGGCCAACAGTTGCTTTGCATCCTGCACTTTTAAAATTGAGAAAATGGCTAAAAAAAGAAACCTTTCTTTCCCTATGTTTCATTTTCTATTAGGAAAGAAAATTATTCATAGTTTCTCACATCCACCAAACTAAAATGAACTTTGAAGCTTATACTATGTAGTCTAAGTGGAGAGATTCTAGAGATTTAAGAAATAGGGAAACAAGACAGAAAAAAGATCATTGTTTGCTGCAGTCATGACCTGAACAGAGATAGTTAGTATTCACTATCCCTGAAAATCAGCCATACATTTCTTCCTGTGACGTTCATCAACACATCACTAGTGTAATGATTCTTTCTCATTCTGTATTACATTGAGCACAATCGGGAGATTTTTAAGTGTTGGGACAGTTCAGTCCCAGATCCTGCAATTAAATGAACCACTGCCATATTCCCAGCCGTACACATTCTTGTGAGTTCTCCTGATTATTTATTCACTTGCATTTGACACTGAAACACAAGGCTTTCAGGTGAGACTGCTCTTGACGCACAAAAGAAGAGTCCTTGGTGCAGCAGGAGGACAGCCTTCCTTCCACGGCAGCACTGACCAGGGTTTGGACCCCCCCTCCCAGACGAGCAGATTAGCTACAGGAGATTTCTCCAGCAGTAAGACCTGCCACCACTTCATACTCTGATGTTGGATATTAGAAATTCTCCTTTGCCTAGTAAGAAATTCTTCTCCTGCCACTGATTCATCAGTTGGTGAAATAAATGGTGGTACATCCCCAGGACAGTATGATTTAGAACGTGTGTTTTAGGGCTGGTTATAACTTCCAGAGTAACAATTTCAGGCTATATTCAGAGTCAGGCAATCTGTACTACATCATTTATGTAAAGATCATGCTTTTAGATTTTCCTAAGAACTATGAAGATAACGAGAGGTTTTGCTCTTTATTTTGTTGGGTTTTTTTTTTAACACAAGCTTGAGTTGTGACAGTTGCACGATGTCAAAACACAGAGTACTGGTTGCCTGCTCCAATTAAAAGAAGCAACACATCTTTCTTCCTGTTTTTCCTTCTAGAAATTTCTCCATTAATTTGCCAAGCCTCTCCATTCTGGACACCAGGCTTTCAACTCTCCTTTTTGGTTGTTTACCTTCCTCATTGTCAGATCTTGAACTCACACATCTAAATGTTAAACATGTGCTTAGCTTTATTCTTAGTAAGGAGCTGGTATTGAAATATGCCCTTTAAACAAAGTAAGTAAAGATAAATTCCGTGAAAAATTCTTGGCAGCTAGCAGCCAATATTTAACAGCTTTGGTGTCAGATATCGCTGAGAAGTAACCATCTCCTGGGGTTTTCAGCAGTCATTGAAGATAATCTGAATTCCTCCCAGGAGATGCTCAGAAACGTCAGGAGACTCTTCTTAATAACGAGGATTAGATGGGACACTGCTTGTGAGATCATACTTACTGTAACTGTATCAGACACTTAGAGATACAGGGTACAACATACCCTCATACCAACTATACTCCTTTGCCTCACAACAGTTCCACCAGCGATATTACACAGCAATTCTGATTATTTCACAAATGCATAGGAGCTAATTTAAAAGTTGATCCTTCAGGCTTAATGTTCCTGGAGTTCTCTCCGGGTGAGTCATTTATCCTTTATAAGGTTTCTTGTTTATTGCCTGACAAAGAAGCTAGTCTTGCTGATGCAGCTGATAATTTATAGCAGCTAGAATACCTCGGCAGAAGCTTTTCTCACCTTTATTCCCCAAAACGGAGATTCACTCACTGATGGGTTACTATATAAACACTGAACCAAAGGCAATACAGAAATGTTTGCTTCACTGCTACCCTCTCCCTCTGCTGCTACAGCATCATAGTCAACTCCCTTCTTCACCAGTCCTTCCCATTTTTACAATGCTCTACATCTCCACAAAGGTGCAGAAATATTAAATAAGTCATAGTGTAACCTCTGTGAGACAGGAGTGTGTCTGAGAGGCGGCCAGAAATTTTTAGGTTAATTTTACAGGAAAATTCACGTTTACTAAAAATTAAAACTACTGTTAAATTTCTAAGAAAAGTGTAGCCAAGATACACTTTCCAAAAATCCCCAAATTCCCATTTTTCCTTAATCTTTTAAAATAACAGTTTTCTTTTTGAAATATTTTTTTCTTTAAAGGATTAAAATATATTTGAGGTGTTGTAGTCTCAAAAAAAAATTAAGGAAAATGAAAAGAAGAAAAAAGATAAAAAAGATACTTCACAATTGTTAAAAAGCAGTTTGATTTTTTTCAGGTCTGATAATTTTATATAACCCTACAGCATGGAAATGTTAAAAAAAAAAAAGGTTTTAAACTTTGATTTGCTCTGGAAATAATTTTAAAATATCAAAAATCCTTGTCATAAGGGAAACACTTCCCATAAAATACTCGTATATTACTTCACTGTACAGATAGCACTGTACATAGCAGACATAAACGAAAGGATTCTACAGTGTCACTCACAAATATGGTGGCATACCCTCCAGTAATGCTCAAGGTTAAGGACTCTTCAAGGTCTAAGACTTTAAATCTAGGCTGCGGTGTCTGAGTGATTTGACAGGACTCTGAATTAAAACCACTCGTGAATGTGAGGAGCGCAGTTTTGCTTTTCCAAATAAACGTTTAAAATTAGGGGTTTGTTACCGCCCTTGCTTTCAAGAAAGGAAACCGCGCCTTGGCGTCTCCTCTGTTCTAAGGTATTTGAGGAAATAAAGGGAGAAAAAGAAAGAAAAGGGGTGCCTGTACAACAGGCTGCCGTACTTAAAATGCACACAGCACAAAAACCATTACTGCAGAACAGCGAACACAGAGCAGCTTGGGAAATCACACAGAAGACTTCTCCTGAATATCTCCATTCACAATTGCTTTAGGAAGGTTAATCAGGTATTATGGGATGTACCAAAAATAAGTCAATTTCACAGTTATACAAAAATAGAGACAGTGATAAATGTAGTTTAAATAAAGTGGTGTATTAAATCGAGTTGCTCAATGAGAAGACTGCACTGAATAGTTTCAAAGCTGAGATTTTGCCAGAGACAAACGTGCATATCTCCATTTTTACACACACCTGGAAAGACTGACGTTCCTGTATTTTGTTATTTTCTGACATTTTAAATTTTAAATCATGTACAGTCCACTACAGAATTGAGTTACACAGTATATTATAAATACTAAATATATAAAATAACATGCATATTGTGCTAAATGACCACTGTCTAAACTCTCTTACAGTGAAAGAGTTTATATGTTTTGGTTTAACTATGTTGTAAATTCTTTTCCTATAACTACCCGCTGGAGCCGTATTTCCTATAGGCATTTATAAAGTAAAAGGAATGCATACCAGTTCAAATTGAGATGAATGATACTTATAACACTATCTGTACACAATATATTATTTTTAATAAAAAAGTAATCAAACTAATGCTGCTGTAAAGGGGGTAACGTTCGGCTAGACCATTGGGATCTCAGGAAGACTAAGGCAAGACTGCTTTATATAAAGATATGTTTTAAAGGGGAGCAAGCATATTAAGAGGTGCTGTTTACCATATCAGATAGAGCTCCCTGTTGGAGGCAGGGACATATAAGGATGCAAACGATGATCATGGTGTAAATTCTGCCCTTCAATTCCCTTTTAGGACCCACGTGATGGCACAAGGCATTCCACTGGTACTTTTGATGCACCCACCAAATCACACCTGGGTTCTGGTATGTACAAATATTGAGCCCGATGATTTAAATGTTAAGAGGACAAGCATAAATTCTCAGATCAAAACCCACCATGGTGCATAACTTCCATTGATTTCAGTACTTAGATAACTTTGGGTGATTAAAACCTTAGTTAAAACTGGGATGTTAATTTATTCCTTGGCATAAGGTCTCATAAAAACTAAAATACTGAGGATTACCCAAGATGAAGAACAGATTGCATTGATTTAAAAGTTTAAAGGGACATACAGTTTTTAAGTCTTAAAGCAAATACTCAAAATTAATGATACTGGTAGAATTAGCAGCTTCCCTTTCCCCTCAAAGACTGTATCAACTTCATGTCACCTTACAGCTGCCTTGAGAAGATAAAGGCATTGATATGTGTGAAGCACATGGGTACTTTAATGAAGCACAGCACTGAAAAAGCCATGAGGAAATAAAAAAGTCTGAATTTACAAAGAGAATTAGAAGATCAGTAAATAAGTCATGGCGATACGCACTGAATAATGACAATAAAAGGAAACACTGAATAGCTACTCATTTAGTGAGACACATTCATCCAGTGCACTGAATGAGGTAGGAGCCCCATGGAGAAAGCAGTATGCGATCAGGTAATTAAAGACTGTATCATAATGCATGCACGCAAGGGAGCCAAATTAAACTTGCACAGAGCTATCAATGTAGCGTTTCCTAACTTTTCCATGTTTGACTTTCTAACCTTAACACTCTTTTAACGCAGCAATTTTTGTTTTGGTTCTTTTTATGTAGTCATTGGTATACATTAACCATGAAGAACATATTTTGCTCTTAATGATCTGGCATTCATGTAGCTTAGCTACAGCTTTCCAAACACCGTGGAAATCTGGTTAGGTAACACAGACAATTGGCTAGAGACTTGGTAAAAAGAAATTGAAGGCCTCATCTTAAAACTGTGAAAACATACATTAGAGCACTGACTCACATAAAAAAGATACATCCATGCACAAAAATGAGATATCAACTTTTCCAACAAGCTCTTACTTAGCTTGGTTTTCTAAGCGTATACAATTTCTGTGATTATGATCTCTTCTCATCTGCCTGTCTGTTTGTAAATCTTTCTCCTTCCAAATAGTTCTGAATCTATTTGTTAATTATAGAGCGTCTATGGAAAAAACAAAGTTGTCAAAGATAACTAATTTTTACATATTTCATAGAAATTGACAGCTGAGTAGAGACAAGATGATCAAAGGGACTGGAGCATCTCTCTTATGAGGAAAGGCTGAGATACCTGGGTCAGTTTAACCCAGAGAAGACTGAGGGGATCTCATCAATGTTTATAAATATCTAAAGGGCGGGTGTCAAGAGGATGGGGCCAGATGCTTTTCAGTGGTGGCCAGTGACAGGACAACTGGCAACGGGCTCAAACTGGAACACAGGAAATTCTGTCTCAACATGGGGAAAAACTTTTTTACTTTGAGGGTGCCAGAGCACTGGCACAGGCTGCCCAGAGAGACTGCAGATTCTCCTTCTCTGGAGATATTCGAAACCCGCCTGGATGCGTTCCTGGGCAACCTGCTCTAGGTGAACCTACCTTAGCAGGGGGAAACTAGATGATTTCCAAATCTCCCTTCCAACCCCTACCATCCTGTGATTCTGTGAAGATTAATGACCTGAATAAATTTCACCCAAAGTAAAGGCAAGCAGAACTTGGCCACTATGCACTCTGCTTTTCATCATAAATTATGGGAATCTGTATGGTGATATGTCAACAGGAATTCAACAATAAATAAGAAGTTATAGAACTTTTCATAGCAAGCTTTCTGTGTCCCTCACTGCTTTCTCACTTCTTCATGGATTCATTCAAAACCTGAAAGAATCAGATGGCCGGACATGGGCTGCCCACAGAGTCATCCTCACCAAGTGCTGCAGGGCATGCAAAGGACACTGATATGAAAGGCAACCTTACAACCGTGCTTGTCCTTTGCCTACATACTTGGAATAAAAATCCTGCACAAACAAGTTATGATGGTATGAAGGGCTAGGAGGATTATATTCATGACTAGCAAGACACGGAAAAATCTTTAGTCTTTTTTTGGGCTGAGATCATGACTCCACAGACTGGAAATCTTGGATGCAGACTCCAAGGAGAAGATTTCACCTTCTCATGACGTTTCAACACATCCAGTGTTTGCCATTTATTTTTCTGTACGTTTTCTAAGATATTTCCATACCTTTTCCTTCCGTTTCCTCCCGCATTTACTACCTTTTTTTGTAACCCCTCCCTACTATTCTCCACAGACATAAGATAGTTTTTCATATTTACTGCCTGGGCTTATGTACAATCTCTGAGCTAGTAAGTTGATTCACATCTTCAAGCCTCACCTTGGAGAGCTCTGCTTCTCTTCTAAATTAAAACTAGCTTCCCACTGAAAAAAGTTTGTTAATATCTTGTACAAAGGAAGACTGCACTTTAGAAACTGCTTGGTCTTGTGCTGTGCATACGGATAGAAGTTATGACTGCAAGTAACAGAAGTAGTAGTTAGACTAACAGTCCATTGACACATTTTTAAATATGTGATTTTTTTTTTTTTATCAAACCTAACACAGTTCCAACGTAAAGGAGACTTATGCAATTGTGTTATGTGGTCCAGGTCTGAATCACTTTCAGCTAGATTTGCCAGGGTTTGAAGTCTAAAAGATATTATATCCTGACAAGTTTTATGTAAAGCAAAACTGAGCGGACAGGAGAGGTTCAAATCTCCTATCTGAGATAAAGCCACACCATGGGGTTGGTGAGTGCAGGCTGAGCGAGCTTGTGTGGAGGATGTAAAGGTTGGGGGCAGACTGGGCTGCAGTGATCATGAGAAGATAGAGTTCAGGATTAAGTGTAGTATAGACAAAATGACAAGTAGAGTTGAAACCTTAAACTTCAGGAGGGCTAACTTTGATTGTTTCAAGGAATTGCTTGGTGAAATCCCATGGGAGAGGGCTCTAGAGGGTAAGGGGACTCAAGAGAGCTGGCTGCTATTTAAGCATCACTTCCTCCAAGCTCAGGATCAGTGCATCCCAAAGAGAAAGAAATCAGGCAAGCGAAGAAGGAGACCTGCATGGCTGAGCAGGGACCTTCTGAAAAGGCTCAGGTGGAAGAAGGGAGTTTACAATAGGTGGAAGAAGGGGCTGACTGCTTGGGAGGAATACAAGAATGCTGTCAGGGTATGCAGGGAGGAAACAAGGAAAGCCAAGGC